>ML777224.1:178800-189934 GCA_009831015.1 Picea engelmannii | reverse complement strand
TCGGCTTTAGGCCATTAGTTGTAATTTAGATTAGTAATGTTATTTTATTTATGTCGGCTTTAGGCCATTAAACCTCCTAGTCTCCTATATATACCAAGGAGACATTTTCATTTTGAATCATCTTTTACTTGAACATTTAAGTGCGGTAAAAGGAGGTTGCCCCCTCGAAGAGGCTTATTATCTGAAATTATCTCTTTTTCAAGGCGTTGAGTACTTTTCCTGAGGTTTTTCTATGCTATATTGATGTTTGGTTCTTAACAAAGCTAGGAACTAATTTATCTTTTAGTTAAGCATATCACCCTCAGACAGAGGGATAGACTGAAGTGGTGAACGAAAGTCTGGGAAATGTGTTAAGGAGTTTAGTCATTGAACAAGGTCATCACTGGGATCAGATTCTGGCACAGGCAGAATTTGCATTTAACAATGCAGTTAATAGAAGCACTGGAAAAAGTCCATTTGAGATAGTATATGGAAGACAACCAAGAGGGATTGCAAAATTGGGAGAGTTTAAACAATATGAATTCAGGAGCGTTGAAGCAAAATATTTTTCTAAATAAATGCAAAGACTTCATGATCAAGTTAGGAAACAGATACATGATAGTAATCAAAAGTATAAGGACAGAGTTGATCAAAAAAGAAGGGAAGTTCAATTTGAAGTGGGAGATGAAGTTTTATCTCATTTGAGAAAGGAGAGGTTTCCTAGAGGAACATATAATAGGTTGAAGATGAAGAAGTTAGGACCATGCAAGATCCTTAGAAAATTTGTAGCAAATGCTTATGAGATTGAGTTGCTGGACAATGTTGGGATATCATCGATATTCAACGTTACATATTTGTATCCCTATAGTAGAGATGATGTAGGAGAATTATATGATCAATAAGAGATTCAGTGGGAAGAATAGATGCCCACATTAGAAAAAAATCATATGGAGAAAATATTGGAATAGAGAATTGGAAGGAAAACCAGAAGAAAGATACATCCTGAATATTTGGTAAAGTGGAAGGATCACCTCGTGGAAGATTCAAGTTGGGTAACTGAACCTGATATTTTGAAGCATATCAAGACAGTGCAAGAGCTCATGGAAATGAGTCCATGAATAATTTTACTAGAGGAGTATGATGCAAGAGCATCACTATCACATCAAGAAAATAAGATGTGGAAGCAAAGTCGACACTTCAATGCATTGAAAGAGCCAAACTGACTCTTAGGAAACTTGGTAGTGGTGTGTATATCTTTTTGAATATCTCATTAATTAATTAGTTTTATGTAAATTCGGGCCACCATTTTGAATTGACGCATTATTGTAAATCCTTACACAACTATAATATATTACAGGTGTAGGATATTAGCTCGTATGAGTCATTAGCTTTCATTAATTAAGTTGAGTAGGTAATCGCTGGAGTAGAAGTTGATATAATTTACATAGGAGGAAGAAGAGAAAGAAATATTTGGGTCCTTAGATAAGTTTTATAATTATAATGACTGTAAGAGATAGAGGTGTAATCATGTTTTTTGGAATGAATAGAACATAGGAAGTTGATCCAATTGTACCATGTTGATACTGTTTACAAGTTTACTGTTGTTATGAATTTTGTGGGTGTATTATGTTCATGTTGAATGAATGAACTTATGAAGAATTGGATAAGTTTCAATTGTTTCTCTTCTGTAAGTTATGCAAGGAGTGCATATTGAATGCAAGGAGTGTGTGTGAGATATTCTTGTTCGACTTGAAGCTCAGAAGAGATAGCGTGGAACTTTTTTATGCAGAGTGTGCATGTTAAGAACAAGGAGTGCGTATGCAAAGTCTTTGACTTGGAGAAATAACTCGGGTTTTTCTTGCAAGAAAGTGCAAAGGTAGGTTGCAAGGAGTGCACATGACCAGAAATTGACTAAGTGTCGAAGAAATGTTTCAGAAGAAGAATTTGTGAAGGTTGGGCAAGGTGAAGGGTGAAGACCTATCCAAGAGGAACCGAATTATTTTAGAGTATTGGATTTATGAAAAGTGCACGAACTTTCAACTCTGTGTATACATAGGAGGAGAGATCGTCAAAGTTCCAAATGAGACAAGGGCCGTTGATTTAAGGAGAACACGTGTCAACAGATTGAGAGTCCCAGGGAAATTACAATTGGGTTTCAATTGAGAATTGAGATTGTCGAAACCCAAAGACCCAAAGGAGATCTAAACCGTGTAATCTAGAAGGATACGTGGCGATAGATTATGAACTCCAGAGAAATCACTTCAAGATTTTCAGATTGAGACTTGAAACTTCCAAATCCCAAAGAGCCGAAATAAATGTCGAATGTTGGATAGTCCGAAGTAAATTATGGTCGTCCGATTTAGGAGGACACACAGAAAGAATCCATGCATTTCGGAGGAAAGAAAAGGTTGAAAGTCGAAACTGTCGAAGTCTGAATCATGAAATAAATCATAGCCAATGATTTAGAAGGGTTAAATTTGATCCGTAGATTTGGAAAGGACAGATCTGAGCCATCCATTCAAAAGCACCATCGATATTTTGAAATCGACGATTATGAAGGATTACAGGGATTGAAAGCACTCATAATTTAAAAACTTGAGAGTGGGCCGCAATAGAAACTGTGGTATTGCAAATTGGACACATGGCATTTGGTGGTGAATTGCAGGGAGAAAAGTGGATTGATCCCAAACCACTTTCGACCCCGCTCGTAATTGTGTGTGGACATAAACCAATGTCATATGTGGGAAGGATATAATAGAGGAGGAGCTAGCGCCTGAACACTAATCGCCCAATATTGCGAAGGGAGAGATCACGAGTGTCATAGAACTTGCATCGAAAGACTGAAGAGACCTGTGGTTATTTACAAGAGAGACCATTAAGGTTTCAGAGAGCTAATTCAACTCTAAGAATTGAATATCCTTGACTATGAGGTCACGCAACCCAAGGAGAAAGGGGTTTGGCATCATTTTGATTGTCTTTTGTCCTTAACAGGAAAAGAGATAAACAACTCCAATAAAAGAAACATGAATTAAATCAACCATAACCATAGCACACAAATATAAGGTACTCTTAAGAATATTACAAACATAATGCTGAAGGATTTCCCTTAATCATTTGATCTCTATGCCAATATACCTTTATATTTCTGATAAACTATTTTATTAGATGCAATACCAAAATGTAAACAAGCATCCATTCTATAAGTGATCAAATCAATGTCTTGTAATTTAATTGTTCTTCACCATTCTCTAAGATTTGTTGAATTCACTTAACAGTCGTAATACCCATGGGTCTTGCTTGAAATTCCTGGATCTCCAACAGGAAAGAGGATTGATTTAATACTTTAGTACACGAGTCCTCCCTATAAATAAATCAATCATGTCCTCCCTGTAAAGAAATCAAAGGGTGCATACAAAAGGACATGCAAGCTTCCATTGAATTCTTTATTAGTTTCCATGATAATTGTATCGTTAAGTGGGTAGTTGGGGAGGACTGAGGACTAATGCAAAATATCCCATAAGCTCCCTCGTGCCCATCGCCTGGCCTTTGAAGAACTAGATCCATTCATCTGGCAACCCACCATGGATAGATAATTGAGGAAGTTTGTGATAGTTAATATTTATTGAGCTACAAGATGAGGATGAGTTACCGTGATGTCAAAAAAATTGGAAGCATCCTTAATCTTCATATAGGATCACCCACCATAATTGATATCCCACATGTCATGCTTGTTTGGGAACTTTTTAGCATATATATGAGACATGCTAAACTTGACAAAAATATATATAGGGATTCGGGTTTGGCTTGGAATCTATCGCCTTGAGGTTTGGGATTTTATAATTTGTTCATGTTTGACTTGATGAATTTCCTTATCCTAGTCATGCGACGTTTCCTCTGCCTTCTCTTGGCTACAAGGTCTTGATCAACTTACACCTATTACAATTAGACGATGTCTCTTCATTTAAATTTTACCCTTACTAAATATTCAATTAAAATATGTTATAAATGCAATCAATTTTAGCACAACTAAGTTCTTCTAACAATGGGCACATGTTAAATTATGAATTTAAAAAATCCCAACAATACTTTTACAGTTAGTCAGTTATTCCACAATACTTAGCTAAATTGTCTGCATCTTTTTTATTGAAACAAAAATCTCCATGGCACAATTTCCTATAGCCAACACTAATCAATCCAATCCATGAAGCATCCACTCATTTGTTTCTTTTAGTCTCTTCAACAATACACAAGTCCAATGTCCAAGTAGTCCAATGTGCCAACCACAGACATTGCACAATTGTAGATCTCCTTGTCCACTATTTAATCTCCACCTAATGATTTACTTTGCACAATGGATCTATCATAAACAATTACTTGAAGTTCCTTTCCTTTCCTTTCTTATAAGGTGCCTTTTATTCCACTCCATGTCCAAAGTGAACCCAACATGCAATATCCATGCCAAACTATGTAATTCTCAACCCCTTGTAACCACATGTCTAGCTCTTGGATCCAATGTGTTGAAATATCACATAAAGGAAACTCTAGGATGGGTCAGCATTTTGTCTATTCTCTCGGAAAGTATCATCTAGCCTTGTAACTTGTTGTTGCAAACTTTTGTTCTTTCCTTAAATTCAATTAAGAAAGGGTGCATATTTCAATCGACGAGAAAAGTCCTTACATTCTCTCTGACTATATGTATATCCCTCAGGAAAATGCTCAACTAACACTTTTCTAAGTGCTCCAATCATCTACTTATTGAACACCTAGATCTTGTCTTCATTCGACCATGATGCTTCATTCCATTATTGATCATTCTCTTATCTAATTCTATCCTTCTATTGAACAAAGTGCTCTTGTCTTTGAATCTTTGGGTGGTCTCGTGTGCTAGTATATTTTCGTCTTCTAGTTCTAGTCTACCTACAATCGACATAGAGGAGATTTATAGGCTATCTTTGTAAGGATTTCCTTCATCAATCCTAGAAGGATTCAACTAATTTATATGGAAAAATATATGGTGAGCTAGAATGTTTTTTGAAATCTCCAATCTAAACAAAATAGTCCCTTTCTCCTTAAGTATTTTATATAGTCCTTCAAAGAAATGCACTCAACATGCCACTTGGTGGCTTGAGCTATCTTTTCCCAATGTTGTGGTCAATTTGTGACAAAGGTGTAAAGGCTACACTAACTTGATGGTTGTCAATCAAGCTTCGACAAGAATTTTTTAGAGATAGAAACCCTAACACTAAGATACATCTATCATTCTAAAAATTATATTATTCACGAAATAAATGGTATAAATCATGAAAGAAAATCATTAAAATGAACAACAAATTTAGATAGAATGAAAGAATAATTGCATTTCCAAATATAGAAGGCCAAGATGACACCTATGAATAGAGGTTAATAAAGACAATGGGATCCAACTCCCCTCCTTGCGATGGGTCCTTGGCTTCCTTAGTGTATTTATGATCCCTCATTGGTGTGTGAGCAAAGTACCTACCAAGACACACTCGCAAAGGAACAGGTCCTCAAGAATCTAATATAATTGAAACATCATAAACTTACTATGAATATCGATGGATGGATGGAGTGACCCCAACCATTTAGTTTTAGAAAAAAAAATAGTTAAACCCCCTTGGCATCATCTTCAAATAGTCAGTAGAGATTACCAAATCAAGAATAAAAATAGTAATTAGCATTATGAATTGTCCACATATAACTAAATTTACTCTTTTTAGCAAATGCAATCCAAAAATAGTCAAAATTGTTTTTTTTGTGGAACAATAAATCTTTTGGGGATGTTATCCGCATTATCTGAGAATGTTTTTTGAGGGTAATATCTACACTAGCCCTTTTTGGTGAGAATTAAGGTTTGGATTTATAATTTCTAGTGAGTTAAAGGTGATAGATATTGTGGCGGAAAGGCACTGATATTGTGGTTAATAATGCCAATAGTTATGCATTTCATTAAGGTTTCTAGAAATTTTGCAAGTGGGGATTATTATGGTCATAACACTGAACTTATGGAAGGCCAAGTTGCCAAGTCGAAACTCTACCTCCATTTTTCTATGATATGACGAATGGTTCATCCTTTTAGTTTCATTTGTTAGCTAAACATGAGCCATATCTGAACTATCATGCCATTCTTTCATGAACCCCAAGGGTAATGGATTTCATCCATTATATCCGTGCAAAACTAAGTGGGGTGCTAATGGTTATTTCATGTTTGCTAACTTAAATGGAATATACCCCATTGTTGAAATCTTATACATATTTTCATTGAACTTAGCTACATTCAACAACTATGGCCAATTCAATTGGATTGAATTTCTTTAAGTAATCTTCCAAAATGGAATTGATCCATTGATATATGTATGAAAAATTGATCTCATCCACAGATTGTTTCCATCAAGTTTGAACAACTCTATCAAAAATATCCATATTAACCTTTAATTTCTATCTGACATAATTTTGAATGGGAGACCCCAATTCATCAAAGCATTCTTAAAGAGCATATTCACGATCTACTCTTCTACACAAGGAATCTTCATTATAAAAAAGAATGCATATCCAAACAATTTATCAAGAACAACCAAATCCCATCATAACCTTGTGAAATAAGAATTCAAGTGATGAATTCCATCCAAACATTTTACCAAGGTCTCTCCATCCATGGTAAACATTAGAGTGGACCAACCTACATTTCAGTGTCTACCTTGTCCTATTTTCACACAATACAGGTTTATTCATATTCCTCCATGTCCGGTCACATACTTTCCTAGTAGTAACCTCATTCCAAAAATTCCATCCGTCGTCGCATACATTCCCAGTAGTAACCTCATTCAAAAAAATTCCATTGTTCTTATATATCCTAGGTGGCCTTCCCAAAATAAATCATGGAATTCAATCAATAGTTTTTTTGAAAGGGTAGATTACTTAATCACATATAGGCAATACCCAAAGTACAAAAATCTATCGACCATCCAAAAATTCCTTTCCTTTCCTTCCTTCATATTCTTCATGATGTTCAATCTAGTGGGATCCTTATGGAATCTCTCTTTGATATTCTCTTGTAATTATGAAAACACCTACACTTGACTTCCCATAAGCACCCATAACTCATCCTCCTCCAAGGATACAATTTTCCCCTTTCTTCTAAAGGTGTCCACTATTCCATTTCTCTTTCGTCATTGATACTCAATGGTAATGTCAAACTCTGCTAAGAATTATTGGTACCATTCCTTATTAGGTGACATTTTCATTTGAGTGGAAAAGTAACTTGTTGTTTGATTATGTGTCTTCACAATGAATGGATTTCTTAAAAGGTAGTTCCTTCATGCTTATAGGAAATGCAAAATTGTGGTCACGACTTTTCCATAAATAAGATATTTTCATTCACAATCCACTGGATCATATTCTTGTGAGAAAAATCCTCCAATGCAAAATATCAAAGCCTCTATTTGTAGTTAAAATGATTTATGAAATTCCAGTAGCCTCAATGTACTTTACATCAAAAGTATATGGTTTAGTTCATGCAATTATACCCAACAGTTATACTAGAAATTCTATGGTATTTTCTTTTTCAAGAAGTCACTAAATGATGTTGAAATATTTAAGTAACCTTCTACAAACATGTGGTAGTAGTTACCCAAATCAACAAAAAGGTTTAACCTCATGGACTATTCTTGGTTTCTCCCAATCCTCAATCACCTTTATATTCATAAGATCCATGTAGATGCATCGTTATCCAATCCAATGGACTAAGAATATATTTTTAGTTTGTTGAAAGATAGAATTTAACTTCTTTAAGTAAAATTGATTTTGCCTCAATGCCTCAAAGACTCCTTCCAAAGTCCTTTTATGTTATTTAATTTTCTCGCTAAACACCACAATGACATCTAAATAGACAACCATTGGATTATACACAAACAATATAAGCACATCATTTATTCAGGTGAGAAATGTCATAGAGGCATTTCACAAACAAAAATGAACAAGAATAAAATAAAAACTACCATACCTTGTCACACACACCACCTTTGGCTTATCTCCTCATGTAATCGTCATTTGATAGTATCCTTTCCTCAAGTATAACTTTGAGAAAACCTTCACCTTATCCAAAATTTCAAAACAATAAACTATCAAAGGTAACAAATACCAATTCTTAATAGTTTACTTGTTCAAAGCATGATATTCCAAGAACATCCTTAATCCTAATGTTTGCTTCTTCTTCTCCAAGAGGATTGACATGCCATATGTGAATGCAGATTAAGGACCGATGGAGCCAGCATCAATAAGAATTTCTTGAGTTTTCTTGTGGAATTCTTACCCAATAATGGATTCAAAGTCATCCATCTCAATCATTATGAATTTCGCACAAGCCTTCCAATTATCAAAGTCAATGTGAAATAGATATGCAACCTAGTTGTTGTATTATGCTTATAATTGTTTCCATTGACATGAGAACCATACAATCAAATTCTAAGTACGAGTTCAATTTCCAACTCCTATCTTGAAAGGTTGTGTGAGATATTAAAATCCATCAATGCCTACACAATACTTCCATTCACAATCAAGTTCACATAATAGAGATGATGTAGGATTTGTGCTTGGTTGCAAACCAAGGTTATTGTTCTTTGTAAATTCTCTTCTATGAAGGGCTTCTCCCTTCCATCTACCATATAATCCAAATGTGTAAAAATTTTCAAAGGAATTGAACTTCAATAAGAAGATACTAAAGTGTTACCTCTACCTAAAGTGGACTTCCGATGGGTACCATATAGTGTCATGTTCAGAAGCTATAAGAGTAATGTATAGGATCAATCGATATTCTAACATCCCTCTCTACCGAGCACACTTTTATTGAAATATTCTTTGAGGAAACTTGCGTGCAAGTGATCTGGTTATGCTATGTTATGATTTCATTTAGATTATGGGTTATATATGATGATGATGATGTATTGTGACATGTTGTTAAATTGATGTATATGTATTGAAAGATGTTATTGACTATTCTTCCTGAGTGTGTGTTGAGGCTCATAAATGTCCTATTTTCATATACCTTTCCCTTCGTCACTCTTCACATTTCATCGCCCCATTAACCTTTCATCATATCATTTTCATAAGTATACTTGGGTTTCACCTTATTATTCTCTAGTTTATTCATTTTAGTATTTAAAAGGAATTTGTGATTAAATGTTAGAAAATCAACATGTTTTCTTATATATCTCAAAATTGTGTGAGATTTGTAATGTGTAGGAATATGAGAAGGATTAATTCAAAAGGACTTCTCGAATACCTCCTCCAGCATTTCAAGATTTGAGGAGATAATTCAAGCCCATTCCAAGGAGAAGATCATGGAGATTTGGTTGGAATATATTATCCAAGATATATGAGAGATATGTGTGAGGATTTGAAGGCATTATATTTTGTAATAATGGGAAATAGGTTGAGAGAAAAGTGGATCTGTAATAATGATATGCTTATCTTATCTTCAAGGCTTTCATGTATAAAAGAGAGTGCTCTCTCTTCATGAGGATTCAGATTATTGTAGTAATCAAGTAGAGAATAAGAATAGTCATTAATGGTAGTCATTTGGATTTGAAAGAAACGGATTCTTAGCTTTGATTCATGGATTTGGTTTTCATTCTTTCATTATTTTGTTATGAAGATTGATTTGATTATTATAATGTAAGATTCCTTCATTGGAGTGAGCTCACATATGTTGTTGTTTCATTCAAATCTTCACATGTTGTATATGCTTTTCCTTCATGTAGTTCTTCATTCCTAGATTAATTTCCTTCACGGAATTTCCCATTCCTAGATTAATTTCATTTACACAATTCAATTTCAGACGTGTGTTAGATTAATGATTCTATTTCAGTCGTGTGTTAGATTAATGATTCAATTTCAGTCATGTGTTAGATTAATGATTCTATTTCTGTCGTGTGTTAGATTAATGATTCAATTTCATACGTAGCTTAAACATTAGATTAGATTAGTCCCACTTCAATCTTTCATATACTTTGCATGTTATTCGTAAGTTTATGATCCTCGGGTTGACAAATTAAATAGTTTGGCAAGTACTACAACTCAATTAATACAACATTAGTTCAGCCCAATATAATGATTGTCGTTCTGTTGTCACGATTGTTGATACTTTTGCAGGTAGTGTTGTTCATTTGAATGAAACAATTTTCATTCATTTTGTTACGATTGTTGTCCCTTTGCAAGGGTTGCATCTCTAGAGGATGGGTGATTCAGGGGATCAAATTTTGCTCAAAATTCAAAGTGCTAGGAATTGCTTCAAATTGAACGGGAGCATAGGTCTTGTCGTCATGAAACCAACGCAACTCGTTTGGGTTCAAATGGACTTCGGATGAGAGAGATATCACGTTCTATTCAAAATGACAAACATGCAAAAAAAATTGTGCTGACTGTACAGTACATACGAATGTTGATGTGGCAGACCGTACGACACGTGGCAGGGCCATACGAAACATGGTAGACAACCATGTGGATATTTGGCAGTTGACGTGGCAGATATTGGTTGGCAGATGTGGACGAATAGTCTACTAACATGTGGCATATTTTGTCCAATGGTTTGGTGCCACGTGGCCCAGTCGTGGGCTGTCACGTCACACCCTATTATTGGTTGGTTGTATAAAATTTATTTGGAGTCCACTGAACTCAACCCCGTGACCTCCACCTGCATGCAAAGTCTTTGCAAAGTCCACCAACCAACACGCCATAACATATTGCTTATTATATATATGGTGAGAATTATATTTAAGCTTGAATGTTTTAAAATTGGCGCCGGGGTCAGGCTGGGGCTTAGCCCCAGCCTATAGTTGTATTGTTTATGTCATATGGCCACCGATTTAAAACCTTTGCGCACACACATTTCAAACTTTAACCCCCAGTCGTATACATTGCAATATGACCATGGGCACGCAACATGTTTTAATCATAGCCCTTTTTGTATGAGCCCGGTCACATGTGTTTGTGCATAGTGTTGGATCATGTTGTCATTGATGGCAATGGTTTGATTGATTGATGTCAAGTGATTGATTGATGTCAAAGGATTGATTGATTGATGATTGATGTAATATAATATGTATTGTCCTTGATGAGAATGCATAGATGAAGATGGATC
>ML777224.1:119310-162620 GCA_009831015.1 Picea engelmannii | reverse complement strand
ATCCTCCATCTGCAAATCAAAGAAATAAAATAGTAAGTACAAAGAGAAAAAAAAAATATATATAAACAAATAAAAAAATTATATATATATATATATATATATATATATATATATATATATATTAAAGGTTTAATGGTCTAACGTGCATAGCCATGGCTACCGCATCCTTACCAAAATATATGCATTAATTCATAATATAGAAAGGGATTTATCCATGCATGTATTACTTGCATAAATGATTGTGGTTGCAAAATTATAACGAGTATATTGTATTTGATTATTTTGAGGAGGTAATTCTCCATGTGTATCCCGCTCAACTTCATTTATTGCTTATCTAATGTGGCGGAAAGGTTAGAGCTTAGAAGATACTTCTCAGTATGTAAAAGCTACATGGGGTATCATAAATCAAAATATGGGTTTCGGATGCTAGTTACGCTTGACCCAACTGGTTCCTCTGATCCTGAGAATATTAATGTTGCAAATCTTGACATGTTCATGGAGAATTGGCTGGCCATCAAGACTCGTTCAAAAGTTTCATTGAAGTTTTTCTTGAGTATGACGAGCTATACTATTGTTATACAATCCTTCCTTGAACTAGACATTAATATCACTACAGAAGCCAACACGTAGAGGCATGTAGATCTGATTTACTACTTTCCTTCTTGCCTGTGTTTTCTTATGAGAGTTCCAACATCCCACAATGAAGCACAATGAAATTAGCCAACGATTTATCAGTGTCATCTGAAGAATGAATGCGAAGAACCATGTTTTGATCACTAAAACTTAATATTTTATATTTGGCTAAATGTGGATGCAAATTCCTCAACTTCTAGCAAAATTTAAGCCATAATGAAGGATGGAGTAGGCATGGGTTGCATGCAGAGATGATGTGATGCATAAAAAAACAACAAAGGATGACATTAATCTTGTACAAGAATGAGTGTCCATTGCAACATTAGCCATCCTAGCAGAAGATCTAGACTGTGACATCCGGTCACCACACTACCGATCAAAATTGAGCCAGTCCCACCTTCCATGCTAAGGAACAACCTTATTTCTAGAAAAATAAATGGAGGAAGATTAAACCATTTTGGGTTGACAGATTTACCAGGATAACGTGAGGAAAGCTTACAAGAGGACTCTATTATAGTACCTTTATCCTCAAATGATGAGAATGGCAGATCTGGATGGATAACATGCCTCAATGAATAGTTGGTACAAGATCTGTTTCGACAGCACGGGATCCATTTACATGGTGAATCTTACACAAATCTGTGGATCCCACCTCAAGGCCCCCCAAATCTGGTTTTAGATTGTTTATCTCCTCGTTCAATCACATTAAGATATTTTTCAGCCGAATGTTCCAAGACTAAATCCAAGTTGATTGATTTGCAACAATATTCTTCCATATCTGACAATGACTAGCGATCTTATTTTTAAAACCGTTAGCATCCATGTCATATCTGAAATCAAGGATTTCGATCGAAATTAATCGAATGTCGGAAGCCTTGTCTATTTCCTCTATTTTTGGTTTGCATATTCTCCATTGGTTATTCGGCGAGAAGATTGTTTCTCATACATTTATTACAGCTGAACTGTGGATATTATCGTTCATTATCCAAGTGTAAAATACATAAATAATAAGTTGGGGGCATCGTTTGCCCTATTTGTGGTGTATTTCCTTACTCGCTAACCTGTTTCTATACACAGACGTAGAAAAAATGCATCTCCCTTTCCTTCATGGGATGAAAACATGAAATTTGAACATTCTTATTGCCTCGTATCCACAGTAGGCATACTCTTGGTGAGAGGATACCGTCTCACCTGTACAGTGTGTGCAATCCTTTTACACAAAACTGCTTCCAACTTCCTGCCCTAAATTCAATAAGGCAACCAAAGCTTATGGGCATTGTGAGTTATGGAAAGAGTATAACTGATCCATATGGATATTGGTGGCCACCCACCATTTCCAACTGGCTCAAAACAGTTTTTTGACAATTTTGACAATTTACTATTTTTAGCAATTTTAACTTTTGGGGCCACTTTGAGGGCCTAAATCAAGGTTTTTCAGAATCGAGATCCTCAATGAAATTTGAGGAATTATTGATCCCACAAAATGAATCTCCTCAATGATATCTTTCCAACAGGCTATCACACACCTAAAATGGAGATCGTATGCAAAAGTTACGACCTCGGGAAGCTGATGTACTAACTTACCCAAATGGGGCCCACATGACTTTTGGCGCTTCATCTCCTAGGGTTAGGTTTTTCGATGTCTAGGGTTTTTGACATTCTTTATTATTGTAAAAAGGCCTTCAGAGCCTCATTGTAACTTTCTTTTGGCGAATGCGCACTGTCGTCACATCTCTTCTCAGAGATAAGCCGCCACCATTCCAACAAGCTTGTTTCCACTGCATTTTACAGTTTCAGCTTATTTCGTTATTGAATAGAGAACCAATTTTACTGTATTGATGTTATTTTGTGTTAAGAACCTGTTCATAATCTGTATTCATTTCTTTCTTCTCATAAAATCTGGATTAGTGGTATCAGAGTGGTTTGCTCCTTGTTGTCTTAATGCATGTCCCCAACAAGGTCAGAGTACAAAGAGTTGGGTATCGAGCTTGTTTCTCTTGAGGAAAGAATATCTCACATGCCTAAGCGACCTCCCATGGCAGGACAAAAGAAATATGACGGGATAGGATATACTTTCAAACTATTGATTGAGGAATCCCTCATGCAACAGAGGAAAGAGATGATGGATAGTTTCGTGCAAATCCTTCGGCGGCTACCAACAGGCGATGCATCTTCTTCGAACGGAGGTGCTTCCCCCTTAAAGGTAAAAATAAACTTTGATATTTATATGTTTGAAGGTCAGATAAACACAGATGTTGTAGACAAGTGGTTGAATCTACTAGAAGGGTATTTTTCTGTCCATAACTTTTCGAATAAAGAAAAGATTACTTTTTCACTCCTCAAAGTCGTTCCCCATGTCAAAGATTGGTGGGAAACTTTCTGTGAGAAAAAGGAAAGAGAGGAAACCTCATTATTTTTAGTCATGACCACCTGGGAATCCTTCAGGGATGCTATTAAGGAACAATAGTACCCTGTCGGAAGTTATGACGACCTGTATACCAAATGGACCACACTGCGGCAAGAAAGATACCAAGTAGTGACAGATTTCACAAATATCTTCCATACCTTGCACAACAAGTTGGGTAGCAAAGATTCAGAGTGACATATGGTGCTCAAGTATCATTGTGCTCTGCATAGATACATCCAGACTAAAATTGAATTTCTGGACATCTCATCCTTGGGCGCGGCCTACTGATATGCGATCAAAATCGAGCAGAAGCTCAAATAAAAGACACGGCAATTTGGGCTTGGGAACCCCACACAACAAAAGCGAGGAAAGGGCGGCCCCAACCCACCTAACAAAGGACAAAGAAAATATGGAAAGTATTAGGACAACCAGTCCAAGCCACAAGAAAAGAAGGACACCGAAAAGACAAAGAAAGATACTGGGAAGTTGTGCGACTTCCATAAGAGCCCATGGCATAACACTACTGACTGCCACTCAAAGAAGTCATTGGTGGCTGAAGTGAAAGCCTCTGAATCAGATGCAGATTATGACTCTAAGATAGAACTAGAAAGGGGAAGACGGATCATTGATGCGGAACCCAGTGCCACCTTTGCTACCACCAAGCTCTAGCCCGGTGAACCAGACGAGCGAGAAGAAGGAGAGCACCTCTTCCATTCACAAATGTGGGTAAAAGGAACCCCACTACACTTCATTGTTGGTAGAGGTAGACAAAAGAACCTCATCTCATTATAGGTCATCAAGGAGCTGACCCTGCCAACAACGTCGCACCCACAACCGTACACCATTGGATGGCTCCGCCAAGGAAGCGATCTCCACGTCAACCAATAGTGTCGACTGTCATATGACATCAAGCCCTTCAAAGACAAGGTATTGTGTGATTTTTCTCCTCTCAAAGTTTGTTATGTTCTTTTGGGCCAACCTTATTTATGGAAATGTCATGATGTATATGAGTCTAGGCCTCATAGTATTATTATTACTTTGAACAGGAAATTGTACAGGATACGCAAGGCAGTTCCACCTAGTGCTATTTCCTTCATCTCTGCTAAGCAATGTAGGAAGGTCATCTCTCAGACGGGTAAGTTTGTCTTCTTTTTGATTCACTCTCAGAATAAGAGAAATATCACAGCCACATCCAGAGTCTCTGTGGCCGACCTCTCCACACAACAGAAGAAAGTAGATAAGGTCATGGAAGAATACTCAGATATCTTCTCCTCACCTACAGGGGTACCTCTGCACTACTAGGTCAAGCACCCCATTGATCTGACCCCCGACACATCGCTACACAATAGGCTAGTCTATCGTCACTCTTTGTTAGAAAATGAGGATATCAAGCGATAGATCCAAGAACTTCTCCACAAGGGGCACATCCGCCCTAGCTCATCACCTTGTGGGAGCCCAATCGTGCTGGTACAAAAGAAAAATGGGATCTGGCAACTCTGTATTGATTACCAGGCTATGAATAAAATCACAGTCAGAAACTAGTACTCGATTCCCTGAATCGATGACCTCCTTGATCAACTCACAGGGGTCAAATACTTCAGTAAGATTGATCTGAAGTTTGGCTACCACCAGGTCCCGATAAAATAGATAGATGTATGGAAGAACGCCTTCAAGTCAAAGGAAGGCCTTTTTGAATGGTTGGTCATGCCCTTTGGTTTGACAAATGCTCTAGCCACTTTCATGAGTATGATGGATGATATCTTGTGACCATTCACCAATTATTTTGTAGTGGTGTATCTGGATGACATTCTAATTTACAGCAAGACTTGGGCTGAACACTTACAACATATTCAACAGGTTCTGCACACCCTACGACAGCACAAGATATATGCCAACTTAGAAAAATGCTCCTTCAACATGGACAGGGTCCATTACCTAGGCTACATCATTGATCAGCATGGCATACATGTGGATCCAGCCAAGATCCAAGTCATCCATGACTGACCATCCCCAACAACACTCACTGAGTTTCAAAGCTTCTTAGGCCTTACCAATTTCTACCGCAGGTGCGTGTTGGGTTTCTCCCATATTACATGGGCCCTCAGCCAAATAAATAGGGATGGTGGTAAGGGAAAATTTCCGTGGGGACAGTCCCAAAAGCAAGCGTTCGATGATTTGAAGCAACACTTGTGCTCAGCCCCAGTAATTTCACTACCATACCTGCAACATCCTTTTGAGATCGAGACATATGCTTCAGACTATGTTGTGGGTGTCATTCTCACTTAGCACGGCCAGCTCGTGGCCTATCATAGTGAGACACTGTCAGATACTTTCTGTAAGTAACCTACTTAGGACAAAGAAATGTACTCCATTGTGAAAGCATGCCGCCAGTGGAGACATCACATTCTTTGGAAGGAGACAATCATCCACACTAATCATAAGCCACTGCGTTTCATGCAGACACAGGGAAAATTGCAGAATGACCTCCATCAAAAGTGGTCCACATACTCGTAGCAATTCCACCTCAACATCAAGTATAAAACATGAAGCACCAATCACGTCGTTGATTGCCTCAGTAGACTACCAGTCATGCCACTCACCACAGTGCTAGACTCTTGCGGCCATGAGACATCTGGATGGCCCCAATTCTATGAGACAGACCCTAACTTCACCACCACCTACCAAATGTTGGGTGCAAACACAGTTGTCGATAATTTCCATCTTCAGGATGGGTTGTTGTGTGGGCCATATCTGTGTTCCATCAAGTGAGCAAGTGAAGTTGATCTGGGAATCCCACTACAGTCGGGTGGCAGGATAGTTTGGCATTGAAAAGACAGTGGTGATGCTACAGAAACATTTCTACTGGCCGAAACTTTGACATGAGGTCAGCAAGTATATTAGGTCCTGCACTGCCTGCGCTATTGCCAAACCAACCACTAAGAAACATGGCCTATACACCCCTCTTCCTACTCCTGACAGGCCATGGGAATCCATCTCAATGGACTACATGTCGGGCCTCCCATCCACCAAGCGGGGAAATGACTGTGTTTTTGTGGTTGTTGATCTCTTTTCTAAGATGGCGATTCTGATTGCCTACAAGAAGAGCATCACAGCAGAGGGCACTACCAATATCTTCTTTGAACAAGTCTGGGTACATTTTGGAATCCCACAAACCATTGTCTCATATCGGGATAGTCGATTTCTCAGCACATTCTGGTCGAGCCTCTAGTCACTGCTAGACACCAAGCTCACCAAATCCATGACCTTCCACCTCTAGATGGATGGCCAAACCGAGGTTGTAAATCGAATGATTGTGCATATCCTTCACATGTATAATTCAAATCACCCTCACACATGGGATGAGAGCCTTCCCTATGTCTAGCATAGCTACAACCGAGCCCTTCATAGCTCAACTAGACACAACCCCATTCAAGTGGGGTTGGGATTCCAACCATTGGGACCCATAGATGTTTCACTTCCCCTTGCGGTCACCTCAATCGACTCATCTCCTGCTCCAACTGAAGCTGACAAAGCCACCTGGTTCATTGAGTGGATCCAACACATCTTCCAATAGGTTTAGGATATCCTACTAAATTCCAATGACAAGTACAAACAACGCCATGATCAACATCGGGTGCCGCATAAGTTTCAGATGGGCGCCAAAGTTTGGTTGCACTTATAGAAATAATTCCTTACAGGACCCCATCGGAAGATTCACGCACTCCATTATGGGCCATACACTATCACCAAGGCCGTGGGGGATAATTCTTTTGAGCTCAACATTCCTCCTTTCCTTGGTCTGCATCCAGTGTTCAACGTGGATCTCCTTCGCCCTTATTTCCCACCATTATTGGACACCTTAGAAGTAGAAGAACAACTAACACCAATAGAGCTCAACCCCAACTGCAAACAACATAAATCCACTGATCAGATTGTGGAAATACAGATCAAGGGCACTCGACAACAAAGGATCCAGCTTTATCGAGTCATCAAAGCAGGGCAACTCCTGCACCAAGGCAAGTGGCTCACTAGGGGCCAAATTCAGCAGACATTTCCTCATCTGATGGGGGACCTCAACGCAATGGAGACCATTTATTCTTAAGGCAGGAGGATTGATCCATATGTATATCGATGGCCACCCACCTTTTCCATCTGGCTCAAAATAGTTTTCTGGCAATTTTGGCAATTTACTATTTTTAGCAGTTTTAACTTTTGGGGCCATTTTGAGGGCCTAAATGAAGGTTTTTAGGGATAGAGATCCTCAATGATATATGAAGGCATGACTGAGCCCCCAAAATGAATTTCCTCGGTGATACCTTTCCAATGGGCTATCACACGCCTAAAACGGAGATCGTATGCAAAAGTTTTGACCCCGGGAAGTTGATGTACTAAATTACCCAAACGAGGCCCACATGACTTTTGGCGCTTCATCTCCTAGGGTTAGGTTTTTGGATGTCTAGGGTTTTGGGCATTCTTTATTATTGTAAAAAGGCCTTCAAAGCCTCATTTTAATTTTCTTCTCGCGAATGTGTGTTGTCGTCACATCTCTTCTTAGAGATAAGTCACCACTATTCCAACAAGCTTATTTCCGCTGCATTTTACAGTTTCAGCTTATTTCGTTATTGAATAGAAAACCAATTTTACTATATCTCTGTTATTTTGTGTTAAGAACTTCTTAATAATCTGTATTCATTTCCTTCTACTCATAAAATCTGGATCAGGAACTCCACGGTTCTCCTACGGGGTAAAATTTTTTGATGGACAATGGAGAAACATTCTCCCCAATGGATCAAAATGGAGATTATCCAACAACCAACAAATTACAGGTGTGATTGATGGAACGTTATATTATATGAGAATCACAGATGACGAGGATATAATTTGTGCTTTGGACATTGGAAGTGGTTTATGGCAATGGAGGACCGTATTTATAAGCAATGTTGGATATGTAAGAACTATATGCAGACGGTTTGAAAAAAGAGGTGGACATTATGAACAAAGTGGATTTTTTTTCTACATCACGCATGTTTGTTTCATTCCACTACTCTTGTGCTTCTCGATGGGCAGGTTTTAGTAGCCGGGAGCAATCCCCATCAGATTTATAATCTTTTCTCCAAGCCATTCCCCACAGAACTGAGAGTGGAATCCTGTGTCCCTCCCTATCTACATTCCCTGTACGATCACAAGCAACTGGCCATTGCATCTATTTCTACGATGGAAATCAAATACAGGTCAAAATTCATCGTTCTTTTATTTGTTTTGAACTTATGCAGCAACAAATTTTCATGCATATGCCCCTCCTTTAAGCAAGAACATAGTATCCATGCACCAGAGAATGCTCTCGCTTGCAACAATGGATGTTGTCAAGGCCAACGAAAACAACACACAATCCTCAGGTTTTCAGACTACCAAACTATCCTTCCATCGTTGTCTTAGAACTGAGTGGATCTGTGGTTGTGCAAAGAACTTTGGTAAATGGACAACAAAGACCATACTTACAATGTTGTACCCTCGGGTGACATAAACTTATGGAGCATTCATGGTGGGATGCGCTACAGGTATAGAAAGTCAACAACTATTGTTTTTTTGTTTTATAATAAAAAATGATTTTTTTTCTTGTATTTGTTTTTAATTTTCTCTCTTTTGTTTGTTTGAATTAAAAAAAATAAAATTTGTTTGTTTTATTATAAACAATTTCTTTTTTTAATAAAAACAGATATTGTTTGTTTTTATTTCTTTTGTTTAAAAAAAAACAACAATATATAATAATAATAATAATAATAATAATCTTAGGTAAAACATAATAAAATAAAATAAAATAAATAAATAAAAATTTATAAACAATAAAAACAAATTATAAAATAAAAACAACGAAAAAACAAATAAAATTGCAAATGGACCTTTTTTTCAAATTCTTGAAAACAATATGGAAACATGTTTTTGTGATTTTACGCTAAGCAAGCAATCAACGATGCAAAAAATGCGCGTGCAATGATCACAACAAGAGGTATAAAATACATTTTTTTTACTTTGTTGCATTTGTCCTTCTTTCTGCATATTATATTTTCGAACATCTCACAAGTTTTCATGCAGGATTTGTACTAAGTGTTTTCAGAAGTGCGGTCGATCGCATCTTGCTGTTGATGTGATTTTCAAAAATCACAAAAACTTTTGAAACAAGACATGCTTCCTTGATTGTTTGAAGGAGTTGTTACTCATAATAAACATCATGATGCTTGTTGTTACACAGAAACCTTTTCATAAACCCATTTGCGTCATGATTGTCTTCCTCCATTTCTCTTTCAAAGAAGATTGGTCATCCCTGTGTCGAAGCCCATCTTCCATTGAATTATCCTTCATGACTTCATGCACACCTATCTTTTTGAGTCACATACATCTCTTTTTATTTTTCAGTTCAATTTTCCTTGTCAATAAAACTATCTAGCTCCCTTTCCATGACTACATTGCCTTGCCATACACATTGTTACTACTGAGATATTTTCATTTATAGTCCTATCACTTTTTTTATCAAAACTTACATTGACTGATGTGGGATTCCTTAAGGCCCACCTTTCAACAAGTCTTGCCCTCTTGACCTCAACAACTTATCTAGGATATAGACTAGAGTCCATTTTGAGTACCTGGAGGCTTGCATGCCTTAATGACAAGTTCTCTCAATGAAAATCATGGGAATACATCAATGTCCCTTGATCGTTAGATCTTGCAAGTGCCTCGAAATCATCTCATTCATTCACACTTCGCAAGATGTACTCGGGTACCTTGGCACTCATTGACATCAATGGTGATTTGCCTCGCATTGGTTAATGACATTCATCAATGGTCAATAGTCCAATGAATTTTTTTCATGCTTGACATTGACACATTCATTCACATGATTAGAATTGTACCATCACGTTTAGCAGCATGTGAAGACTGTACAATTTTCATGACTCTATCAGTAGTTACAACAACATGACTTCATGCATACGAGAGTACCATAGTTCCACTTTCATACTTTGTCTTTTCCATGATTCATTCAACAACAGTTCAGATTCCTCCACTTCACATTCTTTGATCTAGCAGACATCAGTCACCGCTACAACAACTGTCACTTTTTACATGATCCTCCAGCAGTGACATATTCCATGCTCTAGCAGCTGCATAAGCCATATTCCTATTGCATAGTTCATCAACATTTTGGGTAAGTGGAGGTATGCTATTTTCTAAACTTTAGTCATGTAATTCCTCAATTGCGAGCAATGAATAATTTGGAAAATTCCCTCACCCAGTTCCCTTTCCTTTTCACTTCTATGACTTATGCCACATTGCATGAGGACATGGGACAATTTAATTTGGGGGGTAGGGGACTTTATTAACTATAATAACTCCACTTTTCCACTAGGTCATCATTCCATTTTTCATCTCATTTACCATTTATGAAAATTTCTTTTCCAATGATACTCTGCTGCACTTTGCTTCATAAGCATTGTTATACATATTGGCATAATTCACACATATACAAAAAAGGGCTTTCTTATACTCAGTGATGTTTCCTTATGCACATTGATAGCATACATTTTCCAGTAAAAATATGGGAAAATTATTTTCATAACAACAAGAGAACAAATAATGAATGAATGTTGTTAACACAAGAATGAACATCCTTTATATTCATGGTTGTCACACAAGAACCAACCATAAGAAAATGTCAGTTGTTACTCATGTAAAAACCATTCTGGAAACATTTATTATCATCACTCAAAGCCAATATTTAGATGCCAAAATTTCTTGAGAAGATCCATGCATGGTTGCATGAAGACATGCAACAAGTTAAGTTGGGGGGTATGTTGGGGCTCAGAAATGTCCTTTTTTCATCTACCTTTCCCTTCATCACTCTTCACATTTCATCTCCCCATTAACCTTTCATGATATCATTTTCATAAATATACTTGGGTTTCACCTTATTATTCTCCACTTTATTCATTTTAGTATTTAAATGGAATTTGTTATTAAATGTTAGAAAATCAACATGTTTTCATATATATCTCAAAAATGTGTGAGCTTTGTAATGTGTAGGAATATGAGAAGGATTAATTCAAAAGGGATTCTCGAATAATTCCTCCACCATTTCAAGATTTGAGGATATAATTCAAGCCCATTCCAGGGAGAAGATCATGGAGATTTGGCTGGAATATCTTATCCAAGATATATGAGAGATATGTGTGAGGATTTGAAGGGATTATATTTTGTAATAATGGGAAATAGTTTGAGCGAAAAGTGGATCTGTAATAATGAGATGGTTATCTTATCTTCAAGGCTCTCATGTATAAAAGAGAGTTCTCTCTCTTCATAAGGATTCATATTATTGTAGTAATCAAGTATAGAATTAGAGTAGTCATTAATGGTAGTCATTTGGATTTGAAAGAAAGGGATTCTTAGCTTTGATTCATGGATTTGGTTTTCATGCTTTCATTATGTTGTTATGAATATTGATTTTATTATTATAATGTAAGATTGCTTTATTGGCGTGAGATCACATATGTTGTTGTGTCATTCAACTCTTCACATGTTGTATCTTCTTTTCCTTCATGTAGTTCTTCATTCCTAGATTAATTTACTTCACATAATTTCCCATTCCTAGATTAATTACATTTATGCAATTCAATTTCAGATGTGTGTTAGATTAATGATTCTATTTCAGTCGTGTGTTAGATTAATGATTCAATTTCAGTCGTGTGTTATATTAACGATTGTATCTCATTTGTTTGTTAGATTAATGATTCAATTTCAGACATAGCTTAAACATTAGATTATATTAGTCCTGTTTCAATATTGCATATACTTTGCGTGTGCTTCGTAAGTTTATGATCCTCAGGTTGACAAATTAAATAGTTGGGAAAGTACTACAACTCAATTAATACAACATTAGTTCGGACCAATATAACGACTGTCATTCCCTTGTCACGATTGTTGTTCCTTTTGCAGGTAGTGTTGTTCATTTGAACGGAACAATTGTCGTTCCTTTTTTTATGATTGTTGTCCCTTTGCATGGGTTGCATCTCTGGAGGACGGGTATTGAAAACGAAAGGTAAGAACCTACGTAGGAAACACGTAAAACACTTGTGCTAGATCCTACCTTTGGATTATGCATAGAGGTTATATTTTAGGACATCTTTAGAGCCCAATAGTGTGTAGGGAATGTGATAGGTTATGGATGTTGATGGCATCATTGGAATTCCTTGGACTTAGGGTTGAGTCAGGGAGTGGATTGTTTTTGTTTGAGTATTTCATTTTATGCACATATGACAGATGATTGATTTTGGTATGATTATGTATATTGATTATTGATAGTGTTTTTGTCAGTGGATGCAGGCTTGACAATGCTTTCTAATCCAACTCACATAAGGAGTAGAGGTGCCATGAAAAAAAAAATAGACATTGAGGAAGAGGTGCGGAAACATCCCTGTCATAGCCTACTAGCAGTCCCATTGCGGCCATAGCTATAGGTTAACAATTACCTTGTTGGGTGGTACACGATGTCGTGAGGGAAGAATGAGACAGATTATCATGAATATTTCTAAGGGGATCACAATAAGGAGGAGTCATTATTCCTTAGAATCTCTTAGACTCTCACAATATCGACCGAGTTGAATGTTGAATCCAAGGTTCAAAAAAAATTCCAAAACCAGTCAAAGGACAATGTCACCCTTGGAGCATGAATGTCCGTCTTGAAGGGGACATCATGCAATTAAAAACTCGAGTCGATAAATCTAGGTGACCTAGAAATGATTTGAATGGTTAGACCTTGTTAGAATAAATTTAATTATTAAATAGTAGATTAATAATAAAGAAGCCTAACAAGAGTCTAAACCTAAGTCTAAGTTGTTTAGGGGAGGAATTAAAAATATTAAATAAAATAAAAATAAAGTCAATATAAATCACTTTCTAGGAAGAATTGAATAAAATCTAAAGTTTGGATAAAATGCACATGTGTGCATGAAATTAATAAAAAAGGAAATTTAAATAGAAGTAAATAATAACTTGAGAGATTGGATGTACATAGAGTAGAATCTTGAGTCAACCTACCACTAGTATAACTAGAAGAAGACTCCTAATCCAAATCTAACTAAGATCTAGTTAGGAGACACTCATTGAATGAGAAATTGGCGAACAAAGGGAAAACTAAGAGTGAAAATAAGAACACATTGGGGAATGTGAGGGAAAATGATTTTTTAAATAAAATAAAAATGGTATTTGCTTGTGCAACTTGGGGAGACTGTGACGAGTGTGTGGGTGAATATTACTAATTAAATTAATTAAAAATGAGAACTAATTGTGCATGAGGACATGTTTCATTTGGGATAATTATATAAAACAAATGGTGTAGAAGGAAAATGGATCACACTTATTATGGGCAACATTATGCTGCCAAAATTGTTTTGACTGTGTTTTACTTGTGAGAGTTGGGATACCAAGCTTGTAATAGAGTGGAAGCTCTACCTTATGAAGAAATCCTTGGAGCTATTGTTTGTTGGTTTCTTGTGTGTGAATCGTTTGTGGCTTGGGGGCCTAAGTGCGAAGAAGAGTAACCCTAAAATTCATTGGAAGGTACTGGTGAAGTCTCTGTGATTAACAAGCAAGATTAAAGAAGAAGCACAAGTCATTGACAAACATTCTCAAATTCCCCATCATCGGTTATGGTATTTTAGTTTCTGAAGTTATAATTTGTAGTAAGAGTAATTTGTAAATTAGAATTTAAAATTGTTGCAGAACCATTCATATTACATAAATTTGAATTATGTATAGATGCTGCAGAATTACTCATAAATACGGGAATTTAGATTGATATATCGCTACTGAACCATTTGTAAATATGGAAGAAATTTGTATGTTGTTGTGGATTTATTATAAGTAATCTAGAAAATTTGATTTGTTAGCCTCTATAGTATCAATTGGTAGTTATGGAATTTAAAATTTATTGAATGATGTCAATTTAATATACAACCCAGAATTCCAATTTCACCTTTTTATTTGTCAATTGTTTACATACCTTGATGAATGATATTGATCGTTGTAAATGTTTGACAAAGTGATTTTTTTTAATAATTGTTTAATTGCACGTAGTTAAATTATTTTACAACCCAAATATTCAATTCCTAAGATTCACTATCTTTTGAAATTGCTTACTTTGCATTCAGAAATCAGTTGAATGTTGCACTTGAAATTTACATGTATGAACTTCCATACTTAGGTATGATCTCTGCAAATGTTTTTACACAATTTGGGAGATCAATTTTAATCGTTGCATTGTTGTTGCATGCCAGAACAAATTATATTAATTGTAGTTGTAGAGTTTTATTTTGGAAAATTTAATTTTGGTGGATAGGTGTCTAGTCATTACCTGTCAGAGGTTTTGAACTCCTTGAGTCACTGTGAAAACTAGTTGTGTTCCTAAAATTTAGTGGTGTGATCTATGATACTTAATTGGCTCTAAAAATTTAACAAAATCCTATAACTGCTTAGGCCTTTTTACATTGAAAAGATTTGCATGTGATCGTGGGCAAGAACCCAATGCTAGCCAAAAAAGGTGTTATTTGGAGCTCCAAAACTCTGACACTCCTGAGATTTCTTCAACTCCAACACTCTTGTTTACCTAGAGTGTTACCAACCGAATTTGGTCATATTTGAGGTTGACCAAATATTGTAGGTTAGCCCTATCCTTCCACTCTCCTTTGTCAAAGGTCATTTTTTTTAATCGGACAACAGGGAAGGATTATCCTCACATGAGAATCTATGACGAAGATTACTATGGAAATCTGGGCTTCATAGTTTCTCTTCTCCAAACAAATTTGAACTTTTCCACCTGGATCGTCGAACCGTCGAAGAGATCGAGGACATAACGAACCTTTCCATCCTATGATCAACAATTTTTGTCCACTCCAGACTTTGGGAGTATGGGAGTTTCTTATTCATGAAACATTAACAACTCAATTTAAACGGAGTACCAAACTACCAAACTTTTGAAGGATGAAGGCTTAGAGATCTAATGCCCTTTGTTCGATCACTAGATACAAAGTAGTCCCTTACCCCGAGACTACAGGCTTCAGGGTTTCTTAACCCTTAAAAAAATATGACTCAAATTCATCAGAGTGTGGAGTTTCCAAATCACCCAAGTAAAAAGGATCAGAGATCAAATGAACCTCATTTGATTTCTATATCAATGGTTTCCCTTTTATCTAGGACTTTGGAACTTTGGAATTCTTTAACCTTTAATAGATACAACCTAATTTTACTGGAGTGTCAAATCATCGAAGAAATCGAATATCTACGACTCACTCTTGTCCATCGATCTATGGTCGTGATTAACTTGGAACTTCAGAGCTTCAGGGATTTCTCATCCCTTAAAATTTTACAATAAACCTTGTTGGATTGTCAAATCATCAAACCCCTCAAGGATCTAACGAATTTCATTCTCCCACTAATCTACGGTGTAGATTCACTTTGCGAATTCAAATATTTCGGGCTCCACACCTCCAAAAAAAATTAACTTCCCAAACCGTTGAATTCACGAAGTCCAAAGGACGTAGGGGTTAACTAGCATGCTCCTCTAGTCTGATCGAATAATTGTGGGGAATCCTACTTCTCACGAGGAGATATCATCCACCTGTTCTTTAACTAGATGTTTTACACTCTGGAGTCCCCACTTGAGTAACTTTTACGAAGTGAACTCCAGTTCTCACTTGCGCTTCCCTCCTGATCTCTGGACATTAAAAGGTCTCCTGCATAGTTCTTACACTTACTCTATGTACATTGCACTATCTCTCCCGAGTTTCGTTATTTAGAAGTTAAGGCCTCCGTACATGTTACAAATAAGTTTTCTTCACCCCATGAAACTTGCCTGGATGGCCTTTCCATTTCCCTATACAGACTTCAAGTCCCCTTTTCTACTTTCAAGAGCCAAAAAATTGCATTTTTCCACATATACTCTCCATACCAGTTAGACAACATGTGTATATGCAGGTTGCACCACTACATCCTGTGTACATTGAGTTTGGTGATAAAAATTAAAAATTATGTTAGGTTTCCATGTCACATCATGAGATCCTTGATCCTTAACCTTCCATATATTGGAAATGTTTTGACTTGGCCCTTTAGTTCCATTTGAAGGCTATAAATTGAGCCATATCCAAGGCGTGGAGGAGGAGATAATTCAAGTTTTGAGAGAAAAGATACTCTGGATAAATTTCACTTCAAATTAACTTAGCATGCGTTTATCCTTGAAAATATGAACACATTGTTCATCCCCCAATCTCTTCCCTTTTTGATGGAGAACCTCATTGTATCCTTTATATGAGATTTCATTTGGTGGAGGATAGAAGTGGTGGAGGCCTAGTTGGAAGGGATTTAGTTTCTTGATTCCGAGACATTTTGACACAAAAGTTTGTCACTTGTATACTTCTCTTGATTATTTTAATAGTGACAAACCTCTATTGATAATTTAATAGAAATATTATTTTCTTATCCAATTGATATCTTGCAAATATCTGAATTGTTATTCCATGGAATATTTGTCATGTATGTTAATGGATTATGCTATTTTATATTGTAAAATTATATATTATCACCATATTGTTGTGTATATTGGTTGTTGAGGACAAGTTGTAGGTATAAATATTAGAGCCTTGTGCTCAATAGTGGTCTTCATCGAACACCCGTATGAGGGAGGATCTTGGCCTTGTCTTGTTATCATTTTCATATATATAACATACTTGGGATTAGATTTGATTTCTACAATCATTCTGTCTGTTGTGGTTTACACCATGCCATAGAGTGATTTTCCTTGTAACAATACACTTTGATTGGTCTCTTTTCTCACCTTGCGTTGTTTCTCCTGAGATTTGGACTTTCAAAAGGTCCCTTTGTGCACCTCTTGCATTGGAACTATGCTGACTTTGCTTTGTGACTCCTAGAAAATAAATTCTTTTATCTGAAAACATAATTTATTCTCATTTTCAGAAACATAAAAACACGCATACAGACAATTTACTTTTCACAACATATTTTTGGTTTAGAAGGTACAAATAACGTTTACAATCTCCTCCCGGTGTTCTAGAGATTCTATCTTCTCTTCCTTTCTCTTTAAATATATATATATATATATATATATATATATATATATATATATATATATATATATATATATATATATATATATATATTATGCTAAATCATAACTTCTACTTACTTGGTCTGTACATTGGAGGCCTGTTACATTTTTGAATAATGATTAATTTTTTCTTTATCTTGAGGGGAGAGATTTTTGTTTAATGTTGAGTAATGATTATAGGATATATTTCATAAGGATATGGCATATTATCTAGATGATGGTTATTTATTGTTATTGTAACCTTTAAGAGAAAGAAAATTTGTCTAGTATCAAGGGATTGAGTTATTAAATTACGTTACGATTTAGTACCTTCTTGTTAATTTAATCCCGATTATAGATTTGAGTTTGGTTTAGGAATTAGATGCTTCCTTGTTCCTCAGAATAGTCGCTAGTATTGAGACCTTAAATGGTCAAAATAAATCAGATGAATCCTAGAGTTGAGCGTTGATTATGTGTCTTAGAGGTCCTAGCCTTGTAGGTAGATTGGATGGGTAGATATCCTTGACTGCTTTGTATGATGAACTATTATGTTAGTATAAATGATGTTGTGTAATGAAACTATTATGAAATGGTTGATCTTGGATAATCGTGATGTTGTATTCGCAAAATTGCAGTGTAATATCTAAATGAGAAATGAATTGTAATATTGATGTTTGTTAACGTCGAGTAACTTTTGTTCCTTGATACTTTAAAAAAAAATTAAAGTACCACTACTTTACTCTTTTAATTTATGTCATAATAAAGGGATTATTACATATGGTATCAGAGCGAGTTCAACCTTGTGACCTTGGACTGTTACACCTCCCACTGTGTTAATTGAATGATTAAAATTATATCGCTAATTAAAATTTTGAAAATTGAACATCCAGGTAATCATGGTTAGAGGATGCAAGGGAAGTAGAGGATGTGGTTTTGGAGGAAGATGTGTGACACCTCTGATAGTAGCTATTGGGCAATTCAATTGCTTAAATTTCTTTCATTTAATTATAAACTAGGGATGCTAGTAAGCTTGTGATGATGACAACAAAATATATGCAAGAGTAGGCATCTAACTCTAATCTAAGAAAATTAAATCAAATCCTAACTCTTTCATTCCAATTAATAAGACTTAGTTGTTGTAGGTAAAAAAAAACTATCTCCCTTACAGGATGTCCTCTCGTGATGTTTCACAAAACCTATAAACAATCAAGATCATCAAGTAAGCACTCATGCATTGAAAATAAATACACTTAAAAGGGCCTAGTTGTTGTAGGCATGAAAACACTAGCTCCCTTACAGGAGGTCTTCTCGTAATGTTTCAAATAACCTATCAACAATCAAGGTCATCAAATAATTCAAATAAAAACAATAAAGCATATAAACCTATTCAAAGCATTAGAACAAGAAGAAAATGCTACTATGATCTATTTGGAGTGAGCTCAATTCTCTTAAGAACAAAGTAAAACATAAACTAAAGCATTCTAAATCTAAACTAGAGAATGGAAACTCATGTGAAAAGAAAGCTTGATTCATATTCCATCATAAGTTGGACACAATGCTCGAGGAGTCCTCCCTTGAAATGGAGGAGGAACTCCTATTTATACAAAAAATTAAGATAACTTAGATCCAAAAATATCTCTTAGATCCCCAAATATCTTTTAGATCCACAAATGTCTCATTTGGTTACAACCATGTGCTCACACCTATCAAGTGATATCTCTACAAATCCTCTCACAAATCTCCCTTTCATGATTAAACTCCATCCAAGATACTTGAGTAAATCTCCAAATCTTCATCAAATCTTCAAGGGGTTGAAGAGGAAATTCGAATTTGAGGTTTGATGGTCAAATATGACTTGGTTGAATTCTTCAAATACACCTGTAAACATCATGAAACTCATCACACTTTCATATATAAGTGTAAACATGTAATTTTTCCAATATTCAATCATAAATTCACTCAAAAAAGCTAAAATAGATGCATTGGAAAATAATATGTCTAAAACCCATGTAATCATGAAAATGGTTTAATGTAAGGTTATGGGAAAGTGAAATATGGTTAAAAGTGAAGTGAAAGGGAAGTGAAAGTGAAGTGAAATGTTGGTAAAAGGATGGTACTTTGGAGACCCAACATTACCCACACTAGAGGGGTCTAACCCCTAGGGAGAAGAATAAACCACTGAGCATGAGAAGGTTGTTGTGGGAGATGGTGTAGGTATGATGAGATCCTTCCAGAGGATGTCATAGGCATTTATCAACCACCTGGATCGAGATGAGAGGATAGAGTCTATGCCCAATGAAGGTTCACAATGCACTTTGGCTAGTAGTAGCAGTGTACAGAAAGAACTCGAGAAGGTGAAATGTCTTGAGTTCTGCGGTACCACAGACATCTTAGCCGCCGATGCATGGTTGGATAACATGGAGATGTGATTCACACTTCTTGTTTACACCTCCAAGATGAAAATGCATGGTGGTCTTTTAGCTGAAATGGAGTTCTCTTCTATGGTGGAAGACGCTCCTACCTCTACTAAACATGGTCGTCAAAGACGTGCCATGGGAGTTGTTTGAGGAACAGTTTTGAGAGAGGTACTTGTCCAAGGATTTCAATGAGTTCTAGCTTAATGAGTTTAACGTCTTACTATAGGGGGGTCATACAGTGATAGAGTATGAGACCATATTGATGGAGTTACTTAGGTATGATCCAAATATGAACACATAGAATTTAAAGGTCAACAAGCTTTTGTTCGACCTTAACATCAAAATTCATGCAAAGGTGAGGATGATGTAGGAGCATCTCAAGCGAGCCAACACGGAGACAAAAGACAGCTGGAAAATCACCCAGCACAAATTTTGAAAATGTCTTGACACATTTATGAAGCCATCAAGTGGAGGCACACTTGTAAAATGTAAATGGACCTTGAGCGATTTGCTCTCATCTTTAATAGTTAGAAGGCATTTATGATAGTTAATGCAAGTAGGTAGAATTGAATTCCTATATTAGACATTTTTAGGAGCGGAGGGAAAATGGATATAGACACCCTCATTGTATTATTTTAAGGTAGGAAGAACATTACCAAAAAAAAAAGAGCATACAGAGTTGGAATAGAAAACCTGTGTTTGAAAAACACCCATGTACAGAGATTTGATTTAATAGAAGAAGTCTTAATTCAGATTCATGGCATTGTATTTGTTTCTTGTATGTGTATGTTGAATGGTATGTTCATGGTTTTAATCTTTCTGTTATACATTTGCTTTCTATGCTGTGTATGAATGATTTCAGGGTTATGTTTGAAGTCTGAGAGAGAAAGAGTTAGGAAATGAGTTTCAATTGTTTCTTTGTCTGAGCGAGAGTTCCTACAAGGAGTGCGTTGACAAAGGGTTCAAAGGTTTGCCTCTGAAAGCTCAGATAGGATAGATTTTGTCCTCATTTCCTCAAAGGTACACTTATGCACACGAGCAGTGCAAAGTGTGTGCAGGCCGAGTGAAGCTTCAGGGGTTTGTAACCTGAATGAATTGTTGAGAGACTGCTACTACAGGGAGTGTGCAGAGTTGAAAGGAGTTCAACACTTGAAAGTGTTTGAAGGTCTGCCGCAAGGAGTGCCAGCAAGAGTTTTCCTGAAAGACTTGAAGTCAGGAAAACCCTCAGAAGGGTTTGAACCTTCGAAGTCGTCGAAGGGAAGAAAGAGGTTAAGTGCCTTGAAGAATTGAAAGGAGGTGCAGTGACATTGTGCTGCAGGAGGACAAGTTCCACGCAGAGAAACATTTTATTTAAATTTCACAGAGGTTCTCAAGGGAAGAGACGAACGGTTGAAATTCTCCATAGAGAATTTGCGAAGTCCCACCAGCCGTCCGATTTGATAGAGAAGTAAGGGGGTTATGACTGTTTCCCCAGTTTCAAGCTCAAGAGATCGTGAGTTGTTGTCCCTCACTTAGATACCCATCAGTCGTAGGATCTGATAGGAGTTGCATGGGGATTAAACCCTCGCAAGCAGAGCGAAAGCCCCGAAAGGCGTCGAGATATTGGGGCTTTAGAATTCGGGATATTGGAAGTCTCAAGGGTAGGAGATCGGGTCACTCCATGATGAAAACCATGAAACAGATCTAAGCCGTCCATCAGTTGGGACATGTGGCAGAGATCAGGAGCCATCGGCATATCGAGATTCAACATTTCATGAATCCTGAAGACGAGACATCCCGAGCATTTGAAATTGCGACATCACAAAATGATTGAGGATCGTCCGTCATAGGAGGGCACGTGGTGGAAATCCTTGAGTTCAGGGAAAATCCCGATAGAAAAGTCCATCAGCTTATCGGCGTTCGGCATTTCATGAATCCTGAAGACAAGAAACACGCACATTTTGGAAACGCGAAGTCTGAAAATCCCGACAAGGTGGAAAGCTCTGTTGTGGGGCCAACTGATGTCATTTCATCATATAGGAGGTCAGGAATCAAAACTTCGGGAGTTCAGAGGGAAAGAACCCATAGGCAATTCATTTCCCGAAATCGTGAAGCGACGAGGACCGTCCATCTTGAGGGGACGTGTGGCAATAATCTAGGGTTCCAGAAAAAAATTCCTGAAAGGCAAGGTCCTTTTGGCACTTCAGGAGTCGAGAGAACAAGAGGTCAGGCTCTTGAGTCACGAATACTCGAAAGGGATTGCGGTCATATAAGGGAAGGTCATATGGACCAATGGTATAGTCCATGGGGCTAAGTGGAGTTAAATCCGTTTCGGCGAATTAGCATATTGGAGATCCAAAGATTGAGAACACTAAGGTTCTCGACACCGTGAATCAAAAAACCTCAAAACCTGAAATTTCTGTCGGGGAGAGAGCAGGCATGTGAAGAAGCCATGATAGGGGAAAAGGAAGGACCTGTGGACTGGGTTTTTAATAGAGATTCTAGTGAGGAATCGAAAGAGCCACTCCGGCTCGAAGGTGAAATTAGAACAATCCGTTAAGACCGGGAGTTCAGCGCAGAGACTCTGGCCGAGGTAGAGGCTTAGTCTACGTCAAGTGTGGTATTAGAGCACATAAAGGTTTCTTTTCTTTCTGTAGCAAGGAAAAGGGAGAATTCACCATGCCGCCGAGAAGAAGGGACAGGCAAACAACCAATCCACCAGAGGAAAGGGAAATACCAAGAAGAAGAGGTAAGCAGATGCCTGACCTAGCCACGGCAAGAAAAATGCGTGATTTACATGCCAGACTTGAGGACATGGAGACAACACAGAGGCGCACAGTCGGTGTTGGGGATCTTACTGATTCCGAATGTGAAAATGGAGTTGAACATGAAGAAGAAGAAATTTCAGCGGAAGATGCCACAAATGAATGCTTGATTAGAGTTGTCGCAAGGATGGGTGCAAGAGCGAAAATGGACATTCTAGTTTATGAGGGAAACTTGGATGCAGAGGAGCTTCTAGAATGGATTAGAGCTCTGGACACATATTTTGACTATGAAGATGTCGAAGAGGACAAGAAGGTCAAACATGTTGTCACAATATTAAAGGGACATGCAGAATTGTGGTGGGATGAGCTACAAGCTGACAGATGCTATAGAGGCAAGCAAAAAATCAAGAGTTGGGATACGATTATTGCGAAGATGAAGGCAAAATTCATTCCCTGGGATTACCAGATTACTCTGTTTCAAAGAATGAAAAGTTTGAGACAGAAGCTTATGACAGTGAAGGAATATACTAAAGAATTCTACAGGCTGAACTTCAGGGCAGGTCATCGGGAAAGAGATGATGAAAAGGTTTCCAGGTACATGAATGGACTGAGATATGACATTCAGGATGAGATGAGCATGATGACCATCTGAATGGTGGAAGATGCTTATCAGATGGCTCTAAAGGAGGAAGAGAAGCTAAGCCAAAAGCAAGGTCAAAGAGGTCAAGGAAAAAGTCAGCCCAAAGGCAAATCAGCTGTCTAGGATAAAGATTAGAAACTGAAGGAGGACTGGAAGAAACCTCAGACTCGAATTGAGAGAGGTGGAAGCTCACAACGATGGCAATATGCTGAACAGAGAGGGAAACATACTGAACAGAGAGGAGATTACGTTGATAATGATATTTTTCCTCGTACCAGAGGTAGAGGAAGAGGAAGAGGTGGAGTAATAACATGCTTCACATGTGGAAAGAATGTGCACAAGTAGTATGAATGTCTAGACCAAAAGAAAGAAGGTGGTGAGACTCACATCGCCGAAGTGCAGAGGTAGAATGTTGAGGTAGAAGATGCTAAAGGCGGAAGATCGTTGATGATGCAAAAAGTTCTCTTAACACCAGAGAAGGAGGTGGAGAGTTCATTCCAAAGAAACAGTATTTTCTGGACTGCTTGCAAAACCAAGGACAGGGTATGAAAAGTCATTGTGGATAGTGGTAGCACAGATAATCTCATTTCTACAGAGATGGTAGAAAAGCTGGAGCTGGAGATGATTGATCATCCAAGCCCATACAGAGTTTCGTGACTACAAAAAGGACATCAAGTAACTGTCACTAAACAGTGTTTAGTTGAATTTAATATAGGAGGGTATAATGATAAGATACTCTGTGATGTTATTCCCATGGATGTTTGTCATCTATTGCTGGGTAGTCCATGGCAATATGAAAGAAATGTGGTTCATGATGGGAGGATGAACACATACACCCTAGAGAAGAATGGGAGGACACACATGTTGCTTCCAATCAAGGATAAGGAGGTGAAACCTTAAGTAAGAAACATTGTACTTCTCATGAGTGGGAAGGAACATCTTACAGAGGTTAAGAAGAAGGAGGAACCGCAATTCATTGTGGTCAAGAAGCCTAGAATTGTTTTGACTAGCACAAAAGTGGATGATTTACCAGAAGTGGTTCAGGAACTGCTGGAAGAGTTCGTTGACATAGTAGTTGACGAACTACCTCATTCGTTGTCGCCGATCAGAAGTATAAGTCATCACATTGATCTCATACTTGGAGCTAGTTTTCCAAACAAAGCCGCGTACGGATTGACGATGCAAGAGAATGAAGAGGTCAAAAGACAAGTCTAGGATTTGTTGGACAAAGGTTTAGTCAGAGATATCTTGAGTCCATGTGCTGTTCTGACTGTACTTAGTCCGAAGAAAGACGGAGGCTGGAGGATGTGTAGTAATTCAACTGAAATCAACAAGATAACCATCAGGTACAGATTTCCATTGCCAAGGATGGATAATCTGATGGATTGCTTAAGTGGAGCAATTTTTTTTTCGAAGATTGATTTGAAAATTTGATATCACCAGATTCGTATGAGAGAAGGTGATGAATGGAAGACAACCTTCAAAACTAATGAAGGGTTGTATGAATGGCTTGTTATGTCATTTGGGTTAGCAAATGCACTTAGTACCTTCATGAGGTTGATGAACAAAGTCCTGAAGGAGTTCATTGGAAAATTTGTCATTGTGTATCTGGATGACATATTGATCTTCACTAAAACAGAGGCAAGGCATATAAAACACTTATCTACAGTGATGAAGAGATTACAACAAGAGAAGTTGCTGATAAACATGAAGAAATCCTCATTCATGAAGACATAACTCATTTGTTTGGGATTTGTTATTTCTACAGATAAATTGAGGATTGATCCAGATAAGGTGGAGGTAATCAAGAATTGGTCATCACCGAAGAATATCTTTGAAGTTCAAAGTTTTCATGGATTAGCTAGTTTCTACTGAAAATTCATCAGGAATTTCAGTGGTATTAGCACAGCGATCATGGACACAGTGAAGAAGAAACATAAATCTTTTCACTGGACAGAAGAGGCTGAGAAGAGTTTTAATCTTTTGAAGAGGAAAATCATGGAACAACCAATCCTGGTGTTGCCTGATTTCCAAAAGACATTTCAAGTGAAATGTGATACAAGTGGATTTACAATAGAGGCAATCTTGAGTCAAGAAGACATGTCGATAGCATACTTCAGTGAGAAGCTGAATGAAGCGAAGGTGAAATACTCCACGTATGACAAGGAGCTTTATGCTATTATTCAGGCATTTAAGAAATGGAGACATTACTTGATTCCGAAGGAGTTTGTCTTATACAGTGACAATCATGCACTGCAGTTTGTGACTCAACAGGAAAAGTTGAATCAAAGACATGTAAAATGGGTTGAATACATGCATAACTTTACTTTTGTAACTAAGCATATTTCTGGAACTGCTAACAAGGTTGTTGATGCTTTGAGCAGGAAATGTTTGATATTGCAAGAGTTCAGAGTTAAAACACTGGGTTTTGATGATCTCAGAGACATGTACATAGATGATATAGATTTTAAGGAGGCGTATGAAGCAGCTGAGAATCAAATTATCAGGGATAGAAGTCAATGGACGAAATACATGATCCAAGAAGGATTATTGTTTAAAGGAAATCAACTTTGTATTCCAAAATTTGCAGCATTCGAAGGGAAATAGAAAAAATGAAGGATTTTATCAACCATTGCCCATACCTGAGAGGATGTGGGATGTAGTCAGCATGGACTTCATATTGGGGTTGCCAAGAACACAAAGAGGGTTTGACTCATTCTTTGTGGTAGTGGATACGTTTTCCAAAATGGCACACTTCATACCATGTCAGAAAACCAGTGACGCAACTCACATTGTGAATCTATTTTTCAAAGAAGTCATTCGAATTCACGGCTTACCAAGGAGCATAGTTTCGGATCGATACACTAAGTTAGTAGGACAATTTTGGAGGGCCTTATGGAAGAATCTAGGAACTAACTTATCGTTTAGTTTGGGTTATCATCCTCAGACGGATGGATAGACAGAAGTGGTGAACATAAGTCTGGGAGACTTGCTGAGGAGCCTGGTGACAGAATACCACAGCCAGTGGGACAACATATTACCACAGGCGGAATTTTCTTATAATGATTCAGTTAATAGAAGCACATGGAAGAGTCCATTTCATATTGTCTATGGCATGCAACTGAGACGAATTTTTGATATGAGGAATTCAAAACAGATTACGACTAGGAGCGCTAGTGCAGAAGATTTCGTAGAGGCGATGAAGGAAATTCACTTCTAGGTGAAGGAGCAATTACAGATTTTGAGCCAGGAATATAAGCGGAGAGCAGATCAACAGAGAAGACAACTTCAATTTGAAGCTGGCAATTTGATTTTGGCAAATTTGAGAAAGGAAAGGTTCCCGAGAGGAACATATAATAAATTGAAGATGAAGAAAATCAGACCATGTAAGGTCTTGAAGAAATTTGGAGCGAATGCTTACGAGATTGAATTACCCGATGGGATTGTAATTTCTCCGATATTCAATATCTCAAATTTGTACCCATATAAAGCTGAGGAAGGGACAAAAAGTAATCAGCTAGAGGTCCAGTGGAAAAAACAGATGCCTGTTGCAGAAAAGCCACAGATGGAGCGCATACTGGACAAAAGGGTTGGCAAGAAGACCAGGAGAAAGCAATACTTTGAATATTTGTTCAAGTGGAAGGGCCATCCAGTTGAAGATGCCAGCTAGGAGAACGAAGTAGAGAGCCAGAGGTATGGACACACCGTACGCGAGCTTATGGATAGGAGCCCATTGAAATTTTCAAGCAAGGGAGTATGATGCAGGAGCATCTCAAGTGAGCCAACACAGAGACAAAAGACAGTTGGAAAAACACCAAACACAAATTTTTAAAATGTCTTGACACATTTATGAGGCCATTAAGTGGAGGCACACTTGTAAAATGTAAACGTAACTAGAGTGATCCGCTCTCATCCTTAGTAGGTAGAAGGCATTTATGATAGTTAATGCAAGTAGGTAGAATTGAATTCCTAGATTAGACAGTTTTAGGAGCGGAGGGAAAACGGATATAGACACCCTCATTGTATTATTGTAAGGTAGGAAGAACATTACCAAAAACAAAAAGAGCATACAGAGATGGAACAGAGAACCTGTGTTTGAAAAACACCCATGTACAGAGATTTGAGTTAATAGAAGAAGTCTTAATTCAGATTCATGGCATTGTATTTGTTTCTTGTATGTGTATGTTGAATGGTATGTTCATGGTTTTACTCTTTCTGTTATACATTTGCTTTCTATTCTGTGTATGAATGATTTCAGGGTTATGTTTGAAGTCTGAGAGAGAAAGAGTTAGGAAATGAGTTTCAATTGTTTCTCTGTCTGAGCGAGAGTTCCTGCATGGAGTGCAGTTAAATTATCTGCAAGGAGTGCATTGACAAAGGGTTCAGAGGTTTGTCTTTGAAAGCTCAGATAGGATAGCTTTTGTCCTCATTTCCTCAAAGGTGCAGTTAGGCACAAGAGCAATGTAAAGTGTGTGCATGCTGAGTGAAGCTTCAGGGGTTTGTAACCTGAACGAATTGTTGAGAGACTCCTACTGTAGGGAGTGCACGGAGTTGAAAGGAGTTCAACACTTGAAAGTGTTTGAAGGTTTGCCGCAAGGAGGGCCAGCAGGAGTTTTCGTGAAAGACTTGAAGTCGGGAAAACCCTCAGAAGGGTTCGAACCTTTAAAGTCATCGAAGGGAAGAAATAGGTTAAGTGCCTTGAAGAATTGAAAGGAGTTGCAGTGACATTGTGATGTAGGAGGACAAGTTCCATGCAGAGAAACATTTTATTTAAATTTCACGGAGGTTCTCAAGGGAAGAGACGAACAGTTAAAATTCTCCATAGAGAATTTGCGAAGTCCCGCCAACCGTCTGATCTGATAGAGAAGCAAGGGGGTTACAAATGTTTCCCCAGTTTCAAGCTCAGGAGATCATGATCTATAGGCCCTCACTTAGATACCCGTCAGTCATAGGATCTGACAGGAGTTGCACGGGGTTTAAACCCTCGCAAGCAAAGTGAAAGCCCCGAAAGGCATCAGGATATCAGGGCTTCAGAATTTAGGATATCGGAAGTCTTGAGGGAAAGAGATCGGGTCACTCCATGATGAAAACCTCGAAATAGATATAATTCATCCATCGGTTGGGACAAGTGGTGGATATCGGAAGCCATCAACATATCGAGATTCAGCATTTCGCAAATACTGAAGACGAGACGTCCAAAGCATTTGAAATCGTGAAATCGCGAAATGTTTAAGGATTGTCCGTCATAGGAGGGCGCGTGGCAGAAATCCTTGAATTCGAGGAAAATCCCAATAGAAAAGTCCATCGGCTTATCGGGGTTCGGCATTTCGCGAATCCTGAAGACAAGAAACACGCACATTTCGGAAACGTGAAGTCTGAAATCCCGACAAGGTGGAAAGATCCATTGTGGGATCAGTTGAAGTCATTTCATCATATAGGAGGTCGGGAATCAGAACTTTGGGAGTTCCGAGGGAAAGAACCCATAAGCATTTGATTTCTCGAAATCRCGAAGCAACGAGGACCATCCATCTTGAGGGGATGCGTGGCAACAATCTAGGTTTTTGGAAAAAAATCTCAAAAGGCAAGGTCATTTCAGCACTTCGAGAATCGACACTTCGAGAGTTGAGAGACCAAGAGGTCRGGCGCTTGAGTCGTGAAAACTCGAAAGGGACTGTGGTCATATAAGGGAAGGTCATGTGGAACAAAGGTATAGTCTAGGGGCCTAAGTGGAGTTAAATCCATTTCGGCAAATCGACATATCGGAGATTGGAAGATCGAGAAGAATTAGGTTCTCAACAACGAGAATAAAAAAACCCCAAAACCCAAAATTTCTGTTGAGGAGAGATTAGGCATGTGCAGAAGCTGTGATAGGGGAAAAGAAAGGACTTATGGACCAGGTTTTTAACAGATATTCCAGTGAGGAATCGAAAGAGCCACTCCGGCTCAAAGGTGAAATTAGAATGATCCGTTAAGACCGAGAGGTCAGTGCAGAGAATTTGGTCGAGGCAGAGGCTTAGTCTATGTCAGAGGATATTAATCTCTCGGACATTGCACAATGCAGTTCATAAGGCCCTCATAGTTGAGGAAGAAATGAATGGTGGGGGTTAGGGAAATACTTCTTCTATATCGACTAGAGAGATGACATCAAGAGCACAACAACATCACACATCATCCTGACAGACATCAGGGCATCGAGATACACCCAAAGGACCTATGTTCTCAACACTGGGATGACACACTCCTCAACAGAGGACTCCTTATAGAGCACGACAACAACAGGAAAAATTTCATCTGCAACAACAACATTTTAGTCATATTAAATAGAAAAAAGAAGGACCATAGAATGCTAAGCCAACAACTTCTACTTTGGGGACCAGGAGCACTGGACCTAAGACTAGATTTGAACATATGGAGAGCCACATTACTAGCGAGATTATCCAATTGAGAAGGCCATAACAACTAGATCAATTAGACCCACTACTATCATATATTTGGGAAAGTCCCATAGGATACATGCAGTGATGAACAACTGTCAGGCTAGGTACTAGTCCACTGTGCTCGAGATGTCAAGTACAATCGTGGACAAAACTTTTAACATTTTGATATATCCAAGAGATACATAGAGATTTATATCTAGTGAAACACTAAAGAGAATTAAAGTAAGGGAAGTCGAGAAGGATGAGTTTAGATACATTGAAATGCCATTGGGTGCCAAACAAAATATTAGGGGAAAGGTCACAAACTGTAGCATTAACTTGGGAGATTTTGTAATGAAGGCCAACCTGTATGTCACAATATAGGATCTTTTGGCATAGTTATTGGTATGGACTGGTTGGAATTGCATGGTGCAATACTTAATTGTAATACGAAACAATTGATTTTGATAGATGATTTGGGACAAAGTAGATTGATTGTAGGAAGGAACTAGGGGGTGTCCTTGAGATTTATTTCCTCCTTCCAACTACAAAAGAGTATGTGCAAGGGGTGCAAGATTTATTTAGTGTTGGTGCTAAATGAAAAGGGTGAGGTGGAAGGATTATAAAACCTTATTGTATTGATAGAGTTTGCAGACATATTTCCAGAAGATTTACTAGGCCTACCTCCTGAAAGAGAGTTGGAATTTACAATAGACTCGAAACCTGAAATTGAACCAATAGTAAGAATTCTTTATCGAATGTCAATGCTTGAATTGCAGGATTTGAAAATTAAATTGAAGGAATTGTTGGACTTGGGACTTATATGTCCAAGTGTGTCACCTTGGGGTGCACTAGTTATATTCATGAGAAATAAGTATGGACCATGGAGACTTTATATTGACTATCGTCAATTGAACAAAGTGAAGATCAAGAACTAATATCTGTTGCCAAGAATAGATGATTTGTTTGATCAGATGAAAGAGAATATGGGGTGTTTTAGAATATTGACTTTAGATCAGGATATCACCAATTATGGATTAAAGAAGAAAATATCACTAATACGGCATTTAAGACAAGATTCATACAATATGAGTTTACAATTTTACTGTTTGGATTCACAAACGCCCCGGGGGTATTCATGAGTTTGATGAATGGGGTGTTCCTCGAATACTTGGATAAGTTTGTTCAAGTATTTTTTGATGACGTAATGATTTATTATCGCACAAAATAAGATCATGACAAACATTTAATATTGGTCCGAGAGTTTCTACAAGAAAACTAATTGTACGGGAAACTATCCAAATTTTCTTTTTACCAATCGAAGATTCATTACCTGGGACATATCATATTTGGTAAAGGTATCACTATGGATCCAGTGAAGGTAGAGTCCATTATGGAGTGGAAAACAATGATGAGCGTACAAGAAGTATGTAGTTTTAAGAGTTTACAAGGATATTACCGACAATTCATCGAAATTTTTTCAAGAATAGCTAATATGATAACTGGATTGCATAAGAAAAACAAGAAGTTTGTTTGGATAGAGAAATGCATGGAAGAATTTCAAAAGATAAAGGAGTTGTCAATGACACTGCCAATACTAAAATTCTCAGACATGGAAAAGGAATTCTTGGTATGCACAAACACATTCCAAGGAAGTTTTAGGTGGATTTTTGATGCAAGACAATCGAGTGATCACTTACATTTAAAGGAAATTGAGAAAGAATGAAGAGAACTATGCAATGCATGACTTGAAGTTATTGGAAATTGTGTAGTCTTTGAGAGTTTGGAGACATTATCTGATTAGAAGGAAATTCAAATTAAAGACAGATCACTGTGGATTGTATCATATCTTCATACAAAGTGACTTGAATTCATGACAAAGGTGTTGGTAAGAATTACTTAGTGAATACAAATTTGATATTAATTACATTAAAGGAACAACAATGAACAAAGTGGCAGATGCGTTGAGTCAGAGACCATGCATATTATTAGTAATACCACTTAGGGAGAATCTTCAAGAAAAGATTTTAACTTTACCGATAGACGATGAGTGGTAAAAGGATGCAAAGAATAATATTGTATGAGATACCATGATGCAACCAAAGTATGAAGGTTATTAATTAGACAACGATAGATTGTTGAGATTTAATGAAAGAATTTACATACCGCATAATGATGAATTAATTTTTTTTATCTTAAGAGAAGAACATTGAGAAGCGTACATGGCTCATTCGGGAGTCACAAAGATGAAGGCAGACCTTCAGAATTTATTCTTCTAGAAAGGAATGAAGGAATACATCGTTAGTTACATGGAGAGATGTTTGCAGTGTCCACAAGTGAAGGTTGAACATGACATCAAGAAGCATAACTACAGCCACGGTCTATTCCAAAATCGAAATCGGAGGTAATTTCGATGGAATTTATCATTGGATTTCTGCTAATGACAAGGAGTCATGGTTCAATTTTCATGGTAGTTGACACTATGATGAAGAGTGCACACTTTATTCCAGTACATACGACATATCAAGTGCCAAAAATAGCTAGAGTATTTGTGAGCGAGATTGTGATATTACATGGTGTACTAAGAAGGATCATATATGATCGAGGATCAATTTTTACAGGATGATTTTTGACCAATTTCCAAGAGACTTTGGGAAGAAAAATAAAATTTAGCACGACATATCACCGAGAGGAAGATGGGAAAACTAAAATAACAAATCATATTTTGGAGGATATGTTACGTATGTATGTAATGGAGCAATAGAAATGATGGGAATAATTCTTTCCACTAGGAGAATTTGCATACAACAACAACTATCAGAGTATGATTAATATGGCACCATTTGAGATTCTTTATGGGTGATGGTGTTGGACACTATTGAGTTGGGATTGACTTGAGGACTCGGTCCTAGTAGGACCAAAAATGATTCAAGAAAGGGAAGAAAATATGCAATCAATAAGATAGAGGATTAAAGAATCTCAAGATCGACAAAATATTTATGTCGATGTTCATTCTATTGAACAAAGTTATGAATTTGGTGACATAGTTTTCTTGAGGGTAAAACCACACAAGAGTTCCATCAAGTTTGGAAAGGGTTCTAAAATCTCTCCTAGGTTTCTGGGACCTTTCAAATTTGTGGAAAAGAAAGGACCCGTGGCTTATCAACTAGCCTTTCCTGATTCTTTAAGGCATATGAACGGTGTATTTCATGTATCTTTTTTGAGACATTATATTAGTGACCCTTCACATGTTATTGACATGATTTCTTTGTAGGTGTCAGATGAGCGTTGTCTCATGTCAGAGCTAATATGCATTCTGGACCATCGCATTTGACAGATACAACGTCGAATAGTTGATCAGGTCAAGGTCTAGTGGGACAACTATAGTCCACACTTGGCTAAGATGGACTAGGTCCACTATATTATTAAATAAGAGCCATTATGGTAGATATATATAATAAATAGGATTTCTAGAATATTCATTCTCTAAAATGTTACCAGAAGATAGAGAATGTTATATAAAGAAGTGAAAGCAATGTATTGAAGCATAGTGAAGAATATTGTTATTGTACAAGCAAGGATTTCTTGAAGAGATTTATCCTTGCATAAGGATTAATATATGGTGTTACCCTACCTCAATGGTTTTTTCTACATTCTCTAGGGATGGCTTTAGGGGATAAATTTCGCTCATGGGATAATTTTCCATGTTTTTTCCCAAAAAACGATTCGCTATTCTAAAAATGATTCGTCCAAATTCTATATGATAAAATTATTTTACATTAAAAATCGCCAAAAATTTATAAAAACTATATAAAATCCATAGAAATTTGATTATTTTTACAAAAATATTTCCAAACATTTATAGTTGGCATATGAAGGATTACTAAGATTCGCCAAGGTTTCTACATTTTAAAATAAATTTCCATATTTTGGTGAATGATTTGAATTTATTTCTGAATTATATTTGCATATCTATTCAAGTACTTAACAATGATGGAATCATGTTGCTTCACTATCCTCGATAGCTTTGTAATGAAATCAATTGTAACCACTTTGCATTTACACTCAGGAATGGGAAATGTCTATAGGAACCTTCTTGGATATCTATGATCTATTTTAATCTTTTTCCATTGTATACACTTGGATATGTAAATAGCCACTTCCTTCTTCATTCCTGGCCAAATGTATTGGCTTCTTACAACTAAAATTGTCTTTTGATATCTTAGGTGCCTAACATATTACACATTGTGCATTTCCCTCATCACTATGTTTTCAACTCTCCTAAATTTGGCACATATATCTTTCATTTGTACATGAGGATTCCATCGTCTTTCAACTCATAATAATTAGTTTTTTTTTGTAAATTACCTAGATGTAAGTTTTCTTTTATTTTTACATATTCTTGGTATGAATTTTCATCGTCTAAATTTTTTTTATTTTGAATTTTTGTTGAACGTGATAATGGATGAAATATGCACTTCATGAACTCTTGTTCTCAGTGCATCAACGCCCTAATTTTTCTTTCGTTTGATACGCTTGATTTCAAAGTTACATTCATTTATAAATTCTAGTCGTCTAGTTTTTCTATCATTTAATGTTGGTTGTCCAAAAAAAAAATTCAGACCATATTGGTATGTACTTAGCTCAAATATTACTGTCATGAAGTAAATTCTCCACATTTTTAATGCATGGACAATTTCTTCCAACTCCACATTATGTGTAGCATGATTCCTCTCATGTTGGTTTAATTTCTGGGAATCATATCATGCCACATGATCTTTTTGACTAAGGAATCCACTGAGCCCTTCCTTTTGTGCATCCTTGCACACTGCAAAGTATTCATTTGGGTATGCAATATTTAATATTGGTTCACTTGTCAAAATATATTTCAACTATTGAAAACTTTCATCGCATTTGGGAGTCCATTCAAATTTCACTTCCTTCTTTTGCAAAGAAGTGATTGGGATTTCAATATTTGAAAACCCCTTTATGAATCTCTAGTAGTATCCAACAAGAGCCATAAAAGATATGAACTCAACAACATTTATTGGTGCTTACCATCCTATAATGAACTTCATTTTCTCGGGATTAAATGTTATGACATCTGTTGAAATAATATGCCCCGAGTACTAAATCTTATTTTGATAAAAGATGCAATTAATTCACTTGGAATACAACTTATGTTCTCTAAAAACTTGCAACACCATTATTAATTGTTTCTCATTCTCTTCATATGTCTTGGAGTAGATCAAAATATCATCCAAGAAAACAATTACAAACTTGTCCATGTATTCCATGAAGACTCCATTCATTCGTCACATGAAAATAGTTGGGGAATTTGATATCCCAAATGACACTATCGTAAATTCGTAATGCACATATCTTGTTCTGAATGTCATGTATATAATTTCCTCTTGCTTTATCATCACTTGATGACAACCTTATCTTAATTCCATCTTGGAAAATATTCTTGCACCTTTCAGTTGATCAAAAAGATCATCAATCCTTGGAAATGAATATTTGTTCTTTATTTTGACCTTATTTAGTTGTCTAAAATCAATACACAGCCTTAAGGATCCATCCTTCTTCTTTAAAAAGGGAACTGGGGCTCCCCAAGGTGACACACTTGGGAATATATACACCTTCTTTAACAACTCTTCAATATACATTTGCAACTCCTTTAATTATAGTGTTCCCATTCTATAAGGTTTCTTGGACACTGGGGAAACTCTTGACACCAAATCAATCGAGAAATCAATGTCTCTCTTTTGTGGAAATCCTGGGATTTCCCCAAAAACATCTTCAAAATATTTTAAAACTACATGGTCTTCAATACTTTCCACTTTTTCTTTGGTTTCCTCTTCCATATGGGTTGCAAAAAATTTACATCCCTTCCTAAAACAATGTTTCAACTGCATGGATAATATTTCTCTAACAACTACAACTCTTTGAATGCCTTGAATCTTTCCTTGTTTTCATTCCTCATAAAGACAAGTTATGGTCCTATTGTAACAGTCTATCACAACATGGTGGTTTTTCAACCAATCCATGCCAATTAGACAATCATCTGAGTGAAAAGGTATGATGTTCACATCTACCTTTGTGCTGAATCCATTCATGTCTATTGGACAATCTTCAACCAACTCATTGATATTTATATTAGCTTAGCTCATGTGTTTATCTGAACTAGCCATGATTTATTATGCTTACTCGTTTTCAAGTGAAATCTTTTAATAAAGTTATATTTTATGTAACTATGGAGAGCTCCATAATCAATTAAACTGATATGGGTTGGTTATAAATCTTACCTTCCACTTCAATCATGGGGGGTTTATACTCTACTTTCTTGTTGTCCAAGGATGCATAAAATCCTTGGAATTCTTCCTCTAATGACTTTAATTGTTCAGCCTCCTAAATTTTGTGAATAACCCTCATTCTTTCACCTTCGTGAGGGTATTCCCTATATAAGTGATTTCCCTCACATCCCGAAAATTGTATAGGCTACTACCTTGACCTTTTTCCAAATGAGTATGATGTCTTATGATAATTTTGGGTTGACTGTCCTTTCTGATTTGTTTGGGAGTTGTTCTTGAAAAAGGGTGGTCTAAAACCTTTTTTCCTTTGATCCTTTTTACACTTCATATTTTCATTCAAATATTTTTGGAATATTGGCCTTCATCTGCTATGCTCATAGAGATTCTTTTCTATCCTTATAGCTTCCTCCAAATTTTTGGGGTTATCATATTGTATATTGTCACTATAGATATAGGGTAACCCACTTAGAAACCTTTGGATTTTAACCTTATCATCTTTTATGAAGTCCACATAGTTCAGCAACTCAAATAACATCTTCTCATACTCATCCATTATCACACTTCCCAACTTTAGTTCAAACAACTCTTTAATATTTCCCTCATAATAATGATTAGAAAAATATTTCTCTTGGAAATATTCTTTGAAATACCTCTATGATATCTTCCTCTCATCAAGGCGTTTTTCTTACTTAAGTTCATACCACTACATGGTTTCCTTTCCTTCCAAGTGGTATGTTTCAATTATTGTTTATACCATAGAGGGATAATCATGGGGTTGGAAACCTTTGTTCATTTCCAAAATATCAGCCTTAGCCTCTTTCCCTTTCCTATGCTCACCATTGAATGTTGGTGTATATATTTTCCTGATTTCACCTTGTAATATGTCTCCCTCATGCCTTATCCTTTCTCTCCTCATACATATCACACTTGGGTTTCTCATTGGACCTAAAATTGCATGAGCTCTCCTACTGTATTGCTTTGGGGAATAATGGTTCTTTCTCATCTCTTTGAATTCCTTCATTTCCCATGCTCATCCTTTCTTCTATGGAATTTAGATGATCTTACTTTCCTAGTACTAGCTACATGTTTTTTTCCAAAATATTAATTAGCTTGCTTCTACAACATGTTCAAACTATGAAGTATCTCCTCCTGATCCTTCATAACCTTACCATTACTTTCCCCATAACACTCCACTTTTCTCTACATGCTTCTCATAGATACAAGCTCATTCCTGTCTCTTTTTCCATTAGGCTATGTCTCAGCATTTCCCATGTTGACATGTAGCCCTCTAAATTCCTCTCCATGACTGTAGGACCCTTGGGAATATTCCATGGTTGTATTTCTCATATTATCATATATGAACCAAAATGTCTTCCTATACCTATGAATTCCACCAGAAAATATGCATGCATCTAATTTTTTTTGTTAGAAAAAAATATATACATACAAAATTATGAAAAACAATGCATAATTTTTATTCTCTTTAATGTCACCAACCATCTTTTTTTGCATTAACTGTACTTATTCTTCCCAAATCATTTTTTTGGGTTGATAGATGGTTTCTCCCATCGAAGAGATTCCCAAAGACTACTTTCTTACTCAATTCTTAGTTCTAAGAAGAAAGTTATCGCCATCTGAATATTGCTAATTTACCCCTTCTTTATACATTTTTCATTCGGGTGGAAGTAATACTAGACACCACCTTCTACGACATATCAAAGTAAATATCATAGAAACTAGGGAAACTTTTGTAGGAGGCACACATAATAATTATGATAGGAAACTCATAAAAACTCTCAAATTTCCATTTTGATGCTCTGGTAAAAAAGTAAAACAATCTAGAAATGACAACTTTGTCCTTTTTCACCCCTTTCCCCAAACTAATAATTTTTAGCCAAAAAAGCTATCTCCCAAACAATGCACTTCTAGAAAATTTTTACTAAACCAAAATTATTTGTCTTGTTGAGTATGCAAAACAATGAGTAAATAAAACTTTCCATATTTTCCATTTGGAGACCCTTTTCCTCCTTTGAAAATCCCAAAAATCCCCAAAATGTCCCCGGAATAGTGGATAGTCCCATATTTTAACATCCCCATTTCAAATCCCTTTGGATTTATTAAGTTCCTTCCTAGGTTATTTCTGTCCTTGTTTTATGGAATCTCTCCAAGAATTTCAACTTGATTTTAACCTCTTCCAATGATCTAGACACAGATCTTTTAAAACTGTTATTGCTCGAGGTTTAACAAACCTTTGAGTGGTGACATTCCAAAATGCGTTCCATGTGGCACTATATCTATGTTGTTGCATGGTACAAGGACTTTGACTATAACTTCCTCACTACCCATGCAACAATGGTTTATGGTATGGATATACCATTGTATCAAGTGGCTCCCACATCACCTACCATTGTGCCACCATCTACCTCCATGGACCTACCACCGTGGAAGTCCATGCCACCTCTACCATGTCACTAACATGTCACTACCACATGGAATCCATGTCATGTTGATGTCATGTACAATAAAATACCCAAAATTTCCCAAATTTTGAATTTTTCAATTTTCCAAAAAGGCATAATTCCAAATTTTGCGAGGGACACCACGAGACCCTAGATTAATCTTGCAAATGGCCGATTTAGGCCTAGTGCATATAAAATTGACCCGTGCACCTAAATATTGACATTATTAGGTCAAATTCTCAACCAATTGCACTATATAAACCAGGGAGTTTTCTCAATTTCACCCAATTGTTCATGGATACACTATAATTTCAAGAATTCAACCAATTACAAGCCTAACACATGCATACTTAGGGATTTGAATTGTGGATTTTATCCCGTGAAATCAAATTCACCATAATTATAAGAAACATCCTCACACTTTTTCATATAAGAATATGACAACCGCATTTCAAACAATCTTTGAGATTTAATGTTGATATTTTATCTTTTGCATGCTAATTATACCCCATACACGATCACTATTTGAACCTATTTCTCTGATAACATTTTGTAACATGCCCTATAATAACCAGGGAACATTACTTTTGGAAAAACAAAAATTCAAAATTTATTTTGCTAAATAATTCTTGTATCTTACCAACTATGAATTTAACACATATTTAACTAGATTTTGATATCCATGACTAAATGAAACTACAACATTCTAAAAGAACATAATTCCACCATAAAATCATCTACAACAACAAGTAAAAACCATTCTCATGCACAGGTTAAAAACACAACCATAAAAATCATAAGAGAAACTTATAAAATAATTGAACACTTATCTTTTAAAATGTTTGTGAAACCAACTACTTGGGAAGAAAGTTACACCCAACCATAGAATTGTTGCTCCAAATCTCAACAGCAAGATACTCGCGTACTCGAGATAGGAATTTACAAGAGAAAGTTTCCTCTAACATTCCACTCACAATTCAAATCCTACAACCCATTGCTATCCTCCTACAACTATCCTAAATTTCCTCCAACTCTCTTTCCCTTGACATACTCAACCCAAGTAATGTACCCCTTCACTGCTCTCAGTCCTTAGATTCCCATTAATTTATCATGTTTTCTCTAACACAAGTAACAAGGAATATCTATGATAGGAATTCAAGGGATCCGACTACGAGGAAAATAACAAAAAATAATTGTTGTTTTAGTGAAACTCACCCAAAAGTTCACTCTTGAGGCCTAACAACCTAGCTCTTCAGTTTTTAGCTACAAAATTATCTAAATATGCTCCAACATGCTATGAAATTAACCCATGCTTCTTGGTCTAGATCCAATGCCGATTTTCATTGCTCTCTCCTTGTTGTTCATGCAAAACTGAATGTGAAAAACTATTTATTCTACCCCATACAAATTTCCTCTATTTTCCTAAGACAATTGACTTCTCACTTTTCCCAATGTTGATTGTACTTCAGCCCCATTCTTCCAATAAATATATAAGTGACTTCTACACCCACCCCCTGACCGGTATTTAATGATTTAGATCTCATACACCCAAATAGAAAACATAATTTATCCCCAATGATAATAAAATTCAAAGATCTAGGTTTGGATTAACACCCACAATTAATTTCCTCCTTGGACCCCTCTTAGAAACTCCTAGATATTCCCTATCTTGTGGATAAATCATCCCCCATCTATATCCATATTCCCAATAGCTGGTATCAGATTATATTTATTAAAATTGGAAATAAAATTCACATATCACATCGCTTTTCCATATCCATATTCATATCTACATTACTCATTAATTAAAATGAGGATTATAGTGGGGATGTTACATTAGCTATGAATTTGGTGATAATTTTATAGGCAACAATATAGAGTGCAATTGACCTAAATTTGCTAGGATATTCAACTTGGTCTTCTTTGGGTATAAGTGCAAGGAAGGTTGCATTCAAGGTCAGGAGAACATTTGAGAAGCTTCTAGAATTCTCCACTAATTCCCAAACATCATCTTTGATAATGGGCCAACAATCTTGAAAACAATTTGTGTTGAATCCATATGGACCCGGGGATTTAAATTTTGGCATGTCCATTACCACCTTTTCAATTTTTTCCAGTGTTGTGGATCAGAGGAGGGCCTCATTTTGATCTAGAGTGACCAACTTCAGGAGGTTGCAAGTTATTTTGTTGATGACTTCCGATCTGTCCTATTGCGGTTCTATGAGAAGAGTTTGGAAGTGATTTATTAGCTCTTTCTCTATGTCAACATGATCTATTAACTGGTTACCCTAATTTTCTTTGAGCATGGTGATTTTGTTATGGTGTTGCCATTGAATTGTGGATCTATGGAAGAAATTAGATTTATTGATATACTCCTTTAGCCATTGGATTTGGGATTTTTGTTTCCATAGGATATCTTCCTGTCATTCCTTGTTATTTAGTTGATATTGAAGAAGGTATTATGTGGATATAGCCTATTATGTGAAGAATGCAAGCATCATTTCTTACTGAAACTTATCCATTTGGGTTTCTAACTCTTTTTTTCCCTTGAATATGTCTCTAAAGGTCTCTTTGTTTAATTTTTTGAGCTAGAACTTGAGATGTTTTAGCCATTGTTGAATACTATACATTGAAATGCCTCTGATGTTGTTGGATCGCTGCCACCATCACTAAATTTTATTCCTAAAATTGAGTTGGTTGAGATAACAATGTTCAAAGGACAAGTGTAACATCTTGTGACTACCAAAAAAATGACAAAAAGCATGATGGTACAGTGATCAGAGCTAGAGTAATGTAGGATAGAGGATTCCAAGGAGAGGCCTGAGTGGAGAATGTATTAAGAGACTAGGAAATAGTATAAGTGAGAGGCAAATTGTTGATATCCTCCCTAATGATTTTTCTACGTATGAAAACTGATTTAACGAGGCAATTTGATCAGGTAGAGAGAGGAGATTAGGTATTGAAAGATCTAAGATTCAGGTTCAAGACATTCGAGGCTTCCTCCTTTTTCATCTAATGCGATGTTGAGGTTGAATTCACCCCCTATAATATGATGTTTGTCTCCTATAATGACTTTAAGGGATTGGATAGAATTAATGAAAAATGATTTTTTGAGGATAAACTGGTTCCCATAGACATTGGTAAGGATATTGTCTGTTGAAGTTACTATAAGATGAAAGTAGGAAGAGAGGATTTCAAATATCTGATTGGCCAGTTCCAAAAAGATGTTTCAGATATCTGATATTTTATGGAAATTACAGGTTATTATTGGAGATTCATTGAAGAATTTTCAAAATTGGATTGATGTATTACTTCTTTATGGAAAAAGGGAACCAGGTTGAAATGGACAGAAAATTGTCAGGGAAAGTTTTGAAAGGTTTAACGAAATTTTAAATACCACACCCATATTAAAAGTAGCAGATCCACACAAAGACTTTGTAGTGTGTGCATATGCATCGAAGGAAGGTTTAGGGCGAGTAATAATGTAGGAAGGGAATGTAGTTTCATATGAGTCACAAAAGCTAAAATATCATGAAGAAAAATATGCTTCGCATGATCTTGAGTTTACTGCTAATGTCCATTCTTTAAAAATGGGGCGACATTATCAATTACGAAAGACGTTTTTGTTGAAAATAAACAATTTAAGTATCAAAAACTTTTTTTATAAAAAAAATTTAAATGCTAGACATGATAGGTGTTTGGATTTCCTAAGCAAGTTTAATTTTTTTATAGAACACATTAAAGGAAAAGAAAATAAGGTGAAAGATTCTCTTAGTATGAATATTAATGCAATTTCTAGTAGCAACATCCAATATGATTTAAAAGAAAAAAATGAAATGGAAGAAGAAATATATGAGGAATACAGAAAAATTTAGTTGCATCCTCGAAGGTTTAATTTTGTATAAGAACAGAGTTTTTGTGCCAAACAATGCAGAGATGAAAAAGTTAATATTATGAGAGGTTCACAAGAAACCATATCCAAGCCATCTAGGGTATCAAAAGACAATAAAAATGTTAAATAAATAATGTTTTTGGCCAAAATTGAAGACATAAGTAGATGAATATATTGTTATATGTCTAGAGTGCCAGCAGGTTAAAGCAGAGCACCAACACTCAGATGGATTATTACAGCCCATATCCATTCCATAGTGGAAATGGGAAGTGATCAATGTGGATTTCATCACCGGATTACCTATAATAAAGAAGCACAATTATTCAATTATGGTTGTGATTGATAAACTTACAAAAGAAACACATTTTATTCTAGTAAAACCCACTTATAAAGCTATAAACATTGCATAAGCTTTTATGAAGGAAAATTTCAGGATGCATGGATTGCCTAAAACAATCATTTTAGATAGAGACAAAAAAATTACTACCAACTTTTGGAAGACTTTGTTTAGTGGAATGAATACACAACTGATTTTTAGTATTTCTTACCATCCTCAAACTAATGATCACACCAAAAGGACTAACTGTATTTTTGTGGATATGTTGTGAATGTACATTATGGATTGCCCAACAAAATGGGAATATTATCCTTGCCTGATTGAATTCACATACAACAATGGTTACCAATCATATAGATGATTCCTTTTAAAGTATCGTATGGCCAGAGCTGTGGGACACCAATGAGTTGGGATGATCCTATTGACATGATTATTATAGGGCTTGACATGTTAAACTAAATGGAAATAGTGGTGCAAAAAGAGAAACAAAATTTGAAAAATGCATAGGATAGGAATAAAATTTATGTAGATTAAAAAAGGACACATAGGGAATTTAATGTTGGAGACCATATTTATCTAAAAATAAAAACCAAAAAAAATTTACTCAGACTTGGAAACAGTTCTAAGTTATCACCATGTTATTGTGGAACTTTTGAAGTGTTAGCCAGAGTAGGACCAATGGCCTATCATATTTCACTACTAGTCCATCTGAAAATACATAATGTGTTTCATGTTTCATTATTGAATAAATATGTTCCCGATATAACTCATGTTGTAAATTGGAATGTGATCCAGGTGGAACCAAAGGGAAAGTTTCAGGTAGATGTTAAGCCCTAATGTTGGCTCATTGCCCCTTAATTGGGGCATATTAGATTAGTAATGCTATTTTATTTATGTCGGATTTT
>ML777224.1:90242-101905 GCA_009831015.1 Picea engelmannii | reverse complement strand
ATTAGGCATATTTCCTTCAAAAATGTCGGTGCGTTTTTGAGAGTTAACAGAAACAATGAATGCAATCATAGGATTGGGAGAATAAATCAAAGAAAATGTGATTGTTAAAAAGGTGATAAGATCTCTTCCTATGAGATTCAACCCTAAGATATCAACACTACAAGAAATATTGGATCTAAACTCAATAAGCATGGATGAACTGCATGGAATCTTCACAGCATATGAGATGAGAACTGAACAGGAAAATCCATATGTAAAAGAAATAGCCTTCAAAGCATCCAAAAGATCAAATCAAAAGAAAATGGAACAAGAAGAATATAGCAGCAACAACGACGTATTAGAAGATGATGAAGAAGTGGCCAACTTCTTCAAAAGACTGAACAAGGGAACCAACGATAGGTACAGAGGTAAGATTCCTTTAATTTGTTTTAATTGTGATGGTATTGGTCATTTTGATAACAAATTTCCTCATAAGAAAAAGAGAAATGATGAAGGTTACTCGAAAGGAAAACAAACATATAAAGGTAAAAGAACTACAAAGAAAGTTTTCAAAAAAAACTTTTGCACCAAAGAAGACATCTCATCATCAGATGAAGATGAAGTCAGTGATAGTGAAACAGGGAGAGTTCTATTCATGGCAGTATAAGACTCTGAATAAGAACATGAAGAATCATATGAAGAATAAATTGAAGAGGCAAAATTTGACTTCCAAGAAGAATTAATGAGTGCCATAGAAGTTATCAGAGGAGAAAAGAAGAAAAACAAGAAACTACAAGCAGAACTAGATAAGAAAAAAGACACTCAAGAACTAGAACAAGTTATTACAAAATTGAAGGTTCAAATAGAAGAAGATAAAAGAATTGAAGAAGCACTCAAAGAATAGATAGAATGAAAGGATGGGATCATTGGAAACTTGGAAGCAGCGATTTTCACACTAAGAAAGGATATTCAAAATAAAAATATGCAGAATAGCTCAAAAGTTCTAGATGACATTATCAACAGTAAAAAATATTATCTTGACAAGTCGGGACTTGGATACAATCAAACAGAAAAGGGATCAAGCTCCAAAACAACAAAGCAAGAAACAAATCCAAAAAGTTATACAGAAACAATCAAAGGGGATAAAAAGATATACAAGGAAGATTGTAGGGACAATCCTCCACCAAGAAGATTTAGATTTCAGAATCAACAATAGATAGACAGGCCTCAAGAAGAAGAAGGATTCATAAGAGCACCTCCTTTCATAAGATCTTCAAGTACTAGGTATCAAACTATATTTTTTGGTTTATGTTATGAATGTAATAATTTTGGACATAAAGCTATAAATTGCAAAGATAACAACAGGAACAATAACTACTTTGAGAGCCATACACAAAGGGGTTATTCAAGAAGACCTAGTGAAACACAGAGGAGAAGTTACAACACATTTGAATCTTTGAGCACTGAAGTGGAATGTTACAAATGTAACAATTTTGGACACATGGAAAAAAATTGCAGAATTACAGTCCCTCCTAAAGAACATCAACAGAGTCACAAACAAGAACCTCAGAAAATGACATGGATAAGAAAGAAAGATCAGTATAGCAATGAAGAATGCACAGTCGCTCCACAAGCTAAACAGAAGAAACGTGGTTGGTATGTTGACAGTGGATGTTCAAAACACATGGCAGGTGATAGAGACAAGTTTCTTACATTACGAAAGGAAAGTGATGGATCAATCTCCTTTGGAAATGATGATTCATCCAAAATCATTGGAAAAAGCACAGTCCAAATTGGGAACAAGAATGAAAAGGAATAAAATGTTCTACTAGTAGAAGATATGAAACATAATATTTTAAGTGTGAGTCAAATGTGTGACCAAGGTCATAAAGCTACGTTCAATTCACAAAAGTGTGAGATAAGAAAAGAAGGTTAAGGAAAATTGGTCGCTACAGCTGCAAGAACTTCAAGCAACATATATGTGTTAAGCGAAATTGGAAATGAAAAGTGTTGTCTAGGAAAGGAAGATGAAAGTTGGCTATGGAATAGAAGAATGGGTCACATGCATTTTGATAACATTTTCAAAGTCAACAAAAGATAAGAAGTTAAATAAATGCCCCAGATCACGAAACCAACCAACACTTTATGAAAGAATTGTCAACAAGAAAAGAAAATAAAGACCAGGTTCAAATCAAAGGAATATTCAACAACAAAACCACTGGAAATTGTGCATATTGATCTAGTTGGACCAACTACAACAAAATTCTTAAAAGGTGAGAGATACTTTATGTTATTAGTTGATGATTATACAAGAATTAATGTAGTTTCTTTCTCAAGAACAAATCAAAAGCTTTTGAAAATTTCAAGATCTACAAGGAAATGGTTGAAAATGAGATGGATTCAAGAATCAAATGATTAAAATCAGATAATAGAGGATAATTCACCTTAAAGGAATTTACGGACTACTATAGAAATCATGGAATAAAAAGGCAATTCTTCGTCGCTAGGACACCTTAATAGAATGGCGTTGTTGAAAGAAAGAACAGGACAATACAAGAAATGGCTCGAACAATGATAATGGATTCAAAGTTGACAGGTATTTTTTGGACACAGGCAGTGCATAAAACAATTCACATTCAAAATAGAGTAATTCTAGGAAAAAACATTGATAAACTCCCTACAAGCTATGGAAAGGAAGACCAACTTAATTGTGGAAAGGAAGACCAGCTTGATAAAACTCCCTCACGGGAAGACGCTTTGTGGAGTAAGAGAACCCATGCTTAATTTTGGAATAATGAGATGAATTAAAGTTAATTTGTCATGGAAAATATCCTATATGTGTAGTTCTTGTCATGTCATTTTCGGTGGTATGTGGAACGTCACATAATTCCTCACAGTTAGAGAGTTATGGCCATGAGAAGTTGGAGACCCCAGGTTTGGGTAATCAACCCAAGTTTGTTTGATGGGTAATGGTATGGGTTATGATATATTTCCAGATAATACTATTATATATGGATAGTACATGTCATTCCATTTGTGGTGGTATGTAGAACGTCACATAACTCCTCATGGTTTGAGAGTTATGGCCTTACGAAGTTGGAGGACCCTCATATGTCATCTAGAAGCCCCAAAAGGTCAAAGTAATAAAAGTGGTTTAAGAGATTTGAAAAGGTAAATAATAAAGTGAAGTGATGAGTGTATTATAATTCAAAGTGAATACAAAATAAATTATTTCAATAATAAATTTAATGGATAAATTAGAAGTGGACCCAACCCTAAAATAAGGAAAGTGGGCCAAGTGACCTAGAAGATGTTTTTAAGGAAGCTACTTGGAGAGTATAAATAAGAGGCAATGGTCTCTCATTTGAATCACACTTGAGAGTATGAATATCCATATGTGGCTGAGGTAAAAAAGGATATCTAAACCGGAATTCTGAGTGAAGGTGAAGAAAAGAAGGCCGAAATGCAAAGAATAATAAATTCTTTTGATGGTGCTTTCTAAGGTATGTTATTTACAGGTCATGTCATCATTTTCGCCATAATTTTTTTTATATAATGATTCAGACAGTGAAATTGCTATGAAAGTGAGAAAACATATCCAGGTATATGTGGTAATAAACTCATCTTGTGGGTCGTTGTATTTTGGGAGTTACACTCCGTGTAAAATAGGGTTTGTGGCTAGTCTTGAAACTAGTCAAAATCAGGTGTTTCAGGTAAAAACGTCATAACTTCTTCATAACAGATCCAAATTCAGTGAGACCAAATGTTTTGGTTAGGGTACAATCTGTAGTATGGTTTGTAATAGTTTCAGATCAATTCATAAAATATTTTGTGCGGGGCATGCTCTACAAGGTCGCTCTATAGAATAAGCCAGAATTCAACAAGGTATGCCATTTTTGCTATAACTCCTTTTCTGAGAGGTTCCAAGTAGTGACACTTGGATGAATTGCATAAAACACACTGAAGAAAATTTTGTATCAGTTTTAGATATTTATACGTTACAGGTTCAAATTTATTATTACTTCAAGTTAGGGTTGTTGACTAATCCAAAACTAGGAATGTGAGACTACATAAAAGTTTGATGAAAATGATAGTCTCTTATTTTTAAAGTTAATGAAGGTTGGGAAGAATGTGATCATATACACTAGGTCTATTACAAATCTACAAATCAGATTTGGATGATGAAATTGATGAGGGATTTTGGTTTTGGTACATGTTGAGTACATGGTTGAGAAAAGTAGTTGATGAGTTGGCACACATACATGAGGTGTATAGTTGATGATGTTGGTACATATTGATGAGTCATAGTTGATGAGTAGTTGACACATGATTGGTACATACTTGGTACATGGTTGGATGCACTTGTTTATGGTACAGGTTGATTACAGGTTGGTGCATGGTTGATGCACTTGTTTATGATACAGGTTGATTATAGGTTGAGGTACAGGTTGATGCATGGTTGATGTATGGTTCAAATTTATTGGTACAAGTTTACATCGGTATATCTCACAGTGATAGTGTGACAGTGGTTCCATCATTCTACTTCTACTTGAGGGTGGCAGGATCAGGCAAGGAGAAGTGGTTGTAGAAACCTTCTGATTGTAGCCAGAGAACATTGGGGGTTGTAGCCTCCTTCTGGTTGTAGCAAGAGAATTGGGGAGTAGGAGATTCCCTCAGGTTGTAGCCTGAGAAACTAGGGGTTTGGATCCTCCTTCCAGTTGCAGCTAGAAAACAAAGGAAGTTGGTGCTTCCAATGAATGTAATTCTTCAAGACATGTAAGAAAAAATATTTTGTGGTTTTCTCCCGATTTGTGTTTCCACGTAAAACACTTGTGTACTGTGTATGTGTGTGATTGTTTATTTCTTATTGCTCATTATTGGATAATAATTCTACATTGATATAACATTTGAAGAAAAAGGATTATAATTATGCTATTACTGATTCACCCCCCCTCTCAGTAATCCAACCTCTTCGTTAAATATTAATTATGATAAAGAGTACATAAATACATATTCTAATGGTTATATAATAGTAGATATTATAATTTCTTTTAAAACAAAGATAATTTTTCTTATTGCATAGAGAACATGAAAATATTATGCATGTGGTTGGTGGCCATAAACTAGAATGATTTTTATTATTTTCAATGGTTAGAAATAAAGGGACAACCAATTGTATACATAAACAAAAGGATTGGTAAACTATACATTAGAAACATTCTATAGATACATAATCATCTTAGCTATCCACACAGATTTATTTAATTCATTGTAATCAAATACCTTCTTCAATAAATTAAAACACATTGTAGTCATTACAAACATAACTAGTGATGTTCAAGAATAAGCGACATGATGTCAAAATTAACATAAATCATATGCAAATATTTAAGAGGTTACAAACCCCATAGATGGATCCAAACCTTACCCTATGATACCAAGTCTGTAATAAAATTAATACAAAATGAGTCTGCATAAAGAATGATTACACAACTCTTTATGGGTATGGTTTTGATTCTCAAACTATGTGCAATGAACCTCCCACCCAAAATGGGTCACCACTAAGTGAGTTTGGTAAATATAAACCTCAAGAGAGCGACAACCTACCTGAGTTTTTAGAGACACATAGATTACCCCTTCTTGGGTTGAAGGCATGAGAAAAATGGTTCGTAACTGTTAAATTTGGTATGCCAACACTTGACTGGAGGTCCTCTTTAGACACTGTGGGGTCTCTCCCTCCATATCTATAAAACGAGATGAAGTTACCCATTAGAACTAGAATATTAAATGATTAGGGAACGATGATTATTTTAAGACGAAATCAGAGTAACAACAATAGACTTACCTATAGAAGTAATCCGTGTAAAGAGAGAGCTCAACGATCACTCATTTAACTGGAAACCAAAAACCTCTAGGAAAAGTAAACATGGCCAGGGGTTGAGGGTGAGGAATTTTTCTCTGTAGTAGTTTTATAGGTTTGAAGGGAAATGAACAGCTTCCATCGAACAACCCTAGGATACCCTACAAATAAAGAAGATTATGCACCCTATTAATAAATTCAAACTCTTAACAAGATTCAATTAAACCACAAGAATGAATTCCTATGTGAAATGGAAGAACCTTAAGAACCTATGAGTTGTGACCATGGAATATAACAAAGGTGTGACATAAGTATCCCTGAAATATTTGAAGAAATACCAACCATAGAATTTCTCTCTATAAGAAATAAAGCGACGACTCTTTATGAGAACAACACCAGAGTCTGTCTTTGTTGAGAAGTACCAAAAAAATAAAGAGAGGTAAAGTCTCGGTGATATAAATATTGACTAGCTTGAAACCATGATAGTACAAGAAACTGAGTAATGGCCATTGATGGCATGATTTTCAACAAGAGATAACTCTAGATATGAGCTATCACACCCTCCACAAACTGGACATGCGATAACATTTTGATTAGTGAGTGATCTAGAGTGGTAGATTTTAACTAGCCAGGTCATCATAAGACATGTATAATTGTTAGTAGTAGGTAAGAGGGTCTTGTGTCAAGTAATAGTGTGTTCAATGAACTGCTTATTCCATTAATGCTAGATTAGTTAAGGTCAGATACCCCAAATTGACCGTGGTATTGTAGATTTCTTGTAAATGTTACAATAAATATTAGTTGTATACCATTGGTATCATTTCCCAAAGAATGGCAATAGTGATTTGTTTAAGAATCTAAAACATTCAAATTTTATTCGTTAAAACTATGACAATGAGTTCATAATGATTTTGTTCATGATCTAGGAATGTCAATCTCATAAAAGAATTTGACACACACCCTTCTGATCATGGGGTTTCATCCATGGGATCAAATTTTATGTATTATCCATTCTTAAGAGTGATAAGTGGAATTGAGGAGTAATTTTTAAGGACTAATTTAATCAATTTATATAATGATGATATTTATACCTGTGTAAATATGGGTTTGCATCACCACTAGCTTGAAAATTATAACATGGGCATACTCACAAAAAAAGGTAAAAGGAATTATTATGTCTTCAATGCTATCTAACGAGTAAAAGAATTTGAAATGTATGTTGTATAATAAATTTAATTACATAATACCTTGGGGTTTTGAGGATACTTCAACCAATATCATTGCTTGAGACTTTTTGACCTTTCATGAGAAAACAAAATGTTAGGAGTAGTATTGTTCACCTTGGCATCAACCCATAATATTCATGATAGCAATGTTGAAACAATGACTATAGGTACAGTTTAAAAAATAATCATTATTCAGTTGGGGTGATGTTATAGAATGTTACATTCCCCCTCCCATACAATTGTGCACCATCCTCAGTGAATTAAACCATGTATATTACATGTACACATTTACATCACATTACAATATTTAGGAAAGAAAGAAAAATTATACTATTTTTACCTTCCAACAACACTCCCAACAAAAATCTCATATTTCTCTCAACCTACAGACCCAAGGAATGTTCCCTCTTTAATGTTCTTAGTCCATCGAGTTGCACCATTCTTTTATTAGGGATATGAGTGTAGGTGATCATAATTATGAAAATGTGTTTCATGTTGGATTAGGCATGTTTGGGAGAGTAGTGCAACAAATGAGGAAGATTGGACCAAGAAGGAGAGTGAACCAAATGTTGAGGAAAAGAAACGCGCACGACAGGATTTGCAGAAATTTGATGGAAAAGTGGACAAACCTAGCCATGTTACGGTTAGGGTTTTGGAATCATATTGTACATGTTTAACCCAATTTTGTAATATAAATAGAATAATTGTAAGGTATAATAGGGCAAATATCGATGTATCATCAATATGGTAGAGCATGTGCACAACAAGTCTTTTTGGAGAGTCTTTTGGAGTTTTTGAGTCTTGGTATGGTTGATATTTGTGGATCTCGGATGGATTAATTATAGAGATGTAGCTGAGGGTCAGGTCAAAAGATGTGGATATTTGTTTGATCATGGTTCGCCTCACTACTATATATTATGACGTAATGCGCACAACATCTTTTGATGAATAATAAAATAAGTAGAATATCTTTCTGGATGTAGCCCCAGAGGTTATTAAAGGAGTGGTTGTTAAGGTTGAAGGATATCCATCCAACTAATTGTATTGGACTAGTAGTGTATATTGTTGAAAATATCGGATAGTTGGAAAGAGTTAATAATAAATTCATGTTCCCAATGTATTTTTGGCTAGACAACATTACTTTAGGGTTTATCATTGAGTTTGTAATAGATACAAAGAAGTCATAAAACGATGCAGAGCAGGATTTCTTGAAGGGACCCTGAGGGAGGTATATTAGGTCTCTTTACATGTTGATCAAGATATTATTACATTATAAAGGTGTGATGACCATGGAATCCGACAGCTAAATCACTCTCCGTGTATGGGGGAGTTGGGGGAAGCATTAAGGAGAATCTGAGAGATGGAGAAGGCTTTGGAGAGTATCTAGAAGAAGGAGCCAATGGACCCCATCATTATGGATGATGAAAAAACTATGGAAATCATAAGAAATGAAGGTGTGACATGCAACAAATGAACCTACCAATATAGGATGAATAATAAGAAGAGGGATGTAGCGGAGCGAGAGGGATTGGACATTGATAAGGAATAGGTAGAGGATCTCTATGACACGATGCAGATTTAGGATATTTTGTGTGCCACATATGAGAGTAAAACTAGAGTTCATGGGTTTAATGCAAAATAATTCTCTCCATTTAAGATCCCAATTAGTGTGGAACCCGCAACCCCATGGACAACTAAGACAACTGAAGAAGAAACAAAATTTAACCATCAAGTAATTAGTATAGAAGAATTTTTGCAGGACGTGGGTCTAGTAGCAGAAGTGTAACTTCAACAACTAGCATCTAAGTATCTACAATGTGCATAGGTGGTATTTCAACAAATTTCCCAATGGAAGGAGAAGATCCAACTATTAGGCTACCAAAGCTTCGAGGGGACAGGCCAGAAGACCTAGAAAAACGTTTCTTCATATATGAGAAGATATGGGAAACAAAGGAGATTACATATGAGGATAAAAAGGTTGTGTAATTCATAATAACTTTCAGATACCACACATTATATTGGTAAATTATTCTCTCAAAATATAACCCAACAAAAACACCTACAATTGTAGCATATGTGATCCAAGGGATCAAATTTTGCTCAAAATTAAAAGTCCTCGGAATATCTTCAAATTGAACAGGTGCATAGGCCTCGTTGTCACGAACCCAACACAACTCATTTGGGTTCAAATGAACATCAGATGAGAGAGATATCACATTTTGTTCGAATCGTCAAACATGCAAAAAACAAATGTGTTGATTATACAGTCTGTACAGTCCGTACAGATGCTGACATGGCAGGGTCGTATGACACATGGTAGGTGTTGGTTGGCAATTGTGTCGAGGAATTGGCAGCCGACACGTGGCATGTTTGCAGTGAATGTAATGGTGACACGTGGCCCAATCAATGGCCACCACGTGTCACCTGGACAGTGGTTTAAAATTTATGTTGTTGGCAGGATTCGACCCCGCGACCTTCGGGCAGGGGTAAAGCTTTGGGAAGGGCCGCCCAACCATTGTTCCACCCATATGGTTCTTACCACTATACCTTTTTAAAATTATTTGAATTTGAACTGTTTTGAAATGGGGCGCGGACCAGACCGGGGTTAAGCCACGTCCCTCGATCATATATATATATATATATATATATATATATATATATATATGTCTCATGTAACCACTATTGTGCGCACATGCATTTGACATTTGGCGCATTACCATGTGTTTAAAAATTTATCCCTTTTGTATGTGCGTGCGGTCCTATGACCCACATGACCACAGTTTTGGCGGTTAGGGGCTAGGCGCGCCCTAACCATCCTACAGTTCGCACCATTTTGCGGTTGCACCCAGTGCTACGTTTTAACACAAATATGCGCGTTGGGGCTAGGTTGAGGAGACAAAGGTACATTCTGACGATCTAGAGACAACAAGTTTGAAGGGGAACTTCCAGGAAGCCTATCTTCTTCAATTTTTGGCCAAACGAGGTGCCGAAAAAGCCCAGCTAGGGGTTTTTGGACGTTCTGAAGCCATTGGAGCCATCTATTTGGAATTTTCAGCATTGTAAAGAACATATTTTAGAACATTGAGAAAATAATACAAAAGATCCATTGGAAGCTGGACCAAGAGATGTAGCCCAAGAGAGGGGTGAACTCCTTTATCATTTGCTGTGTTATGTGTTTTCTGTTCACTATTATTTGTTGTTTTTTATATGAATCTTGAATGTGTTATTTATATAAAAGTTGTGTTTGCAAAATTCATCCATTTGCATAATAACACTTGAATTAAAACTTGCAAATATTTTCAAGAATACAAGTCTTTCTCATTTTCAGATCAATTTGGTATCAGGGCATAGGTTTTTGAAGGCTTGATTATTTGCAATTGTTTTGTTTTCTGATGCTCACAAGGTTGAAAATCACAAGAGGAGAAGGTCAACTTGTAGAGCCAAGTTCTCATCCTTCAAGAAGAAAGATTATATCATCAGCGCAAGCTTCAAGGAGGTATTCACCAAATATGGCTCATGAAGAGAGTCATGAACATATTCCTACAGAAGATGAAGATCTCAGAAAGGATTTCATGGAAATGAGAGAAATGATGAAAGTCTTTATGGAAGAAATTAATACAAGGTTGCAAGGTGAAGGCTCCAACCCTTCAAAGCACAAGGGAGACAGTGGTGATAAAACTCCAAATGGAAATGGAGGGAATGGTGCGTCTCCACCACTCTCACCTCCATCTTCTTCTTCTTCTACCAGTTCAAGACCTCTTCCAAATTATCCTAAAGGACATGGTAAAACTCTTCCACAAATTCCTTTGTTAAAGCTTGATATTAAATTTGAATTACCAATGTACAATGGAGAGGTAAATGCTAAGAAATTAGATAATTGGATTCGTCAGATTGAGGTGTATTGTAGGATACAAAAAATTCAAGATGATGAAACTAAGATTCAACTTGCTTCTTTAAGATTGGATAGTGATGCACTCATTTGGTGGGAAGCCAAGACTCAATAGGACATGAAGAAACATGGTAAAAGTTTAACCTCTTGGAATGATTTTATTGTTGCAATTAAAAAACAATTTTACCCATTGGCATATATGCAAAAAGCTACTATGGATTGGCAAAATTTTAGACAAGCTAAAGGACAAAATGTGCAAAGATTTACTCAAGAATTTAGGAGAAGAGATTTGGTTTTGGGAGTATATTTGTCTTCTCAAGAAACTTTACTCAAATACATTGGACCTTTACATAGTTATTTGAGACATACCATACTCATGTTTAACCCTTCCAATCTAGATGAAATTTGTGTTCAGGCAACTCATTTGGAAGCCAGAGGAAGGAATGAAACTCATGAGGGTAACAAGAGGCCTTTCATTCATGGATACAAAGGAAAGAGGAAATTCAAGGGCAATGGCAAAAATAATGTTGCTATTAAGAAAGAGGGAGAAAAATTTACATGCAAATATTGTTCAAAAGATGGCCATGATGAAGACCATTGTTGGAAACTTCATCCTGAAAGAAGACCCAAAAAGTTTGGCAACAAAGGGAAGTCAAAGACTGTTGCAACCATACAACATGATTTAGGTTCTAATTCGGGTGATGAAACA
>ML777224.1:51741-82221 GCA_009831015.1 Picea engelmannii | reverse complement strand
TTTTTCGTCATTCTTCCATTCATCCCTTGCTTCTATTATCCAATCAGGTTGGATGATCAAGATAGCATAGAGAAAGGCCTCAACATATTCATCCTTTCTTGAGAGTGCATCTGCCACAACATTTTTCTTCCCCTTTTTATAGACGATTTTAAAATCATAACCCAATATCTTAGTTACCCATTTTTGTTGTTCTTCTGAATATAGTCTTTGTTCCAAGAAGTATTTAAGACTATCATGATCTATTTTGACCTTGAAGTGCCTACCTATTAGGTAAGGACACCATTTCTTCAATGCATGTAGTATTTCCATCATTTCTTTCTCATAAATGGGTTTGCATAAGTCCTTTCCCTTTAGTGGTCGACTTTCAAAAGCCAGGGGCCTTCCTTCTTGCATTAGGACAACACAAATTCCATTTCTCGAGGCATCACATTCCAGAATAAAGGTTTTTGTGAAGTCTGGAGTGGTCAAGACAAGAGCTTTACACATCACCTCTGTAAGTTGTTCAAAAGCTTTAGTTTCCTTTGGAGTCCATGAAAATGCATCCTTCTTAGTTAGTTTCGTTAAGGGTGTTTCTATTCTTCCATAGTTCCGAACAAACTTGTGGTAGTAACCTGTCAAACCCAAAAATCCTCTAATATTCTTTAATGTTTTGGGAATCGACTAGTCCATCATGGCCTTAATCTTGTTAGGGTCTACCTTGACACCTTAATGAGATACAATATGACCCAAATACTCTACCACCTTTACTCCAAAGAAACATTTGGATGGTTTGTCATATAGTTGTTGCTCCTTTAGTAGGTGTAGCACCTTGTCAACATGTCGCACATGATCCTACCAAGACTTGCTATAGATTAGTATATCATCAAAAAATACTAACACAAATTTTCGAAGGAAGGGCTTGAAAATAGAATTCATGAGCCCTTGGAATGTGGAAGGTGCATTTGTAAGGCCAAAAGGCATGATCAAAATTCATAATGGCCGTCATGAGTTTGGAGTGTTGTTTTTGGTATATCTTCTTCCTTCATTCTGATATGATGATACCCTAAACGAAGATCCAATTTTGTGAAATAGTTTTCCCCATGTTGTTCATCTAACAATTCATCAATGACGGAAATAGGAAACTTATCTTTAATAGTGATCTTGTTGAGCTCTCTATAATCTGGACACATACACCATGAGCTATCTTTCTTGAATACCATTACCATTGGTGCAGAGTAAGAACTTTGGCTAGGTCTAATAATGCCAACCTCTAACATTTCTTCAACCATGCATTCAATTTCACTCTTCTGGGCGTAAGGGTATCTGTATGGCCTGATGTTAGGAGGAACACTCCCAGGATTTAGGTGAATTTTATGATCATGATTTCGAGTGGGTGGAAGACATTTGGGAATATCTTCAAATACTTTGGAATTCTTATCAATGATCCTTTGGAGATCTTCAGGAATAGATGACTTAGATGTTTGAACATCTAGTGAGCATAGTTGGGCAATAACACCTTGATGCCCCTTTTTCAATAATTTTGTCATGCCGTTAGAGCTTATCACCTTATCGGGTTTCCCTGTGATACCTCTTAACTCAATTTCATTTCCTTCCAATGAAAATTTCATGAAAAGTTCTTGAAAATTAAAATCCATTGTTCCTAATGATTGTAACCATTGAATTCCTACTACAACATCTGCACCACCCATGCGTATAGGAGTCATTGGACTATTCATTACATATTCCCCCATAGTAAGATCAATATTATTGCATTTTCCTGAGGAATTAATAGTTCCTCCATCTGCAATCATTACTTCAAACTTTGGCACTGGATATACAAAGCAATTGAGATATTTGTCTAATTTATAGTGAATGAAATTATGAGTACTGCCAAAATCAATTAGGACTATTACCTTTTTCTTTTTGATGTATCCTTCGATCTTGAGAGTTTGAGGAGTGTTAATTCCAACCAATGCATTACAAGATATCGTGGGAGTCAACTCTTTAGATGAAATTGCTTCTACATTTTCATCTTGAGATGGTTCTTGTTGTTCTTCTTCTTTCTCTTCATAATGTATGTAGAATAATTTCTTCTCACCACACTTATGTTCCTTACTGTACTTGCTATCACAATTAAAGCATAAACTTTTTTCTTTTCTTTCCTCCAATTGTTGAGGTGTCAACCTTGTAGGTTGATGTGTTTTAGAAGAAGGAGCATTGTTATCTCTATAGATTTTAGGATTGGTCCTTCTAGTAGCCATAGACATATTTTTACTTTCAACATTTCTTGCCACCTTAAATGCATCCTCCAATGATTTGGGTTCCCAAAGGTGAACCTTATGTTGAATGTTATCCTTTAAAGTTCCTATGAATACATAAATCAAGTGCTCATCTGGAATATCAGTTACCTTTATATTCAATCTTTGGAAGTTCTCAATGTGCTTGGTAACTGGACCCTTTTGCTTGAGATTTATCAATTGGCTAAAGAAGGTATTTCTCCTTGTATCCTCATAGTGTGCTATCATTTCTTTCGTGAAAATTGTCCAAGTGATGAGTGATTTGTGAGAAAAAATCCATCGATACCATACAAATTGATTAGGTTCTAAATATAAAGAAGAAATTTGTACCTTTTGTGTATGTGGCACATTATGGAGATCAAAGAATTGCTCCATCTGAAGTATCCATGTGATTGGGTCCTTTCCATCAAACTTCCTCATATCAATCTTAGGAATGTGGTTCGTTGTCAAACCAATGTTGGAGTTTCTCCATTCTTGATTCACCTTCCTTGTGTCCTCATCATGAATTTTGTGGGATGCATTTTCACTTTCATGTGTCTTCTCTGTTACGAAATTTTTCAATACTTCCATGATCTCCCATTTTAAACCATCCATCTTAGCATCCAACTTAGCTTCCATTGAATCCATCTTCGTATCCAACTTAGCTTCCATTGACTCCATCTTCTTTTGTAGTTTATTTATGTCCCTACACATTTCTTCACCTTCATGAAGAGTTGAAGTAGTATTTTCTAGAGGCTTATTTGGTGTAGAAGTTCCCTTTTTTGGTGGCATGTTGGCGAAGTATCACTTTTGCACCTTGATTTTGAGGTGGTTCTGCTAGACAATATTTCTTATGTTGTATCTCCCACGTTTCAGCCCTTCTGGGTATGAAACTTTCTTTTATGTAGTTCTCTGATATTTCTTCTTTGTAATTCCATAGGTCTGATCAAAATTGGATGTGCCAAGTGGAATTTACAGTAAATTCCCCACAACTTGTTGATTTTTGTCCTTTCCAGGATATCTCACTTGTATAGCATGCCCCACACAAAATAATTGATATAAAATTCTGAAACTCACACAAAAAATACTACAGACTGTCCAAGATTCAATGAAACCAGTCCCACTCAATTTGGATACTCTAGGAAGAAGTTATGATTCTTTTACCTGGAACCCCTTCTTGAGACTAGTCAATAGGACTAGTCAGATACCCTATCTTACACAAGGTGTATCTACAAATTTAAGATGACCTAGAAGATGAAATTTGTACCATAGATACTTTACTGATTTCTGTAAATAACCTCTAGAGTTCAAGGTCAGAAACATTACAGAAATGTTTTTATAGAGAAACTTCCCCAATGACTCAGTTCAGGATGATTCCAGAACCCTATCTTGTACAGGTTGTATCTCGAAAAGTATAAGGCCTAAGAAGCTGAATTTTGAACCCAACATACCTTGATCGGTATAATAAATATCCTCCAAGCCATTCCTTTTGAAATATTGTAGAAAACAAGTTATAGCAAAAATGCCAAGGTGTATCAGATGTAGCAGTGAAACCCCAAGACCTTGAGCTCTGATACCATATGTTAAGAACCAAATATCAATATGGCATAGAAAAACCTCAGAAAAAGTACTCAATGCCTTGAAAAAGAGATAATTTTAGATAATAAGCCTCTTTGAGGGGGAACCTCCTTTTGCCCCACTTAAATGTTCAAGTACAAGATGATTCAAAATGAAAATGTCTCCTTGGTATATATAGGAGACTAGGAGGTATAATTACAACTAATGGCCTAAAGCTGACATAAATAAAATAACATTACTAATATAATATGCCCCAATTAAGGGGTAATGAGCCAATATTAGGGCTTAACAGGTTGTACACATACAAAGTATCGACTCATATATGAATGTAATTTCCATTCAATGTAATAGTCCTTAGTAGATGAATGTATTAACTATGATAGGATAGCACTAAGGTAGTCTGGCGGGAAGGCTCAAGAATCCCCTCAATGTATAAATATATGTATTGTATGCCCAATTTAAGTTGTTGAATATTGTTATTATTGATGAATTCTATTGTTATTGATGTCGAGAGATATTTTGAAGCTTATGAATATTTGTAGAGAGTTGTATGAGTCCATGTACATATTTTACTGAATGAATACAAGTAGATAGGTTTGATTCAAATTTTATAGTGTTTTGTTCATCTGAATTATTTGAATACATGGCATGTTTCTTTATGCTCTCTATGTTTTATGTATATTTTATGCATAAATATGTTTTTCATGGTTAAGTGTGGAAACCTTTAATGTTTCTGTAAGTTTCATTTGTTTCTCTTATGAGATTGTTGGTGCAAGGAGTGCACAATGCCCGCAAAGAGTGTGTAGGATGAGTCGAGATAGTCTCAGAAACTCAGGAGAGATAACGTGAATGTATAGTGGAAGTGCAAGGAGTGCACAATTGTTTAGTTAAAGTGCAAAGAGTGCACAATTACTCAGAGGAGATGAAATATTTGAGAAGACCCATGCAAGCAGTGCATCCTGAAAACACTTTCTTTAAGTGTTGAAGAACTTCGAGAGGGGATGAGCGCAAGGAGTGTGTGAGAATATTTTAAGAGAAATATCTAATTCTAAAGTTCATTGGAAGCTACAGTGATGCAAGGAGTGCGGCAGAGGTATGAAATTCCTCAAGGAACAAATCTCAAGAGAGATATCAAGCACAAGAATTTAGTAGGAGGGACTTAGAAAATTTCTAAGTCAAAATATTCAAAGTGCAGAGGAGCGTACATGAGGGTGCCAAATATTATATTTATATCGTTCAGTCAAGATGAGGAAGGATAATGGTAAAAATATTCAAGATAGAGAGGATTTAATTCTTTTAAAATGTGAACGACTGAGATCCGTTCAACATGATCGATTGTCTTTTGTCAGCCTTAGATCTGGAGAAGTAGCATGGGGTTTAACCCTATAAGCCTTTAACAATTCACACATTTGGAGAAATCGTGGATCAATTTTAAAGGAGAAGCTATCAAGGAACAAAGATCTATGGTCGAGATCCATTCTAGAGGTTGAAAAAGAAAGGAAAGTCATTGGAACATTAGGAGTTGCATGAAGGTTAATCAACAAAGTCCTTCGGACTTCCCACATTCAGAAGATTTGGTGTGCGGAGAATTTGGGACCCCCAAAGTCCCGAAGGCCAAAGTGAACTGTGTTCTTCCAAAATCCGAGGACATGTGTCACTAGATCGTGTTCTCCTATGGATTATCGCTTTGTAAGAAGTTAGGAGTGGAGGAAACCCGAAGTCCCAGAGACCCAGAGTTCAGCTGGGTCATCCATTGAAGTGGACACGCGTCAATAGATTAGAAGTTCTAGAGGATCAATACTCTGAAAGAATATGAGGAAGAGGAGGTATATCTCTTCGGAGCCTCGTACTCCAAAGTATATATGGACCATTCATCACAAGAGGACACGTGGCAGCATATCCGAAGTTCCGACGCTCTGAAGGAGATAGAGCAGTGTTGTGAAGGTTGTGAAGGCCCGAAGGTCGGAATTAATCCCAACCATCTGTTAGAGTGGATGCATTGTGCAAGATCCCATGGTTTGGGGAATTGGCACTTCAGAAATTTTTCTTCGTTGTGCATACAGGGAGAAAATACCCTAAGCCCAAAAGTCATCCTACTCGTCGATCTAGAAGGGGACACATGGAGGAAGGATAATCAGTCGACGTTTCAGTGTCGAGAGATATAAACTGTTGTGTCATTTTCCTACCAAAGAAAATTTTCAAAATTGATATGGACCTTCCATCGGTCGAAGAATTGTGGACCGTCGATCTGAGGCTCGACAAAATTGATTTTTTAGCGATTCAGGAAAGTTATGGAAAAGGGTGTTGTGAAGAAAATTGTCAAAGCCCAAAGATACAATCTGATCCATCGATCTCAGTGTTCATTTTGAACCATTGATCTAGCCACTTAGTGTTTGAAAGTTCTCATAATTTGCATTAGGGTGATAAGAGTATAGGAAGGTCCTGAAGTCCTGATACTTTCAAGGTTTAAATATTTGGCCCATAGTTTTGTCCCTCGGTACTTTGGGAAGGTTTGTAAGTGCTAGGGGACTTCCCATTAGGAAAATTTACACTCGAGAAGAAGGTTTTTATGGACCTCTTCATTAAGGTTTTGGGCTCTGAGGGAGTCCATGAGGTAATTTAAGCACTCGACTAGAATGATCCTAGATCAGGAGGTTGTACAGAACCTCGTAGAGGGTGGGGTCTACATTAGGTGGTATTAGAGCTATAATTAATCTCTGTAAGAGAAGGAGACAATTTGGAACCATGCCACCAAGAATATGCAGGGAGATACCTATAGAAAATACATCCATGGAAGAAGAGATGAGGAAACTTCGTACAAGATTGGATGGCATGGAGACAATGCGGAGAAGAGAACATGGTGTTGGTGACATCAACGAAACTAAGAATGAAGAAATGGAAGTTCAAGGAGCTTCATAAGGAGACACTGCAGAGGAACGCTTGTTGAAATTTCTTGAAAAAATGGGAGCCAAAGAAAAAAAGGAAATCTCAATGTATGAAGGAAACTTGGATGTTGAGGAGTTGATGGATTGGATAAGAGCCTTAGAAAATTACTTCGATTATGAAGAGACTGAACATGAAAATAAGGGGAATCATGTTGTTACGAGACTAAAGGGACATGAAACACTATGGTGGGATGAATTCCAAGTGACATAATGCACAAAGGTAGGAAAAATATAAAAAATTGGGATAGGATGGTAGCAAAATTGAAATGTAAGTTCATACCAAAATACTATCAGATCAATATGTTTAGGAGGTTGTAGAACATGAGATAAAAGGGATTCTTAGTGAAAGAATACATTAAATAATTTCACAGGTTGAACATTAGAGAAGGACATAGAGATAGCGATGATGAAAAGGTTGTCAGGTATATAAATTTCATGAGATATGAAATCCAATAAGAAATCAGTATCATGACAATGAGAATGATGGAAGATTATTATCAGTCAACACAAAAAGAAGAGGAGAAGTTTTCCATAAAACAAATCCATTGAAATAGAGGAAATATTCCAAGAAGAGGAAAAGGAATTGTCCAAGAGGAGATGTAGACATCCAATCCTGAAGTAGGAAAGCATCACAATCATAAAGAAATAGGAGGAAGTTGCAAAGGTGGACAACATGGTGGAAGAAACTCTTTTTCTCAAGGAAGAGGAAGAGGAAGAGGAGGAGAAGTGAGATTCTATCCCTATGGAAGGATAGGGCATATGTCTTGGGAATGTCCCGAAAGAAAAAAGAAAGGAGGTGGAGAAGATGACATTTCCAAAGATCAAACAATAAATGTGGAGGAACAAGTAGTGGAAGATAGGAAATCCCTCATGATTAGGAAAGTTCTCTTAAATCCATAGAAATAAGAAAAGGATCCAGTTCAGAGGAATAACCTGTTTAGGACTTCTTGCAAGACCAAGGACAGGGTATGCAAAGTAATCATAGATTGTGGGAGCACTGATAATTTTGTATCCATAGAAATGGTGGAAAATTTGGATCTAGAGACAACTGCACATCTGAAATCGTACAAGGAATTGTCATTGCAGAAGGGACACCAAGTCAGGGTAACTTGATAGTTCAATGTTGAATTTAATATAGGAGGTTATAAATATGAGATTTTGTGTGATGTAATAACCATGGACATTTTTCATGTTCTATTGGGAAGACCATGGGAATTTGACAGAAATATCATACATGATGGGTGAAAAAATACTTACACCCTTGATAAGAATGGTCGTACACATATGTTCCTTCCAATGGAGAATAAGAAAGTGAAAGAGGAAGCTATCCCAAACATACTTCTCATGAGTGGAAATGAACTCCTGAATGAAGTCAAGAAGGAATATGAGATGCTGTTTTTTGAGGTGAGAAAGCCTAGAGTCATCCTTACAAGTACTTCTGTGGATTATCTGCCTGTAGAAATTCATGAACTGTTGGATAATTTTTCTAATATTGTGGTGGATGAGTTACCTTGTTCTTTTCCGCCCATTTGGAGTATTAGTACTCATCACATTGACCTTATTATAGGAGAAATTTTTCCAAACAAAGAAGCATATAGGTTGACACCTCAATAAAATGAAGAGGTCAAGAATTAAGTCCAAGAGTTTTTGGATAGGGGTTTGGTTAGAGAAAGTTTGAGTCGAAAGAAAGATGAATGCTGGAGAATGTTCACATATTCTAGATCTATCAACAAGATTACCATCAGGTATAGATTCCCTTTACTCATAATGGATTATTTGATGGATTGCTTGAGTGGAGAAAATAATTTTTCTAAGATATACTTGAAGAGTGGCTATCATCAAATAAGAATGAGAGAAGGAGATGAATGGAAGACAACATTCAAGACAAATGAAGCATTGTATGAATTGATTGTTATGCCATTTAGCTTAAAAAATTCACCAAGAAAATTCATGAGATTGATGAATGAAGAACTCAAATGCTTCATAGGTAAGTTTGTAATTGTGTATTTGTATGATATCCTAATATTTAGTAAAATTGAAGAAGAACATGTAAGACACTTGCCATTAGTGATGAGGAGGCTGCAACAGGAGAAGTGGTTGATAAATATGAAGAAATATTCTTTCATGATGGCATAACTCATATACTTGGGTTTTGTGATCTCTTCAAATGAATTGAAGACGGATCTAGAGAAGGTGAGGGAAATCAAAGAATGGCCTTTTCCAAGAATCGTATTTGAGGTAAGAAGCTTCCATGGCTTAACAAGTTTTTACAGGAAATTCATCAAGAATTTCAGTGGAACTTGTGCACCTATAATGGACACTATAAAGAAAAATCACAAGTATTTTAGTTGGAAAGAGGAACATGAAAAAAGCTTGAAATTATTAAAGGAGAAGATAATAGAAAAACCTATTCTGGTTCTGCCATATTTTAATAAGATATTTCAAGTGAGATTTCATGCCAGTGGAGTAGCTATTGGTGCAGTCTTGAGCCAAGACAATAAGCCTATTGAATATTTTAGTGATAAGATGAATGACACTAAGATAAAATATTCATTGTATGATAACGAGTTTTATGATGTAATATAAGCTCTGAAAAAGTGGAGGCACTATCTCATTCCAAAGGAGTTTGTCTTAAACAGTGATAATGAGGCTTTACAATTCATAACCAAACAGAAGAAGTTGAACCAAAGACATGCTAAATGGGTAGAATTCATACAGAATTTTATTTTTTTAACCAAGCACATTAGTGGTAGCACTAGAAAAGTTGTTGATGCTTTGAGAAGGATATGTTCGATTATGTAGGAATTTCAAATGGATACCTTAGGGTTTGAACACATTAAGGAAATGTATCATGAAGATAGAGATTTTAAAGGGGCTTATGAAGCATGTGAGAACCCTTCGCTGAGGGACATAAGCCAATGGATAGAGTATCTAATTAAATATGGACTATTGTTCAAAGGAATCCAAATCTGTATTCCAAAATGCTCAATGAGAGATAACTTATTGAAAGAAAAAAAAAATGGAGGTTGGTTGGACATTTCGGCCATGACAAGAATTATGCATAGTTGATTTCTTCATACCATTGGCCATGTATGATATATGATGTGAATAAATTTGTGGACAAATGTAGATTTTTCCAATATGCAAAAGGGAAGCAACAAAACCCTAGTCTATATCAGCCATTTCCTATTCGATACATGTCATGGGATGCAATAAGCATGGATTTTGTGTTGGGATTACCAAGAACCCAAAGGGGGAGTGATTCCATATTTTTTATGGTCGATAGATTTTCAAAGATGGAACATTTCATACCATGTGACAAAACCAATGATGCTACTCACATAGCCAATTTATTTTTCAGGGAAGTTGTGAGATTGCATGGCTTTCCAAGGAGTATAGTTTCAGAGAGAGATACCAAGTTCATGGGAAACTTTTGGAGAACCCTATCGAAAAGGTTGGGGCCAAATATGTATTTCATTTCATCATATTACCCTTAGACAAATGGAAAACCTGAGGTAGTAAATTGAAGCTTAGGTAATTTGTTGAGGAGTTTTGTCATTGAACATGCTAATTGATGGGATCAAATTCTTCCCCGAGGAGAGTTTTCTTATAATGATTCTCCAAACAGAAGCACTATAAAAATTCCATTTGAAATAGTGTATGAAGTGAATTCAATTTTAATTTCAAAGTTAAGGGATTTGAAACATGACTTTGTTGCAAAGATGCGGAATCTTGATGATTATATAAAGAGACACCTGGAGGAGAGAAGTCAGAAGTATAAAATCCAAGTTGATCAGAAAAGGAGAGAGGTTCATTTTAAAGTTGGAGATCAAGTTTTAGCACACTTGAGGAAAGATAGGTTCCCAAGGGGAACATATAACAAATTGAAGATGAAGAAAATAGGACCATGTAAAATCCTAAGAATTTTTTATGAAAATGCATATGAGACTAAGCTGCCAGAGGATGTTGGAATATTAACCATATTCAATGTTGCATACATGTACACTTATAGTATGGATGATACAAGAGGATCAGATGATCGAAAGGATATTCAATGGGAGAAGCAGATGGCAACAACAAAAAATCCACGAATGGAGAAGATCATAGATCAGAGGATTGGTAAGAAGACCAGGAGACATAATTATTTTGAGTACCTGTTGAAGTGGAAGGGTCATACAACAGAGGATGCTAGTTGGGTAAATTAATATGACATTCAGAAGAATGGAAAAATAGTACAGGAGCTCATGGACATGAGTCCATGAATTTTTGGCCAAAGGAGTATGATGCAAGAGCATCACAATCAGAATTAAAGAAGCCAAGTGGAGGATAAATCAACACCAAACGTGCAGTTTAAAAAAAAATGAATTCCAAGGAGGGCGCTTCATTTTGTTTTGAAAGGATTGTAATTTAAAGATTTTAAATGTTTTGAGGCATGATCCATCACATAAGGCTACCAAAATTGTAATCATATTAATTAGAAGATAAGGTTGTACAGATACTGAGTATCGACTCATATCTGAATGTAATTTCCATTCAATATAATATTCCTTTGTAGATGCATGTATTTACTATGATAGTATAGAACTAAGGTAGTCTAGAGGGAAGGCTCGATAACCCCCTCGATGTATAAATATATGTATTGTATGCCCAAATGAGGCTGTTGAATATTGTTATTATTGTTGACTGTTATTGTTATTAATGTCGAGATAGTTGTTGAATCTTATGAAAAGTTTTAGAGAGTTGTATGAGTCCATGTACATATTTCACTGAATGAATACAAGCATAGAGTTTTGATTCCAATTGTATGTTGTTGTGTTCATCTAAATTATTTGAGTACATGTGATGTTTCTTTATGGTCTCTGTGTTTTATGTTGGAGTTACTTCACACACACCTAGTATTTATTTTTCCCAAGGTCCTAAGGTTTTTTCTATGTTTATTAGTTATTATTCAATATTCTCTTCAGTTGACACTTCAGTTTGACTAGTTGAGTTGAGTCTAGATGTTGCATTGATTTTGTCACCATGAAAAATTGGGATCATTAGCATGCTAATGAGAATTATCCTTGGTTTCATCACCACACTAGTTGATTACCCTTGAATCCTTGATCTACTCCTCACTACACTATGTTTTAGTCAGTTAACTGAAGACTGGTTGACTAATTAACTCATAGGTGGCAGTTCACTCCCATAACTGCCTGAGAGACTAGACTGGGTGGAAGTTCACTCCTATAATTGGTTGTGTGTGTCCATATCACTTTATACCACCACTATGGTGCATTAGTTCTCCTCTAGTGTGCATTTATTGAGTTATAGAATGTATATCATGTGTAAATTATTCATTATTGATTGCGGTTAATGAGAATTCTTCCATTCTTTCTCTCTTGCTTCTTGTTTCTCAATTTATCTCTGCAAATGTATGTGGTATTTTCTAGCTAGAAATATTATGTGTAGGTTCAACACATTTACATGGTATCATATTCGACGGATTTCTAAGAAAAATCTACACCAATGGTTTTGTAGGTACAAAAGATTGAAGATAGTGGAAAGATGGATTTCCCAAAAGAATTCATTCTTATACCTTACAATTACTTTGCATGGAAGGAGAAAATAGTAATACATATTTGAACTAGAGGATTGTATAGGTTAACCTTGAATACATACCCAGAAATGACATCATCCATACAAAAATCCAAGTATCTAAATCGAATGGATGAAGCATTCAAAACAATTTGTTGTCTTATTTCTTTCGATCTCCTTTTTCATATATCTTCATGTAAAACACCCAATGAAGCCTAGAACACCTTGGAAGGGACATTTGGAAAATAGTATGAAAAGAGGGGACACATGCTCGAGGTGGAATTGCTCACATTGGATCCAAAAATCTTTGACAATATCCAATATTTATTTACAAAATTCAAGGATTTATTGTCGAACTCAAAGCTTGTGGGGTTGATAAATATAAGGATTAGAAACAAATGGTTCTCACCATTCTCTCCAAAATTGGTCCTAAATTCTCCTTGTTCATATCAACATTCCATTCAGTCAAATCCACCTCTAGATCCACCTGGAAGATTCCTTCTCTTCAGGACTTTATCGAATCCCTGACACAAGAGAAAACCAAGCTCATCAACATGGGAAAAATCAAAGGCCCAAAGGCACATTCAGTTACTGTGAAATATGGAAGCCATCAATATAAAAAATCTAAATATAAAGACAAAAGGAAATCTCATGCACATCCGAAGAAGGAAGGGTACTCAAAACCCTTCATCGATGCCTCCATATCCAAAGGTGGAAAGGGAAGAAAAGGGGAGAAATGCATGTACTACCATAAAGGATTCCATCCATAATCTTCATGCATGCATAAAAATATAGATCTAATGACTCAAATAATTCATAAAAACAACCTTATAGATCGCATCCTCGAGGGTACTAAGAAGAAGAAGCCAAAAGATCAAAATCCCAAGAAAGGAAATTCTAGCCATGCCTTAATTTCTATCAACTCCTCTCCTGATGCTTGGATCGTAGATTTAGGAGCATCAAATCACATGGATGGAAAAAATGTAATCTATTCTTTATTGGATGCATGCAAAAGTTCTCCTATTCTTATGGGGGACAACTCTCCAATTGAGGTCACCGTCAAAGTAAGAATTGAACTCACCAACAGAAGCTTCGAGAATGTGTTGCACATTCCCAAACTTTTCGTTAATCGTCTATTTGTGTATCAGATGATGAATTCCATCACTAGAAATGAATTCATATTCACACCAAATGCAATGGACATCTATGAAATGCAAACCAATTCGAGGGTTGTTACCGATGAATTAAATCATCAATCTAAATCGTATACATTTTCTGAATTTTTTGAACAAGATTATATTTTACTGCTTACCCATGCTGATGAAAGTAGTAGGATATGGCACGAAAGGTTCAGACATTTTAGCAAGAAAATATTGGTTGATGGTCTACCAAACATCCATTTCTCCAAAGGATTTTGTGAGGGATGTGTTCTTGGAAAACACCCTCAAGAGAAAATTGACAAAGGAAAGACTAAGAGAGCTTCCTCTCCTTTAGATATGATCCGTAGTGACCTAATGGTTCCTTTCTCGCATCCATCTATCAGAAAATCAATGTTTGTTCTCATTTTTTTGATGATTTCTCACGTTTCACATGGATTTACTTTCTCAGGAAAAAATCTGAGGTCTTTCAACACCTCAAATATTTAAAAGCCCTGGTTGACACATTGTCCGGAAAGAAAATCAAAGTCCTTTGAACTGATAACGGGGGAGAGTATGTCAATCATGATATCCAAAATATTTTTCATGAGGCAGGGATTCAGTTGTATCACACAGTTCCCTATACTCCGCAGCAAAATAGAGTTGTTGAGTGGAAAAACATATCTATAAAAGAGATGGCATCTTGCATGCTACATGCAAAGTCACTACCATAGAGACTATGGGCCAAAGAACTTAATTGCGCAAAATAAATCAAAAACATATCTCACCATATATCTGTCAAGTATAAGACACCCTACGAGGCTTGGAGCAACCTCAAACCAAGAGTGACCCACTTTCCTATTTTCGGTTCACATGCATGGACCCAGATTCCATCTAAAAAGAGGAAGGCACTTTATCTATAGAGAAGTAAGTGTATTTTTGTTGTATACCCTGATGGTGTGAAGGGATACAAACTTATTGATCTTTTCTCGGACCTTCTCGTCATTGGGAAAAGTTTCCAATTCAAGGAAAGTGTATCGCATGTACCTCAACAGCCGCATGCAGACACCTTCATTCTTCCACCTGTTCGAGACGATGAGAATGCACATGCTGACTCTTATTCAGATGATACTTTTGATTCAGAGCACTCAGATGATCCATATATAGATTCAATAAATTCATACACAGAGTCAGAGCATCCTGATGCAGATGTAGAGCCAGAGAAGAGGCCCAAGTGGGCACATACTACTCTTCAGGATGCAGGGAATCTTGTTGGTGATCCAACCAATACTAGGACGACTCAATCTAATTTCGAGGAGCCTCCTATTGAACTCACTACCATTGAACCAAATATCTCCAAGAATCTTTTCTTGGTTCATTCTTTAGATCCACGGTGTTATGGCGAGGTTGTTGGAAATACCTTTTTAGAATCCGCCATGCAGGAGGAGTACAACTCCCTCCTCGAGAACAAGACTTGGGAGCTGGTTCCCATTCCTTCTGGAAGTAAAATTTTTAGATGTATATGGGTCTACAGGACCAAGGGTACAGTGGATGGACAGATTAGCATATACAAATCTAGGCTCATTTCCAAAGTATTTCTCTAGGTGCGTGGCATTGACTATGATTACTCATTCGATCTAGTGGAGAAGATGGATTCCATACGTTTGAAACTTTCCATTGCGGTGGCCAAGGGATGTGAATTCCATCAGATGGATGTGAAGAATTAATTTTATCACGATGATCTCTCTGAGAAGATATACATGGAGTATCCCCGGGGATTTATGTAGGATTTATCTTTGGTCTGTAGAATGAAGAAATCTCTTTATGGCCTCAAGTAGGATCTGAGGGCATGGTATGACAAGATGGACTCCTACATTCTATCATAGAACTTTGTACATTGTAAATCAGACTCAAATGTCTACATGCTCAAGACAAATGATTCACTTCTACTCTTAGTTCTATATGTTGATGATTTATTGATCATCGATTGCTTGACTTCAATGATTGTCGTAGTCAAGAGGATTCTACATGAAAGGTTTTCGATGATAGACATGGGTCCACTACACTTATTCCTTGGACTTGATATCATTCAAGATGCGTCAAGAATAAAACTTTCTTAGGCCAAGTATGTACAAGATCTCCTTGACAGATTTCACATGACAGACTACAAGTCTGCTCTAACTCCTTTCCTATCCGGAGTCAAACTTGAGGATGGAGGGGACACTCCACTGGTTGAAAACACACTGTACAGATAACTAGTGGGGAGTTTGTTGTATCTCACACACTCTAGAACAAACCTCTCCTATGAAGTTGGCATAGTTTCCAGGTTCATGTAGGATCCAAATGAGCTACATTGGAAGGCTGCAACGCATATACTTAGATACATACAATGCACCATCCCATTTGGGATTCATTATGATGAAATATATACATTAGATCTCATCGGGTTTACTGATTCTAATTGGGTTGGTGATAACATTGATTGCAAGTCCACATTTGGTTACTCACTCAGTCTTGGTTCCAGGCCTATCTATTGGTTGAGAAAGAATTAGGATGCTATTTCTCTTTCCTCAGTCGAGGTTGAGTACAAAGGGGTAGTTAACATAACCACTTGGGATATGTGGCTACAAAATTTTCTCACGTAGTTGGGAATTCAGTTTCATTAGTCGATCATCATCTAGTGTGACAACCAAAGAGCATTGAAGTTCTACAGAGATCCAATTGAGAGGGAGAAGATGAAGAACATCGAGATCCACATGCACTACATCTGGGACTTAGTACATGAGGGTATCATTGACCTACAATTATTTTCTTCAGTACAATAGATGATAGAAATCTTCACCAAAACCTTCATTGAGTAGAAGTTCCACTCTCTGCAAAGTCGTCTTGGAGAGTGAAGGACACAGTTTCCTAGCAATTGCTAGTTCTTATTTTTACATACATTGTACTTTGAGGGGGGGGGGGGGTTTACAATGAGTTTTCCCTCTTTCCTCAATTTTTTTCAATTTATATTTTGTATTTGGGTACCTAACATGGCCTCGTTGTTGGTACCCCTTCTTTATTTTCACCATAGTGATGTTCAGGGGGGGTGTTGGAGTTACTTCACAAACACCTAGGAATTATTTTTCCTAAGGTCATAAGGTTTTTATTGTGTTTATTAGTCATTATTCAGTCCACTAAAGTTTAGGGGAGAATATTCCACCTAGATAATATTCTCTTCAGTTGACACTTCAATTTGACTAGTTGAGTTGAGTCTAGATGTTGCATTGGTTTTGTCACCATGCAACATTGGGATCATCACCATGATAATGTGAATTATCCTTGGTTTCATCACCAGACTCACACATTACCCTTGATTCCTTGATCTACTCCTCACTATAGTTTGCTTCAGTCAATTAACTGAAGATTGGTTGACTAGTTAACTTAGCTATGTGACAGTTCACTTTTGTAACTTCCTGAGAGACTAGACTAGGTGGCAGTCCACTCCCATAACTATTGGTGTGTGCCCAAATAACTCTATACCACCACAATGGCACATTGGTTCTCCTCCAGTGCTCATTGATTTATCTATACAAATTATATCATGTGTAAATTATTCATTATTCATTACGGGTAATGAGAATTCTTCCATTCTTTCTCTCTTGCTTATTCTTTCTCAATTTCTCTCTACAAATGTGTGTGGTATTTTATATCTAGATTTGTTTTGTGTAGGTTCAAAACATTTACATTTTATATGTTTCTGTATCTTTTATGAATGAATATGTTTTGCATGGTTAAGTGTGGAAACCTTTACTATTTTTGTAAGTTTAATTTGTTTCTCTTCTGAGATTCTTGGTGCAAGGAGTGCACAATACCCACAAAGAGTGTGTATGTCGAGTCGAGATAGAATCAAAAGTGTAGGAGAGATAACATGAATTTACAGTGGAAGTGGAAGGACTGCACAGTTATTTATTTTAAGTGCAGAGAGTGCACGATTTATCATAGAAGAGAAAATATTTGAGAAGACCCGTGCAAGGAGTGCATTGGGAAAAAACTTTCCTTAAGTGTTGAAGAAGTTCCATAGGATACAAGCACATGGAGTGCGTGAGGATATTTTCTCAGAAATCTCTAAGTATGAAGTTTGTTGGAAGTTTCAGTGACGCAAGGAATGCACCAGAGGTATTAAATACCTCAAGGAACAAAGCTCAAGAGAGATAGAGAGCACAAGATTTTAGCAGGAGGGACTTAGAAAATTTCTAATTCAAAAGATTCAAAGTGAAAAGGAGTGCATAGGAGGGCACAAAATATTCTATTTATCTCATGCAGTCAAGCTCAGGAAGGATAATGGTCAAAATATTCAAGGAGGAGAGGATTTACTTGTTTTAAAAGTTTAACGACTCAGATCTATTTGGGAGGATCCAAGGTATTTTGTCAACCTTAGATATGGAGAAGTAGTGTGGGGTTTAACCTTGTAATTCTTTATGACTTCACATGTTCAGAGAAGTCATGGATGAAGTTTAAAGGAGAAGTTATCAAGGATTGAAGATCTATGTTCAAGATCCATTCAGGAGGTTGTAGAAGAAAGGACATTCATTGGAATAGGAGGAATTGTGTGAGGGTTAATCAACAAAGTCCTTCGTACTTTGCACATTCATAAGATTTGGCATGCAGATAAGTTTGGACCCGCAAAGACCCGAAGGCCGAACTAAATCATGGTTGTCTAAAATATGAGGACATGTGTCAGTAGATCGTGTGCTCTGATGGATTATCACTTTGGAAGAAGTTAGGAGTGGAGGAAAATCGAAATCCCAGAGACCCAGATTTCATTTCGGCCCTCAATTGAAGAGTACACGCATCGAAAAATAAGAAGGTCCAGAGGATCAATACTCCAGAAGAATATAAGGAAAAGGATGCAAATATCTTCGGAGTTGCGAAGTCTTGAGTACATCTGAATCGTTTATCACAGGAGGACACATAGATATAGATTCATAGGTCTAGAGGTTGGACGATCCAGAGGAAATAGAGAATTTTTCTTAAGGTTGCAGAGGCCTGAAGGAAGTAATTGATCCCAACCCTCCATTAGAGTGGACGCGTGGCGTAAGATCTCGTCGTTAGAGGATTTGGAACTTCAAAACTTTTTCGTTGTTGTGTAGATAGGGAAACAATCCTCGAAGTCTTATTAGCCATCGATCTAGGAGGGGGAACATGGAGGAAGGATAATACTTTAGGAGAAAAAGTACGAGAGTTGAGAGAGCCTAAGGCTGTTGCGCAAGTACATAGTGTAGTGTGGGATTTTGAATAAGTGGAAGAACTATATAACCAAACTGCACATATTTGGATGAGCCTAGAATAGGATAACGAGATCCAATAGCTGGAGTAGAGAAAGGAAAAAATGAACATGGCATTTTTGGACATGAAGAAGAGGAAAACAACCATGGACATATCCCTAAGAATGAGGGATGTGCAGGAGATGAAAAAATGAAGGAAGAAGTAAAGACTATGTAGGAGGAGAAACAAGTTGGGAAGGCTCAGTTGGATTCATTTCAGAAACAAGCCGAAGGAATGATAGATGAGATCCAGAAAGATAAAGGAATATGGGAACATGCACTAGAAGAAAGGAGAGAAGTGTTGAAAGAGCATGTGATCGAGCAGTTTTTGGAGACACTAGCAAGAAAGAGAACATAGGCCAAGGGAAGTGCAACAAAGTTGGAAGAAAAATTTCAAGCATTGGAGGTAGTGATGCAGAAGATGAGATAAGTCTTCATGGATGGGGATGAACCACATGTTGGTGTGGGGGCTTGTTGGAGGAGTAATGTTTCAGGGAGAAACACAACAAATGAGGCAAATCATTCCAAGAAGGAGAGTGCGTCATATTTTGAGGAAAATCAATGGTGTGGCAGGATTTGCGGAAATCTAGAGTAAAGGTGGATAAACCTAGCCATGTTAGGGCTAGGGTTTATGAGTAATATTGTAAGATATTAACCCAAATTTTTAATATAAATAAAATAATTCTAAGGTATAATAGGGTATCTATCGATGTATCATCAATATGGTAGAGTGTGTGCTTGACAAGTATTTTTGGAGAGTCTTTTGGAATTTTTGAGTCTTGGTATGGTTGAGAGCTATGGAGATCAGATAGAGTAAGTATGGAGACATAGATGAGGGTTAGGTCACAAGCTGTGGAGCTTGGTGTGATCCTGGTCCACCTAACTACTCTATATTATGATGTAATGTTTGCAACACGTTTTGATGAATAAGAAAATAAGTATAAGATCTTTGTCGACGTAGCCTTGGGAGGGGCAAATCATGGTAAAACGTTGTGTGAAATGTGTATGAATGTCTTACTCTTTTTAAATTTACGATTGAATTGTTATATAGATTAATCAATGGATTTATTTAGACTTCACACTAGAATAGACATGCAGAATAAATGTTATGAATGAATGAATGAATGGATCTGATGAATATTAGAATAGAATGCATAGTTAAGTAGAAGAAATAATTAAGAAATAACATCCCCCAATCCCTTCCATGACTGCAAACACCTGCATCCCGTAGTCCCCAATAACCATCTCGGGGAGACTGCGTTGTGCACTTTGTGCGCAGTGTAGTCTTCTGGTTTACCAAAAGGGCCGATGGTGATAATTGTTTTGTTGGAGAGATAAGGTAGAACCCAAGTCATCCCATAATTCTAACATTTCAGAAACTCTATCTTCCTAAAAACAAGTCTTTCATTTTCAATTTATGTTTCCTTCAAAATTGATAAAACGTTGTGAGTATTCCTCCAACATATTTTCTTCATTCTCCCATGTTGCATATTCAGGACCATAGAAGGTCCAATTAGCCTTTACCATCCCTACAGATTTTTTCCTGAGAAATTTGATTTTTCAATCAAGGATGCATACTGGTTCCACATGGAATTCCCCTTCATTTTTCACCTAGCTCATAATCCAATAAATTATGTGGTTTTGGGATCTAAACAATTTTTTATTGGTTTTCCATAGTCAAATTGTAGATGGAATCAAATTTTTATTGAATAATGTGTGTTTCTATAAAATACCTTTCCAACGGGCTATCATGTTCCTAAAATGAATATTGTATGCAAAAGTTACGAACTCGGGAAGTTAATGTATGAACTTACCCCAATGGGGCCCACATGAATTTTGGCACTACATCTCCTAGGGTTAGGTTTTTTGATGTATATTGTTTTCGCATTCATGTTTATCATTAGAATTCCTTCAGAGTCTCATTGTAATGATATTCTTTTGAATGAGAATATCCATCACATCTTTTCTCAGAGATAAAGGTGCCACCATTCTAGCGAGTTTTGCACTCTATATTTTTACAGTCTCTATACATTTATTTCATTAATAGAAATCATGTATTGTTGTATTTCTCTATTTCTGGAAATTTGTCTATGTATTTCATTGTAATATATCTTCTTTAATTTCATTTCAAAAATAATCCTGAATGTGGATCAATGATAACCATGTCTATTGGGTTATCCTAACACACTAGTGTATTACACTTGTTTCCATACAATTCTTCAAATGGGCTCATTTTTAATGAGGCATGATGTTAGCCTCGTAATCCTAGAGTTCTATAGTCTAAGTATTTTCTAGTATAAATGTTTTTAGAAATTAATTTATTATAGTCTGTTAGGATAAGAACACCTAGCATACTCATGTGATTAGTTGTTCTCCTAGTTTTTAGTTTAGAGTTAAGCTATATAAACAAGCTCCTTCTTCAAGTGAGGTTAAGGAGTAGATTATGAATTTGAGATTGTAATCACTTTTTCCTTATTAATAAAATTATTTGTCTGAGGACACTTTGTCAACATGGTATCAGAGCCATGGTGAAAAGGTGATGGGAGGATTGGTTATGGATTGAGGAAGCAAGGAAGTCTCCACAACATCAACCTGTATCTCTTCAAATTCAATAGCAACGGTACTGAGGTAAACTACTGTTATTTTTTAATAAGGAAAGTGTTATTACAACAATAAATTGTTATTCAATAATTAATCAAATCTTTATCTTTTTAAAGAACTGTAAAATTTTATAGATCTACCATTTCATAGATTGTAGATCCATTGCTTCTTTATTAGAAAGGGCTCATTTGTTAAAATTGCTTCAGATCTCTGTAAATATGGAAATTTCTTTTTAAAGAGAGCTATAGATCTTGATAAATCTTAATCTGCATTCTTCAGATCTGTGTAAATTTCTGCAGATATACATAAATCTGGCAATCTGGTTTTCTAATTATTATTTTTTAAACTAGCTCTAGCCATATTTTTTTTGTTGGTACAGGATCTACTGTTAAGGTCTAGGAAATCCATGCACAGTTTCCTTTATAGCCTTGAGGTGACCAACTTCCTGGTAGGAAAATTCCTTTATGATCTCGTGCACCAAGGGGTCCATTTTAGCCTTCTGTGCGCCTATGGGAGCTGGTCCACCGCTTGCAAGCTCCGATGCAACATGATCCAGGCCATAACCCAAGGCCGCCCACAGGAAAAATGCGGCTTCTAGGAACACTAAATTCAGAGGAAACTCAAGAGAATCTACATCCACTGCTGGAACTCATCCGAGCCTGTAGCCGACCTTGCTACTTGGCAGTTGATCATGTTCATATGCCAATGGTGAAGCCTGGGATAATAATAGTACGATGGAAATGAAAGCAAGATGAAGTGGAGCCATTTTTTGTGATAAAATGTTCAGTGAATAACGCTGTTGAGGAATGTGGATATAATTTGGGACTCTGCATGACATCACAGATCGCAGTGATTTCAGGGAAACTTACCGAGCCATGGAATTTTTGGGATCTACTGTTGAAATCTTGCAGTTCAAAAATTTCAACCATCTAGGGCTTTAATGTTGTTCAAAAGCTTCTTGACAGGAAAACCCTTGGCTAATTAGTTTGATTCGGTCAAATTTCTTAGCGATTAAGGCTGCATGCATGACAGTTATTCGCCAATAATCTCTTACAATTCAATCTATACGCCTGACCATTCTATGCTAGTCGAGTGTGCATCTTCAAGAATTGTTCTTCTCCAACGAAGAAAGCAAAAACTTTTTCCCTCCAACGAATTCGATAAGATTGTTTTCATGACAAGAAGAGTCCAGTGAATTCAACAAATGCATTTTGGTGCTGTTGGCAAGTACAAGTCAAAGTCTCTATATATGTTATAAAGAATATTTTAATAATATATTCTTTGGGAAAACCTTTTGGACTGATGAGTGGATTTTACAATAACAATGATTTGAGAAATTTTATTTAATGTTATTGAAGACTTTACCACTTTTAAAAAGGGGTGTTTCTTCTATTTGTAAAAGGCTATAAGTCTTGGGAAAAGGACAAATTTTGAAAGTTTTTTATTGTAATCTTGAATCTCAGAGGTTCAGAAGATTCTAGTGAAATACTCTCTCAAACATCTTTTCAACGATACTTTTAAAGGGTCAAGGCCAAGCCCTTAAAAGTGGTCCTTTTTGCGTGGACTGTGCACTCTTCCTTTCTTGTGCCTTGTGTCTATCTTTTAGTGCTTTTGATGACTATTCAGTATGGTGGTGTGATCACTAACTTGCAATCCTTTAAATAAGGAAATCTATCATCGTGTCAAAATTAATCGACCTATTCATTGAATCAGACAAGTTAGATGGACCCAAGAACTACAAAACTTGGAGTAGGCACATGCATAACAATTTGGTCTATAATGAATTATGGTGTGATATATGTGATGGTGATACCGCTCCAACTAAGCCCATCGATGCTACTTCTTTAGCCAAATGGAATTTGAAAGATGAAAAAGCACTTGCTTTGTTATGTTCTTCTGTAACTAAACAAATGTTTGTTCATATTGAGAATTCCAAAGATGCATGGTCTTCTTGGAATCTATTAAAGAAGTTGTTTGATACTCTTGTTGCATCTCAAAGAGTTGATCTACAAATGAAATTGCTTAAACAAAGATTAGCAGACAATGACGATGTACTAGAATACATTTCAAGGATTAAGAACATTCATCTGGAAATCATCAAAGTCGGTTTTTCTAAACATGAATATAGTTTTCTAGTCTTCATTTTAATAAATGTCTTGCCTCCATCTTATAAGTATTTTCTTGAGACTTTGCAAATAACTGATAAGTTATCTACTATAACTTTTGATTCGCTTAGTGAATTGTTGGCTCAACATAGTAAAACTTTTGGAAAACAAAAACAATCAGGAGAAGATCTTATTTACACTAAAGCTGAAAGCTCTAAAGAAAGGGGAAAATCAAATTCTCAAATTTTTTAGAATCAGTCTTCTTATCGAGGCCGTGGCAGAGGTCGTGGTCAAGGTAGAGGTCATAACAATTTTCATCAACAAAATTTACAAAGTAATGCGCAGTCAGGAAGAGGCCGAAATTTAAGTCAAGTAAGATGTAAAAGATGCTTAAAGATTGGCCATTATGCATCCAATTGTCTTACCAACAATGATCAGTTGCCAAAGTTCAAGAGGATGTCAAATGAAAACTCTCAACAATCAACGCAATATGCAGAAGATCAAGATTATTAGGGTGATGAATATGAATATGTTTTTTTAGCAGTTCATCATGTACATTCATTTGAAAATGATTGGATATTGGACAAAGGGGCTACTTAGCATATGACTTATCGCAAAGACTATTTTTGGAATTATAAATATGTTCAATTAAATTCCATTTATTTGGATGATGATACAACTCATATACCTCAAGGAAGAGGTTCAATGAAATTTTTTCTCCCTGGAATTGGTGAAAAATGGATTTCAAATGTTTGGTATGTACCATCTTTTAAGAAAAATTTTCTATCCTTAGTCACAATCAGACAAGCTGGACATAAAATTGTCATGCAATATGGGTTGGTAAAGATTATTCTAGTGAAGGATAACTTGAAAACAATAATGACTGGATATGAAGATGGGAAGTTACTAAGAATGAATGGGAAAGTCAAGAAAAGAAAGGAAGATATTTTCATGACTCAACCACAAGGTTTTGAAGAAAAAGGATAGGAACATAAAGTTTGCAAACTTGTGAAGGCTTTATATGGTTTGAAACAAGCTCCTCAAGCTTGGTATGCAAAAATGGATGAGTACCTACGAAAGGTGGGTTTTTAGCGAAGTGAATCAGATGATACATTGTATTTTTGAATACAAGATAAGCACATGGTGATAATTATACTTTATGTCGATGAATTAATCATAACAGGAAATAATGAAGCTCACATCAAACAAGTTAAGGAAGAACTTAAAGAAGGGTTCAAAATGACTGACTTAGGGGCACTTCACTATTATCTTGGAGTTGAAGTTTCTCAACATCCTAACCAAATATTCCTTAGTCAAACTAAGTATGCCACTGAATTGTTAAAGAAATTTGGCATGGAAGATTGTAAACCTTCTCTTACTCTCATGGAGCAGAAATTGAAACTTTCAAACTTTAAAGGGGGGGAATTGGTAAATAGTACAAAGTACAGGCAATTGGTTGGAAGTCTAATTTATTTGACAAATACTCGACCATATTTGTCATATTCAGTCAGTATACTTTCAAGGTTTATGCAGGAACTAAGGGAAAGTCATTGGAATTCAGTAAAAAGGGTATTAAGATACATTGAAGGTACAAAAGACTTTGGTCTTCTCTACAAAAGGAACAAAAATTTTACACTTGTTGGATATTCAGATGCTAATTTTCCAGGTGACATTGATGATAGAACATCCACTTTAGGTTATTTAATGAATATGGGTTCAACAACAATATCTTGGAGCTGTAAAAAAAAAACAACAATTGCCAATTCTTCAGCAGAGGCAGATTACATATCAGCTTAGGAAGCATCATGTGAGATTGTATGGATATGCAAAATTTTACAGTATCTTGGTGAAACTTAGAAATCACCAACTACCTTATTGATCGACAGTCAGTCAGCAATAAAGATGGCCAAGAATCCAGTATTTCATTCAAAGCCTAAACATGTCGACACCAAGTACCACTTCATCATATCACTCATCATCAAAGACATCATCAAGCCCCAGTTTTGTTCGTCTAAAGATCAAACTTCAGATTTTTTACCAAACCTCTTGGTAGAATAAGGTTCACTAAGTTCAGAGATGAACTTGGTCTTTGTAAAAATGAACTTCCGGATTAAGGGGGGGATTGTTAGCCTCATAATCCTAAAGTTCTATAGTCTAAGTATTTTCTAGTATAAATGTTTTTAGAAATTAATATATTCTAGTTTGTTAGGATAAGGACACCTAGTTTCTATGTAAAGGACACCTATCATACTCATGTGATTATGTGATTGGTTGTTCTCCTAGTTTTTAGTTTAGAGTTAAGCTATGTAAACATGATCCTTCTTCAAGTGAGTTTAAGGAGTAGATTATGAATTTGAGATTGTAATCACTTTTTCCTTATTAATAAAATTACGTGTCTGAGGACACTTTGTCAACACATGATACCCATTATTGTAAGTAGACTCTACTAAGTGGATATAATATGCCGACTTTGATGGTTGGTCCATCACATACGTTATGAGCATGTCGTCAATAATTCTGTTAGGCCTGTCTATTTTCTCATATGACTTTGAGTGATATATTGTACTAAGATTTAAGTTTTTCCCAAATCCTTTGAACAAAACTTTCCAAAAATTAGATGTGAATTTGGATCTCTATTTGAAACAATTGCCTTAGGCAACCCATGTAGCATGGAAACATCTTTCATGTAGATCTATGCAATATTTATTTCCTTCTGTGTTGTCTTCATGGGAATAAAATCTGTTGCCATGGTTAGTTTATCTATCGCCACCATGATGGAATCATGGTGCTTCATTGTTATGGGAAACATTGTAATAAAATTGATTCTAACCACTTCCCATTTCGACTCAGAAATGGGAAATAGATGTAGCATCCCCACTGAATGTCTATTTTATGTTTTCACCTTTTGGCATTCTAGACACCTAACTATGTAGTTAGCCACTTCTTTCTTCATCTTGAGACAAAATTATTGGCTTCTTAGAACTGCAATTGTTTTATGATATCCTAGGTGCCCAACATATGGCACATTCTGCATTTCCCTCAACACTGTATTTTTTAGCTTACCAAAATTTGGCACATATATTTTTTCTCTATACATGAGTATTCCATCCTCTTGCATCTCATAGTAATTAAATTTCTATTATAAATTCCCTTTCTATAATTTTTCTTTTATTTTTAAATATTGTTGATTTGAATTTGCAGCATCTAAAATTGTTTCCTTTAAATTTGTGTTGAACATGATTATGGATTAATTATGCATTTCATGAGCTCTTATACTTAGTGTATCAACCACCTTATTTTATTTTCATTTTATATGGTTAATTTCAAAGACATATTTACTCATAAATTCCATCCAACTATTTTGTATAGCATTTAATATTGGTTTTCCAAGAAAATTCTTCAGACGAAAATGGTATGTTCTTAGCTCAAATATTATCCCCATACTCATTTATGCCTTGGCCTTCCAGTGGCATAAATGAGTGTGGACTATAGTTGTCCCATTGGACCTTCAGTTGATCGACTATTTGACATCATAGTTGTAGAATGTGATGGTCCAAAATGCGTATTGTCTCTAACATGAGAGAACCCACTACCGACACCTCCAAAGAAATCATGTCAATAACATGTGAAGTGTCACTAATATAATGTCTCAAAACAATTACATGAAATACATCGTGCATACGCCTCAAAGAATCTAGAAAGGCTAGTTGATAAGCCACATATCCTTTCTTTTCCACAACATTTGAAGGTCCCACAAACCTACAAGAGAGGTTAACACCCTTTCCAAACTTGATGGAACACTTGTGTAGTTTTACCTACAAGAAAAATATTTCGCCAACTTCATAACTGTGGTCAATGGATGCACATCAACGCAACTCTTTTGTCGATCTTGTGCTTCTTTAATCCTTTGTTTTATCGATTTCATATTTCCTTCCATTTCTTGAATCACTTTTGGTCCTACTAGGACCTGGTCCTCAAGTCGATCCAAAATCAACGACGTCCAACATGGTCACCTATAAAGAAACTCAAATGATGCCATATTGATCGTACTCTGATAGTTGTTGTTGTATGCAAACTCTACTAGTGGAAATAATTATTCCCTTCATTTTTCTTGGTCCATTACATACATACGCAACATATCTTCCAAAATCTGGTTTGTTCTTTTTGTTTTCCCATCTTTCTTTGGGTGATATGTTGTGCTAAATTTTAGTTGTGTTCCCAAATCCTCTTGGAAAATTGTCCAATATCGTCTTGTAAACATCGATCCTCGATCAGATATTATCCTACTTGGTACATCATGTAATATCACAATCTCACTGAAAAATTCTCTAGCTATGTTTGGTGCTTCATACATCGTATTTACTGTAATAAAGTGTGCACTCTTCGTCATAGTGTCAACTACCATGAAAATCAAATCATGCCTCCTTGTCGTTAGCGGAAATCCAATGATAAATTCCATCAAAATGACCTCCCATTTTGATTCCGGAATAGAGTGTGGTTGTAGTTATCATGCTTGATGTCTATGTTCAGCCTTCACTTGTGTACATTCTAGACATCTCACCATGTAACTAACTATGTATTCCTTCATTCCTTTCTACAAGAATAAATTCTTAAGGTTTTCCTTCATCTTCCTGACTCCGAGATGAGCCACGTACATTGCTCGATGCGCTTCTCTTAAGATCAAAATTCTTAATTTGTCATTAGCGGTACATAAATTCTTTCGTTAAATATCAACAACCGATCATTGCTAATGAATGACCTTCATGTTTTGGTACCATCATGTTATCTCATCCAATAGTATTCCTTACATCCTTGTACCACTCATCGTCTATCTTTAAAGTTAGAATCTTTTCTCGAAGATTCATCCTAAGCGGTATTACCAAGAATATGTGTGGTCTCCGACTTAATGCATCTGTCACTTTGTTCGTTGTTCCTTTAATGTAAGTAATCTCAAAGTCGTATTCACTAAGTAATTATGACCATCTCCTTTGTAGTGCATTCAAGTCACTATGTATGAATATATGTCACAATCCACAATGATCTATATTTAATACAATGTAAGATCGACTAGGTCCACTATATTATTAAATTAGGCCCATTGTGGTAGTTAGATATAATAAAGATGCTTTCTGGAATATTTATTCTCTAAAATGTTTCTAGAATATAGAGAATGATATATAAAGAAGTGTAAGCAATGTATCGAAGCATCATGAAGAATATTGTTATTGTACAAGCAAGGATTGCTTGAAGAGATTTATCCTTCCATACAGATCGATATATGTTGTTACCCTACCTCAATGGTTTTGTCTACATTCTTGTGTTTAATATTTTGGTAAATGATTTGAGTTTATTTCTAAAGTCTATTTGGAGATCTATTCATGTACTTAACAATGTTGGAATCATGTTGCTTCACTATCCTCATTATATTTGTAATGAAATCAATTGTAACCACTTCACATTTACACTTAGGAATGGGAAATGGCTATAGGATCCTTGTTGGATGTCTACAATCTATTTTAACCTTTTGGCATTCTATACACCTGACTATGTAATTAGCCACTTCCTTCTTCATTCCTGACCAAATGTATTTTCTTCTTACAACTGAAATTGTCTTCTGATATATTGGGTTCCTAACATATCGTACATTATGCATTTCCATCAGCACCATATTTTTCAACTCTTTTGAATTTGTCACATATATCTTTCATTTGTACACAAGGATTCCATCGTTTTTCAACTTTTAATAATTAGATTTTTGCTATAAATTACCTAGATGTAAGTTTTCTTTTATTTTTACATATTCTTGGTATGAATTTGGATCCTCTAAAAATTTTTCTTTTAAATTTTTGTTGAACATGCTAATGGATGAAATGTGCACTTCATGAACTCTTCTTCTTAGTGCATCAATGTCCTGATTTTATTTCCTTTAATATGCTTGATTTCAAAGTCATATTCATTCATAAATTCCATCCATCTAGTTTTTCTATCATTTAATGTTGGTTTTCCAAACAAATGATTCAGACCATATTGGTATGTCCTTAGCTCAAATATTACTCTCATGAAGTAATTTCTCCACATTTTTAATGCATGAACAATTTCTTCCAACTCCACATCATGTGTAGCATGATTCATCTGATGTTGGTTTAATTTCTGAAGAGAGTTCCATTAACACCATGGCTTGGAGCTAAACCAGTGATAGTAAATGGCTTCTCGGGACTATGTATGAACCCATGGGGACTATGTACAAACCCAATAATTCCATATGAGGTCACATTTAAACTAGCCATCATAATGATACAAGCACAGTTATAGAGGAAATATCTTGTGGTAATCACCCAATATTCATCTAGGTCGGCTTCAATTCCTTCCTAGATGTTCTCTGATCACCCTCTAACAATAAAGAAATTAGACTCTACTTTCTTTTAATGGAAATAGGAGGCCCCGAGTGTAGAGGTTGTCACCGTGGGAAGTTACTTTTGGTCCCTCACACTAAACAAGATTTCATGGATGCAACAGAGAATTATTAGACCTTCACACACCCTTAGATTAGAGTGGATCTAGAGTGGATCTAGAGATGATAGAAGCTAAGGTGTGCCTTGAGCATGGCCTATTGAACGAGGAAGATGTGCAAGTTGAATTAACCAGATGGGTTCCACACACGGGTACATCCCGCTCCAAGGAGACCAAGTATTCCAATACCATTGACCTTTATTAGCATGTCAAAACCTAATGGGAAAAGTGATTAGAGAACAACTCATGGAGTTTGGTGAGACTCTCCTTCAAATTGAGGACCTCGAGTTGTAAGTTCGAGTATTCGATCGAAAAATCACCTCTTTGTTGAGCAAGCAGTTGGCCTAGACTTGAACGAGACAAGCCAGCATCGACCCAAATTTTATGAAGCCTATGGACCTCCTCCCCCTCATTTGCTAGAATGGTTTAATTCTTGATTTTGAGTATTTTTTCATAAGCAATTTTGT
>ML777224.1:7041-21329 GCA_009831015.1 Picea engelmannii | reverse complement strand
AAGCATCCTTAAAGATGAGCCCATTCGAGGTCCTCTATGGTAGACAATGTAATACTCCAGTTAGCTGGAGTAATCCTGTAAATAGGATTTCTTTTGGACCCGACATGTTGAAAGAAATGGAACAGCAAGTGACTCAAATAAAAAAAAATCTAAAGGTCGCTCAGAACCGACAGAAAAGCTATGCTGATCAAAAGAGAACTCCAAGAGAGTTCCAAACAGGAGATCATGTATATCTCAGAATTAAGCCCAGAAGGAGTTCCCTAAAAATGGGAGCTTGCGCCAAATTGGCACCCTGGTATTATGGACCTTTTGAGGTTCTAGACAGAGTGGGACCTGTAGCCTATCGGCTAGCACTTCCTCCCATAGTAAAAACACATAATGTTTTCCATGTTTCCTTATTGAAGAAATATGTACATGATGCTAATCATATAATTGACTGGTCTGTGATCCAGGTGGAACCGAAGGAAGAATTCCTGCCAGAACCCCAATGCATATTGGACAGAAGGGAAACCCAACTCCGGAATAGGACCATTGCACAGGTCAAGGTGCAGTGGAAACATTTTGGCCCAGATGAGGCTACATGGGAAATGGAGGATGCCACGAGACAGGCATATCCGATTTTGTTTACTTCTGTACATGTAATTCATGTTAGTAGCTATGAACATCGGGGACGATGTTCCTTTTAAGGGGGAGGGAATTGTAACACCCTGTTTCCCCCAGATTGTAAATATAACTGAACTGGCAAGGACTATGGAAAAAACTCATAAGTATGAATATGTGATGTAAATGGACCTGCAGGAAGAGGTCAATGAATGTAAATAACAGTTTGAATTTATTTCAGAACTACTGAGAGGGGATGTGCAGAAAAGAGACCACGATGGTGGTGGAGGGCACCTGGAAAAGGGGCGTTAACATCCACCAAGAATTAAATACCGTATTTAGACTCCACTGGCCCGGAGAACCAAAAGCGGCTCGCTAGCCCTGAAATTAATGCCTTGCAGGCCGGTAGGTTGATGGCTTGATGAAGGATGGGGAGGTGAACCACCTATCCGTAGAGCCATCATGACTGACCAGCGCGAGGGTAATTGTGCCACACGCAACCTCGTGAGAGGATAAGGCGTATGGCAGAAGCGGTTGAAAGGGGCGGACGTGAGGGGAACTCTGGCGGTTTTTCTACGCAAAGTGAGTGATCGCAGAGAGGAGGGGATTGCAACCTTCACTCCTGGGCACTGGCAGACAGGGAGACGCAGGTCTTATAACATCGTGGTATCAGCTCGGGGGTAGCTAGTGGTAAATCCATTAGGAGTCGCTATGCCTACGGTTGGGTGGAAACGAGCACCCCTCTCAGCAGTTGCTTCCATTTCTAAAGTATTTATGATAAGTGTTTTTCTCATATTTCATTTTTCAATTTATATGCTGCCACATATGTTCATGGGCTTGTGGAATTGTAAATGTTTTCTATGAGAGAATGTCTGTGCAGTAATTGTTAATAAGGAGTATATATTATCTCATAGAACCATGAAACTGTAAATTATTTCAGCATGAGAATGTCCACGTAGCATTTGATACGACTAAGTTGATATATAATTATCACAGAGGAAACCATGCACGACTTAAGTTGATAAATGAATCTAGCTAGACTTAGATTGAGCTAAGTTAGGTTCCCAGCCCGTCCTCGGGAAGATATTTCCCTATCCATCTCCAGGAAATCCCTGGAATAGATCTCTTGTAGAGATTCCCCTTTGTAGAAGGGATACTTAGCCATTCTCGAGAAGGCCTTCAAGGAGGAAGAAATCAACGGTCAGGATATTCCATATAAGATTGAAAAAATCCTGACAGTCGTTATATCTAGAAACGTTGCGCGGGGTTTAAGCCAAGTGTGGATAGGAGGAGTCCCGGAAGAGTCATCGGGAAATCTGATTCATCGTAGTTTTGTTAATTCTGAGAATCAAGGCCTTGTGGTTCTCGAAATCCCGAGAACGTATCCTAGCCATTGATCTCGGAAGGACACGTGTCGGTGTTCTGGGAGGAATCGGGATTTCACCCATCGGAGAATTTAGGAGTGTAGAACCGTTGCAATAGGAAATCGCGATATGTGATTTCCCGAGAGGATCTGAGCCATTCAAACAGCAGGGGCATGTGGCAGAGGATCCCAAAGAGTCGGAGATTGGGAATCAGGGTTCCCGGAGACAAGAGACTTGTGCATGTTGAAATCACGAAACATGATTTCCCAAGCAGATCTAGACCATCCGTCAACGTGGACGCGTGGCGAGAGATTCTGGAGAGTCATAATTTGGAATATCGAGATTTCCGGAGTCATGCAACTCGTGCACAATGGAATCACGATACGCAATTTTCCGATACAATCTGAACTATCCATCTGTGGGACAGGTGGCAACCATTGAGAACCATCGACGTTTGGTCCCATCGGAAAAATTGGGAATTTCAAAGACATAGGCACGCTGGTATTGAAAACCCCGAAACAATGAAGGGTAATCAGGACCGTCCATCATTCGAGGGACGTGTGTCTGTGGATCTAGAATAGTCGGGGTTTGGCATATCAGAGTTTTCGAATAGATAGAACTCTTGCCACACAGAATCACGATCTGCGATTTACCGACAAGATCAGGACCGTCGGTTCAGTGGACACATGGTAGAGATCTACAACGTCGAAGGATGTCCCGTCCAGGAATCAAATCCATCCGAGTTTGTGATCCATTAGGAAATCATGAGTCCCGGGGATATGTGTTTTGTGTCATTGCAAATACCAAAATCCCGATGGAAGGTTGTACGGTGGTGGTCATATGGTAAGTGGTCACATGGACCATTGTATAGCCAAGGGAGCTAGCCAGTGTAAAGGTGCGTCGAGAGTCCAGGGGACTTGTGCATCCTGAATTTGAGAGGCACTAAACCTCGATAGGATTTAAGGCTGTGGTATAGTGAAGGTGGTGGTCGTATTAACTAGGACTTAGCCCAGAGAGCCTTTATGATAGGAGCACATCGGGGATCGAAAGATCGAGAGTTCCGGGTACATGTGCACCTCGACACCGCAAACTCCGAAACCCCGATGAGAAGTCGTCGCTATGGTCGTATAGAAACCGTTTGTGCGAACCAAAGGCTTAGTCCAGTGGGGGCTGAGGCAACCAAGGAGTGAATCGGAGATCGGAGATCGGTGATTGCAGTTTCCAAAACACCGTGGGTGTCAAAACCCCGATAGAAGATACCCCGAATCCGGATATTGAACCAGGGATTGGCATTCCGCTAATGCAGGTTTCTGGAGATTCCCCATTCGTGGGAGTCTAACCCATAATTGTTTTTTTATTTTTTTATTATGATAGTGGGTGTGTTACAAAAATCATAGGTGAGTTCATATCAGTAAGAGGATCAGAGAAGGATCAGACACATTTTCTGATCATTGGAGGAATTGAGATATTCCTGCCAAATAACCTAGTTGAGGCCAGTGTGTGTGTTGTTGATGCAGCAACAGCAGAAGGACAACCAGTTGTGACTGTCAAATACATGGAGAAGATATCAGAGGCTACCCAAGCAGAAGAAAAGGAGCATTCATAAGAATGGTTCAAAATTTTTAGCCAGGAAGCTGAAGGGGAGAAAACTGCAACACTGAAGCTGACAACAAGGGAAGAAGAAGAGCATGCAAATAAGATGCTCACTCCTTGGGAGAAGGAGCTAGAAATTCTAGAGGATTGGTTGAACCATCTAGAGCCAGTAGATGACTACCGATAGCTGAAATTCATGTAGATGGTAGTAGAGAATCATTCCAAGGAATCACTTAGAATTTTCAGCCAGGGAGATGAACATATGATATTTGTAATGCCGAGGCATGCAACATAAGATGAAGTTGAATTCTAGTTTGAGGAGCAGCTGGAGGAAGATGGAGATATGCTAGCAGGAGAACTGATAGTAAAGATGTCATAAGAGGAAGCTGAGAAGAGACTTAGTGATGAAATTGCAGAAGAGGAGTCTGTAGCAGAGTGGCCAACTAGTTCCACAGAAGAGGAAAAATATGGCATGGGAGATCTAGTTGATCGAGCCATTTGCAGGGAAGAAGTATAGCCAAGGAGACTACAAAAGGAGAGCCAACCATTAGAGTAGCTAGATGAGGAAATTGAGAAAATCAGGAGGTTGATGTTGAAGTCAGCACGGGAAGCTGCCAACAATAAGAAGCTGAGCAGAGGAAGACCTGCCATAGGAACAGGGAAGCAAGAGCAGTAGCAGAAAAGTGATGGAGCAGATGGACAACCCCAAAGAACTGTTTAGGATCCAGGAGGACTTTCAACAATGATGTTGGGAAGCTTATGAGCAGGAGCTCATGAATTTTTCATAGCAGAGGAGTATGATGTAGGAGCATCGCTCCACACCAGCAACGCGCCAGCCAGCCAAGCACATCAAGTGCTCATTCAATGGAGGAGAAAGCCGCAACCCTCTCGTTTTTCAAATTTTTAATTTGAATTAAATGTTTGTAAGGCTGGAAGAAGCAAAGTCAAGTCTTTGAGAAGGTTGTAGTTAGTGTCGCCTTCATGGATGACAGGTAGCAGGGGATCTAACTCCAATATAGATTTGATGACCCATTCAATGTAATTAATAGAGTAGGTAGCTTTGAGGGAAGAGCTCACGGAGCCCCCTTATGTAAAAAGATATTTTGTATCTGTAGGAATTAGTCAGTAGAAAAAATAGGGAGAAGAGAGGAGAGTCGAGACTCTATTGCTGTCTGAGATCAAACACATTGTAAAGAAGGATTTTTAGAATTAATACAAACAGAGCAGTTTTTCCTACATGTTATTTTGTGTGTGATGAATGTCTTCATGTGCATGTATTGATATGTTGTAGAGGTATGATTAGGTGTGAATTTGAAGGGACAGATAGATTTTCCTATCTGTGGGTTCTTTGATTTCAGGTCTGGGTTCTTTGAGGCTTCATGCAAGAGGTTGCATGATAGAACACTGCAGCTCCTGGAAGCCAGTGTGAGGATGCACTTCTAACTTCAGTGGAATTTCAGACAAAGACTTGCCAAGAGGGCGTATTCATTGACTCAAGAGGAAACCTCAAGGTCATTGAACACCTTGGAGGTGAGACTGTGCAGAGGAGAGCACAGAGGATAGACAAAATTACTGAGAATTATGTAAGGTTCTACCATAAGGGAATTGAGTGAATGCACAGGATGCATTAGGAGAAGGACTCTATTTCGAGTCGGAAGAGAAGACAGAACCACTGTAGGTTTTGTAGCATTCTACCAGGAGGGCATTGAGTAATTGCATAGAGTGCATAGGAGAAATCTATATTGAGTTCTGTGAGAAGATAGAATCACTGAAGATTCTAGAAGCTCTACCAGGAGGGCATTGAACAAGTGCAAAGATAGCACAGAAGGAGATCTTGTTTTGAGTTTAGAGAAAGAGAAGTGTCAAGGGAAGACCTTCAAAGGGTTACTGAACACCCTACAGGCTCAACAAAGAGTGCTTGAGCATAAGTATCTAAGAGGGCACTTATATCCCTTCAAGGAGAGAAAGGGACAGAGGCCATTGGGGTCCGAGAAGTTGAGGCTCATGGAGGACAAAGACCTATGCAAGGAATGCACCAGGCCAACACTTGAGTGAAGTGTTGAGAGACAAATGTCTGGAGGCTCGTCAAGCACAAGGAGTGAGCTCAGGGAGACTTTGTTTCAAGTTTGAAGCTCAGGAGGAAAAGTGCCTTTGCGCACAGAGGCATATCTGCTAGGAATCGAAGAGGCCGAGACACCCTTTGGAGGGTAAGAGTTTGAAGAGCTCAGAAGGGACAACATCCTAAAAATAAAGCTGAGACCCAAGGTCATAGGGTTCGCAGAGGAAGAAAAGGCCGAGACCTTTGAGAGACTTCAAATCTTCCAAGGAGAAGGAAGAAGAGGAAGCTCAGGAGGGAGTTACAATTACCGTTGGATCGGAGCTACAGAGGCGAGATCTGGATCATTGAATTTCACATCCAGGTAGCAACAGAAGAGCATGCAGAAGAACATATCTAGGTCTTCAGATCTAGCGCAGGGTACCGATAGTGATCGGATCCAGCAGGAAGAGCACGAGGTTTAACCCTCGTATGTAGATAATATGACTCGTTAAAGTCTCGAAAGCATTGTGACTATCCAACAGGAGGACACGTGGCAATCGATCAGGGTTTCATGAAATCCCTAGAAGGAGGATTTCGACATTTCGGCTACCAGGAATTCAAAGGGTAAGATTTCAAGACTCTTGACTCGCAAAATCCCCAAAATATCCAAGCCATCGGATCAGGGGAGGCTCATAGTTTTTGATCTCCATTTGGTTCGATACTTCGGTATTTCGGATACTGGGAGATTGAAAGGGCAAGGATTTGTTGCAACTGGGATCGTGAAGTCCTGAAACGCAAATTCCCGAAAGCAGATGGAGGAATAGCGTTGAGCCACGGAACAGGGTTATAGGTTTCGACATACCGGGGTTTGGTTTTTTGACACTTATGATGATAAGGAGCTAGGGGCTCTTGGAGTTAGAAAACCCTAAAGTCATGAAACGCGACATATCTTTAGAGTGGGGCTATGGTCACACGCTTCAAAAGTTCAGGATTCGACATTTTCACCATCCTGGGGACAAGAAGTCAGGCAGTTGACATTGAAAGTCCCAAAGTCGTGAAACATGACATATCTTCAGAGTTAGGCTGCGGTCACGGAGGACACAGTCACATAGACAAGAATTTCGGTATTTCAACATTTCAGAATTCGGGGAATCGAAAAGTCAGAGACTCTCAACATCAGGGTTCCCGAAAATCGCAAAACCCAAAATTTCCTTTTTCGAAAAAAGGTCGCAGATGTGTCTGTGGGTAGTGTGTAGGTGAAATCTCGCACCTGGTGTATGTTTGTGCAGGTGGGGTTTTTGGGAAAGGACATGTGGATCGGTCCCGTTGGGTTTCAGTGAAGGCCCGAAAGAACCATTTCAGTTCTGCAGATCCGAAGGGAGAATGATCCTGTAGCATATTTCTGGCTGAGGGGCAGTCAGTTCTACGTCAAGTGGTATCAGAGCCACTTTATGTCTGTAGATTGCAGGCAGAGGGAGGCAGAGTAGATAAAGAAAATACTTTAATACACGTAAAGTGGTATCAGAGCAGGACTTCGTCTATATATTTTAGATGAAGAAGAGCCTGTAGGAGACAGGTAAAAGGTGAAGGTTGTTCACAAGATGCAACAACAAAAAGATAGTCATGAGGATTGTAGAGAAAAGTCTTGAATCACTCTCAGTTGTAGAGTGACAATAGTAGGTTTTCCAGGAGGGAAAAAAAGAACAAAAATATGTCTACTGAAGGCCATGGACACGGTGGAATGAAGAACCACCAGCAGTAGGGAAAAGTTGAGATGGATAAAGAGCTCGCCGAGATAAGAGCGAGGATGGAGTAGCTTACATTGCAAATACAACAGGATGCAAAGACACATTGGGTGTATGAATGGCCTCTGATGAGGAAGGTGAAATGGATGATTTAGAAATTGTTGGCCAGAAGACAACAAAGACTGTTGAGAGGATGGTTGAGGCATGTTGAAGACCTCAACGAACCAGAAGAGGAGATGGTTCATGCTTGTGAACCAGAGACTGGGAGAAATCTCAGTGATGATGGAGAGGAGAGATCGAGCAGAGATCTCATAGATTGCCAGGTGGGCAAAGATGGATTTTCAATTTTCCATGTGGCCAATAAGAAGAGGTCACAGGATGATCTCAAAGACTGCCAAGAGGGAAGAACAGAAAATTTAGATTGCCAGCAGGGCAATGAGATGATATCGCTGGAGGATCTCATAGACTTCCAGTAGGGTAGAGAAGAAATCCCATATTTCCAGGTGGGAAAGGGAGGGAAAATGAGGCCATGTGAGAGTCTCATGAACTTAGAGGTGAGTTCACATCAACAAGAGGAGTTTATAGAGAAGGATCAGACAGATTTTCTGATCATTGGAGGAATTCAGATATTCCTGCCAAATAGCCTAGTTGAGGCCAGTGTGTGTGTTGTTGATGCAGCAATAGTAGAAGGAAAACTAGTTGTGACTGTCAAATACATGGAGCATATATCAGAGGCTTCCCAAGAAGAGGAAAAGGAGCATTCGAGAGAATTTCTCAAAATTTTCAGCCAGGAAACTGAAGGGGAGACAACTGTAGCACTGAAGCTGACAACAAGCGAAGAAGAAGAGCATGCAGATAAGATGCTCACTCCTTGGGATAAGGAGCTAGAAATGATGGAGGATTGGTTGAACCATCCAGAGCCACTAGTTGACTTCCGAGAGATGAAAGTCATGAAAATGATAGAAGAGGATCATTCCAAGGAATTGCTCAGAATTTTCAGCTAGGGAGCTGAACATATGATAACTGTAATGTTGAGGCATGCAATAGAAGATGAAGGAGAATTCTAGTCTAAGGAGCAGCTGGAGGAAGCTGGAGATATGCCAGTAGGAGAACTGAAAATCAAGCTGTCAGAAGAGGAAGCTGAGAAAAGACTCAGTGATGAAACTCCAGAAGAGGAGTCTGCAGTAGAGTGGCCAGCTAGTGCCACATAAGAGGAAAAATATGGCATGGGAGATCTAGTTGATCGACCCATTTGCAAGGAAGAAGTGCAACCGAGGAGATTGCAAAAGGAGAGCCATCCATTGCAGCAGTTGGATGAGGAAATTGAGCAAATCAGGAGGTTGATGTTGAAGTCATCACAGGAAGTTGCCAGCAATGAGAAGCTAAGAAGAGGAAGACCTGCCATAGCAGCATGGTAGCAGCAGCGGCAACAACAACAAAGCGATGGAGCAGATGGATAGTTCCAAAGAACTGTTTGCGATCTAGGAGGATTTTCAACAGCGATGGTGGGAAGCTCATGACCAAGAGCTGATGAATTTTTCACAGAAGAGGAGTATGATGTAGGAGCATCGCTCCACACCAGCAACGCGCCAGCCAACCAGGTACATAAGCATGCATTCAATGGAGGAGAGAGGTGCAGCCCTCTCATTTTTCAAATTTTGAATTTGAATTAAATGTTTGTAAGGCTAGAAGAGCCAAAGTTGTGCCTTTGAGCAGGTTGTAGTTATTGTCGCCTTAATGGATGACAGGTAGAAGGGGATCTAACTCCAATATGGATTAGATGACCCATTCAATGTAATTAATAGAGTAGGTAGCTTGGAGGGAAGAGCTCGAGGATCCCCCTTATGTAAAAAGAACTTGTGTATCTGTAGGCATTAGTCAGTAGAAAAGAATAGGGAGAAGAGAGGAGAGTCGAGACTCTGTTGCAGTCTGATCTCAAACAATTCGTAGAGAAGGCATTTTTAGAATTAATACAAACAGAGCAGTTTTTCCTGCATGTTATTCTATGTGTGATGAATGTCTTCGTGTGTGTGTATTGATATGTTGTAGATGTATGATTAGGTGTGCATTTGCAGGGATAGATAGATTTTCCTATCTGTGGGTTCTTTTATTTCAGGTCCGGGTTCTTTGAGGCTTCATGTAAGAGGTTGCATGACAGAACATTGTGGGTTATGGAAGCCAGTGCGAGGATGCACTTCTGAATTCTATGAAATTTCAGACAAAGACGTGCTAGGAGGGTGCACCAGAGGAATTCATTGACTCAGGAGGAAACCTCAAGGTCACTAAACACCGTGGAGGTCAGACTCTGTAGAGGAGAGCACAGAGGGCATTGAGCGAATGCACAGGATGAATTAGGAGAAGGACTTTATTTCGAGTTGAAGGGGAAGATAGAACAACTGCTGGTTTTGTAGAGCTCTGCCAGGAGGGCATTGAGAAAGTGCATAGAGTGCACAAGAGAACTCTATCTTGAGTTCGGTGAGAAGATAGAATCATTGAAGATTCTGGAAGCTCTGCCAAGAGGGAATTAAGAAAGTGCAGAGATAGCACAGAAGGAGCTCTTGTTTTGAGTTCAGAGAAAGAGAATTTTCAAGCAAAGACCTTCGCAGGGTTACTGAACACCCTGCAGTCTCAGCAAAGAGTGCTTGAGCATAAGTTGCCAAGAGGGCACTTATATCCCTTCAAGGAGAGAAAGGGACAAAAACCGTTGGGGTTCAAGCAGTTGAGGCTCATGGAGGACAAAGACCTATGCAAGGTGTGCACCAGGCCAACACTTGAGTAAAGTGTTGAGAGATAACTGTCTGGAGGCTCGTCAAGCACAAGGAGTGAGCTGAGGGAGACTTTGTTTCAAGTCTGAAGCTTAGGAGGAAAAGTGTCTTTTCACACAGAGCTATAGCTGCGAGGAATCATAGAGGCTGAGACACCCTTTGGAGGGTAAGATTTTGAAAGGCTCAGAAGGGACAACATCCTAAGAATGCAGCTAAGACCCAAGGTCACAACGTTTGCAGATGAAGCAACGACTGAGACCTTTGAGACACTTCAAATCTTCCAAGGAGAAGGAAGAAGCGGAAGCTCAGTAGGGAGTTATACTTACCATTGGATCGAAGTTGGAGAGGTGAGATCTGGATCGTTGAATTTCACATCCAAGAAGTAGAAGAAGAGCACACAAAAGAATGGATCTGGGCTGTCATTTCTAACACAAGGGACCGATAGCCATAAGATCTAGCAGGAAGAGCATGAGGTTTAACCCTCGTGTGTAGAGAGGAGGACTCGTCAAAGTCCCGAAAGCATCATGACCATCCAATAGGAGGACACATGGAAATCGATCAGGGTTTCAGAAAATCCCCGAAAGGAGGATTTCGACATTTCGGCTACTGGGAATGCAAAGGGTAAGCGTTCGGGACTCTTGACCTGTGAAATCCTAAAAAGAGCCAAGTCGTCGGATTAGGGGAAGCTCATAGCCATTGATCTCCATTTGGTTCGGTACCTCGGTATTTTAGATACCTGGAGCTCGAAGGGGCAAGGAGTTGTTGCAGCCCGGATCGCGAAGTCCCGAAAGCAGATGGACGAATATCGTCGGGCCACAGAATAGCGTTACAGGTTTCGACATACTAGGGTTTGGGTTTTCGACACTTTTGATGATAAGGAGCTAGGGCTCTTGGAGTTAGAAAACACGAAGTCGCGAAACGCGACTTATCTTTGGAGTGGGGCTGCGGTCACATGCTTCGAAAGTTCAGGATTCAGAATTTCAGCCATCCCGGTGACAAGAAGTCAGGCACTTGACATTGAAAGTCCCGAGTTTGCGAAACACAACATACCTTCAGAGTTAGGCTGCAGTCATGGAGGACACAATCACATAGATTGGAATTTCAGTATTTTGGCGTTTTGAAATTTGGGGGATAGAAGCGTCAGAGACTCTCGACATCAGGGTTCACGAAAATTACGAAACCCGAAGTTTCCTTTTTCGAAAAAAGGTCGCGGACGTGTCTCGAGGCCATGTGCAGGTGAAAGATCGCGCCTGTGCATGTTTGTGTAGGTGGGTTTTTCGGGAAAGGACTTGTGGATCGGGTTCATTGGGTTTCAATGAAGGCCCGAAAGAACCATTTTGGTTTTGTGGATCCGAAGGGAGAACAATCCTGTAGCGGATTTCCGGCCGAGGGGCGATCAGTTCTGCATCAATAATGCACTGAGGACAATGCATAAACGAGAGTGAGGGGAATGTAATACCCCTAGGTTGAGCCCAAATTATCAATGTAATTTTAAATTACATATAATCTAGTGAGCTAAAGGAATATGATATTTTGTTTGGTTATGTCCGCATTGATTCAGTGTAGGTGAATCTGACATCAAAGGAGTGCAGGCATTTGTAAATAACTATAGCACTCAATTTAATGTATCTAGCATGCACCTGTGTAAGTGCGTGGAGATGGCTCACTAAAATAAGAGTGCACACATCCTAGAAGTTTTGCGTCCATCGATTTAGTGCACAGTCTTTGTGTTGTTCAAGCTAGTGAGCCTATATAAAAAATTACCAGTACCTATGTACTGAGAATGTAAATGTTTTATAGGATGGTGAGACAGGTTGTTATAGGCCAGAAGGTTTATGTCATTATTAGACCGAGGATCCTAGATGGTAAAGGATAGTTATCCTGTTATTTTAATATGTAAACACTCATATTATTAATAAAGTACATCATTGTTGTAGACCGAGCCACAAATGAGTATGGGGGGCTAAGAGTCTAGGAAGGGGAGAAGTTAGGGGGCTTAATCTTAATGGAATATTACATGAGTGTTCCTTAAAGCTAAAGTAATGGATATGAATATATCCTAAGTTTTAGGTAGGGACAAGAGAGTCCCTTGGGTGCCAAGTGTCTCAAAAGACACATTCATATATATATATATATATATATATATATATATATATATTTGGGACATAGTGCAAAAAGGGGGATAATCTTCATTCCTTCAGGGAGGCACCTGTGAATCATACATTACAGTATTGGAATATTATGGGACCCATACCTGGACTATTTAGCTTGACAGTTGAAAGGAAGAAGAGGTAGGTTTTCAGGCCCGTGTTCAAAAAGGTGGGTTTTTAGGACTATTGAAATTTATATCTAGGTGAGATATTTTCTATGTCAAAGAAGTAGGTTGTTAGGACCTTGAGTAGTTTCTTTAGGTAGAAAACTACTCGAAATTGTTCCTTGGTGCAATGGGAAATAACTACAAGGATCTGAGACTTCCTATCCATCCTATTGTTGAATCCCCAGAAGGGAACTGGGGTAGTCGAGGCAATGTTGAGCAAAGAAGGGGTACACTTCCTAGGGTGGGACAAACATGTGGGGAATGAGAGACTATAGTCTAGTTACAATAGTTGGGCACCTTGGAAGGAGTAATTATGTTTCTGATCAGAACTTAGACTGGCTTATTATTCCCGTTTCCCTAGTAGAGTTTATCCCCATCTCGAGGGTGACCCATTCTTAAGATTATGAGTAGTGTAGTATATGCCTAGGATGAATGTGGAAGGTATGCATGAAGTTGGTGTTTATTTCCTGACATAAGCTTCATTCATGTGCTTATTTCAATTATTGTGTGTGTGAAATTATGATTTTATTTCATGAGATCCTTGTTGTTAAATTATAAACATGATTTTTTATTGTTGCATGCATGCTTTTATTATTTCTTCTTAACTTTTTTCATGTGCATAACAGTTCTATTGAATTAAATGGTATCAGAAATTCAAAATTTTGATGTATCAATTCCCAACAGGGAGATGGGTACGTTACAATATAGTATCAGACCTGATAATGAGAGAATTGTGTGTCGTGTGGCCTTGCCTCAGTGGTTGGTTAAGTTACACCCCCTCTCACACTCACACATTCTCTCTCTAGCCACCTCCTCCCTCTATATCTCCCCCTCCCTCCCACTATTTCTCTTCTCTTCCTCTCCTACATATACCACCTCTTTCTCTCTCTCATTATTGTTAGTATCACTCTCACTATATCCCCTTCCCTCTCTCTCCTCTACTCTCCCTCCATTTATCACTTCATATCTCTCTACTCCCCCTTCCCTCTATCTCCCCCCTTCCTCTCACAATCAGTCTCACTCTCTCTCCACCCCCTCTTTCCTCTCTCTCTATCTCCCCCTCCCTTCCACTGTCTCCGTCCCTCCCACTATATCCCTACTCTCTTTCTCATACATCTACCCCTCCCCACTATCTTACCCCTTTCCTCTCACTCTCTCTCTACCCACCCTCTTTGTCTCACTCTCCATCCCTCTCATACACTCAAACACTCCTTGTCCATCCCCCCTCTCTTTCTTTCTTTTCCCCCCTCCAACACTCACACATTCTCATTCTACCCCCCTCCTCCCTCCCACTCACTCTCTCCTCTCTTTATCTCCTACATATACCACTTCTTTATCTCTCTCTCTCATTGTTATTAGTCTCACTCTCACTATATCTACCCCTCTCTCTCCTCTACTCTCCCACCATTTCTCTCTTTATATCTATCTACCCCCCTTCCCTCTACCTCACCCCCTTCCTTTCACAATAAATATCACTCTCTCTTTACCCCCTACTCCATCCCTCCATCTATCCCTCTCCCTCCCACTATCTCTCTTCCTTATCTCTCATACATATACCCCTCTCCACTATGTCTCCCCCCATTCCTATCACTCTCTATCTACTCGCTATATTTGTATCCCTCTCCCTCCCTCCCTCTCCCTATCTGTCTCCCTCCCTCTCACTATATCTTCTCTCTCTGTCTCCTACATATACCACCTATTTCTCTCTCTCCTTATTGTTAGTCTCAGTCTATCTCTCTCTCTCTCTCTCTCTCTCTCTCTCTCTCCATCCATCTATTTATATCCCTCATCCCTCCCTATATTTCCCTCCCCCCCCTTCTCTCTCTCCCCCATACAAGTCTTCTCCTCTCTCTCTCTCTCCTTTTC
>ML777223.1:876655-893754 GCA_009831015.1 Picea engelmannii | reverse complement strand
GGATAAATTTCCATATGAGATTCAAAGTTTTCAGGCTCCCTTCCTTCCAAATGAGAAGTTTGGTGACTTTGGTCTCAACTTCTATTGAAAGCAAACTTTCATGTCCCTCCTTTTATTTAACTTATGACAAATTGACTTGAACCATAGAAGCCTCAGAAATATGACATTTTCTTTGCTTTTCATACCATCTTAACTTCTTTAAGGACAAGAGTTGTTGTCTAGAGTTACAACCCAAATCTTGGTCCACATTTTTCTGTGAACCCAAATATGAGATCACTTTGAAACTTCCATGATGCATGCATCTATATGTGTATTTCTTGTGATTTTTTCTGACTTCAAATCTATATTATGCTTGTTTTCTTTGAGCTAAAGAACTGCTATAGAATATGCTTGTTTTCAAATCTAGAATATGCCTGTTTTCTATGAACCAAAGAGATGGAAGGAAGGGAGTTTTGAAAGTTTTAAATGGGCAACTACTCAACTCAAATATTGAAATTTGCAAGGCATAGTTAGGATGAGTCAGACTCTATCAAATTCATGGTTGTGCACTCATTATCGTGGGGAAATTGTAAAGGTGCTGGGCTGGTTGTGCTTTGATATCGGTTGTATAGATTACCTCTTATCATATGCAGCATCTGAAACCAGATTAGACGCTATATTCTTCTCCTTTTTTCTTGCCGTATCAGTTGATAGCTTGATTTGAATTGATTTTGAGTTGGTGAAGCTCAGAGCACAAATTCTGCGTTTGTACAACACACAAGATTGAAAGATTATGGGATGTGTTGATGGGATTCCCTGGATAAATCTTTTAAATCGCATTGCTTGCTATTTATTATTTTATTGGCCAATGAAAGCAAAATCTTAAACGGAAAAGGTATGTTGATGTCACGGGTGCAAGTTCATCATTCAGGTATAGTGGTGAAAAAACTTGAAAGGAAAAGGTATGCTAATGTCACATGTGCAAGCCCATCTTTTAGGTATATATTGTATAAGTTCTCAACGGAATCACCCTATATTGTATATCTCAATTTATAGTGGCCAGGGGCATAAATCCACACCCCTGAAGAGTATTTGAATTACACAGACTGTACCACCTGGGATAAAATATTGATCAGTTTTGATGACTTTGGCCTCTGAAGAAACTTTATAAATTTATGGCGTTGATCCAATGACATCTTACAAGTACAATCAAATCGCCTCTATAAGAACAAAGGTTTTCTTCAATCTAAATTGGATTTCCATTTTGGGTTGGGAAGCTCAGGGCTGGAACTACAATCCCTTGCTAAAATTTGATCACCTAAGGGATTGTAGTACCACACTATACCTGAATGATTGTACTTGTTACACATTTTGTTTCTTATGTGACTATTTAATATAAGTAAATAAACTTTCTCCATATTTTTTTAAAATATCTATAAATATTTTTAGATTGTCACACTTGGGAACTTAGATTTAAATCTTACACATTTCCTACCCAAGAAGAAAAACTTTACCAACTATTTATAAAATAGTCTTCATTCTATTATCCAAGTTAAACTCTTATACTCGCCCTATCAAGTTATTTTCAAGTTCACGTCTTAATTTCTATATCATTTCTATATCAACTTAGTGATGATAAAAATAATGGAATTTTATAATCTTGATAAAAACCATTTTTTTCTAAATCATAAAAAAACAATTATTTTTTATAAAATTAAAAAATATTTACATTTCCAAATATCAAGGTTATAAATATATTTACATTTCCAAATGTTAAGGCTATGCAGATGGGAAGAACCCTTGCAAAGAGCGTTGAGCATTGCCATGCTCAGAAAAGTACATCCTATTTTTATTGTTTTGTTTTTGGAATGATTATTCTCCAAAATTACAAAGAAATGCAGTTGCTAAGAAAATGTATCTCAAAGGCATGAAAAAGAATGGATGAGACACCAAAGTAAATATATAATTGGAATTCAGAATTAAAATGAGTTAATATATAATTGGAATTCAGAATTAAAATGAGTTTCACAGTGATCTAATAAACACTATGAAATTGAGAATGGGTTCATGGCAATATACATCACTTTGTCTAATTTAATCACAATTTGTGTGAAATCTTAACTATAAAAAGATTAATTAGATAATACTAATTTAGATCTAAAAGTTTTTCATTTTAAAATAGTCTTCTTAATATTATAATAAATAAAAAAGTTAAATCATTTAATTAATAAAATAATGAATGTTAAATAAACAAAGTTAGGAATTAAATAAATACTTAAAAAATATAACAATAAAATTAATTTAAATAAATAGATAAATAAGATGAACAATAATGATGAACTCTCTAAATGAAACAAAATAACAATACAAGAGCCTTTGTATAGTCCTTGCTTTTGTTATGCATGGAGATTGCAAGAAGTTAACATGGACAATTATTTAATACTAAGAATCACCATGTCCTCCCCTTGTTGCCCAATAACGATCTCTGACTTATTGCAATATGCTAGTGCTTGTAGATTGTACGACCTTTGAACCATTGAACCACTATTGGGCATCAATGGGGAAAACACGCTTAGCATGAATGTTTGTACGTAGATCACAATCACGAAATATGTCCACCTTATCAATGACATTACTTGTCTATAGACTACATTGTCAATGCAAATGATTAAATTTGTTGATGCTTTGAGTTTCCAATGCTTTCGATGTCATATTTTGCTCATTTCCTAGAATATAGTTCTTCCATGTTGGCATGCCTAGACAATCTAGTGAATCTCTTTAGCATAGTTGTGGTATTTGTGAACCATGTCTGACAATATCTCACTATGACAAAGAAATATATGTCCATGTTCCCTAAGGATTGCACCAATTGCATAATTTCAGGCATTTGTCTTGATTTTGAATAGTTGTTGTAGTTCCAGAAGAACAAGGACCATTGTAGAACAAAGTCATTGGTTCAATGCCTCATGATTTTTGTTGTGTCTTAGTGCAAACATACTTGGACTTTTTCCCTCCCTTTCTCACTTGGTTCAAGGCCCAATCAATGTGAGAGAATACTTGAGCTTGCGATAGAAGTTGAAAAGGTCCAAGAAGTTTTGCAACTTTGCAAGTATATTCAGGATCGACCAGTGGCATGAATTGGATTTGGATTGGGTCCACATCCACTCCATGCCCAACCATATTGTGTCATAGATATTGGATTTGTTGCATATCAACACTTTTCTAGATTTTATGTAACTCATATTGTCTCATAGCACTCATAACCTTCCATTGAATGTGCTTCAAATGCTCTTCCCTTGTTTCTTAGAAGATGAAGTCGTTGTCCAAGTAGATGACCAAAAACAAGTTGGTGAAAGGACACAAATTTCATCCATCATCATCATCTTGAATGTTGTTGTGCATTGGTCAAGCCAAACAACATGACCAACCACTCAAAGACACTTTCCTTAGACTTGAAGGTTTTCTTCCACACATTAGTAAGCTCGTTCTACCCTTGTTGATAGCATAACTTAAGATCAAACTTGTTCGAAAACTTGGCACCTTTGAGTTGGTCGAGTAGTTTGTCAATCTTGGGGATTGTGTGCTTGTTCTTAATTGTGATTGTGTTCAAGGCTCTATAGTTAATACAAATTCACCATGTCCTGTCATCCTTGATCTTTTTAACAAACTCTTCCACCTTCAACCATTATGGATTCAACTTGAAGGGACTAGGTGGCATTTCCTAGGCAAGGACCACTTCTAACACAACATGATTATGGTCTCAGTCCCATCCCGAGGCTATCCATTGTATTACTCAAATAACTTCATCCAATAGTACTTATGATACTAGAAAGAAGACAAGCCTCTTGGCTATTCTTTCTTCTCTTATTCTCTTATTTCTCCAAGTGGGAGTTAGTTTTGCCTGTTCAATGTCCAACAATCCTGCTACTTCCATATTTCTTATAAAGTATATTAAGAGGTAGTCATTGTGAGAAACAAGTCCCCAAATTTTAGAAGCTCCCAATGTAAAGTGTAGGTCTTCCCCTATCACCACAAGGCCACTCTAAATACATTCCATATTAAAGAATTTGTGCCAATACTCCACTATCAGAATAGGGGCCATAAAAATTTAGAACATAGATTTGTTTACCCATATCCAATTAGAATAAGGCCATCCCTATACTTGTTGAAAAGATCTAGGAGTTAGATAGGTTATATGAACACCTATACCATCTAGTTATATTCCAACCAAATCTTTCGATAACATCAATGTAACTGACCTCCCACTCAATCATAAATTTTGAGAGTTCCTAAATTGCTTTTTCCCCATCCATCATTGTCTCCTGGAGAAGGATAATAAAGGGTTTTAATGTCTCTATAAGCTTCATGGTGGCTAATTTCTTTGAGGGATTGGCCAACCCTCAACAATTGAGGGACAAGAAGATCTTTTAAGCACCCCACAAGGGGAAAATGCTCTAAGATCCCCAATTAGAGCTAATTTTCCCCCACATCTAATCTTTGATGGTGCTTGTTTATGTACCATGGACATATAGAATGTTCTCCCTCTCTGGGTTGGCTTTTGTTTTTTTTCATCAAGGAACCCTAACCCCCCTACCACATTCCTAGGGAAGTCTAGGATTCCTTTTCTTTTGGGTTGGAGGTTATATTTTGAAGATTCTATATGAATAGATTCCTAAGAGGTTCCCCGAGTCTCATATTCTAATTTAGGGTTTCCAGAAATCCCCACTTGGGTTTCTTCTTCTACCAGAGCCTTTTCAATTATATGTAGAGAGATTAGGGTTGAGGAAACATGCTTTTTAAGGCCTAAAAGACTGGGTATATATTCACTGATATAATCCAATCCTTTTGTTTCTACCTCTAACCCCCAAGTTCCAGAAACCATTTTTTAAGAAGATTGCTTTTATAAGGGGAAGGTATTTGTGGGGACTTACTCGTGAGAGGAATACAATCCTTGTTGTCACTAATTGTGTCCATGATCTGTTCCTTTTGGTGACCTAAGGACGAAGGCTACTCTACTAGTTCCAATATCTTGTCTATGGGCCCTTCCGAGTGCCTCTTTTTAGTTATAGCTCTTCCTCGATGAGTGTTTGGAGGAAATTCTAGAAATTCCACCCCCAATACTTGAGGTTTTTTTCTTTGATCTCGTACCTTCTTCTAAGTAGGACAATTACAGTCCACTGCTAAATGTCCATATCTATTACATCGACCACATCTAAAGGGTAAACCTTCATAATCAAGAGTTAGCTAATAATTGTCTTTACTTCTTTGAATAACCAATTCCTTTACCAAGCCTTTGCTAGTTTCTGAACCCACTAGTATTTTGGCCATCTTGAAGTACCCAGTGTCTTGAAAAGATAAATCAACTTCATAATACAAACCAAGTGAGTTACATGTTTATGCAAACACATCCTCCAACCATAAAGCAAATGGTAGACTAAGTATTCAAACCCAAATTGGAATTATTTCCACTCAGACAATTCTAGCATCAAAGTCAACATGTCGTTTCTTCAAGAAACGATTTTTGGAACCCCACTTCCACCTACTCTCTAAAACCTTATTCATCTCTCCAATCGAATTAAAAACCTAAACCATCCCCCACTTTGCCATGGTCATTATGCAAGGTGCATAACCCACTAGAGGTTCAAAATTTAATCTTGACTAGTCCTTTAAACACTCATAGGACATATTTATTCCTAGAAAACATCCAATTATTTCCTTCTCCTCGAGTTCCATAACATTATTTAACCTATATTTTGAACCCAAATTTATACTTATCGAATAACATTTTCTTAATGCATTTCGTCCTTTGTTTTCCTTTATCCTTCCACCAAGGGTTTCCCTAGGCTCCCTAATTCCATTGTAGTCGAGCCACTCATTAGGTTAGGATCCAAATGCTTTCCAAAAACCCAATCTCATGTCAACCAATAGCATTCTTGGCGTAGTTCCAAAGTTCTAGATCGATATCCCCATGGAATACATGCATAGGGATAACCATTATGTCAACATTATTAATGCACTTAATGGCTCCATCTCTTTCAAGGCTAGAGAAACCCTACTTGAGATCTTCCAGATCAAAATCCTTGTATTCCACTGATGGGATAACAAATGCACCATTAAATCCCTCGAGATACTCTCCATAAAACTTCACATGTGTTTTTGAATTTAAACAAATGTTTTTCTACATCCTTCGAACTATTCCCAAATAATGTGGGAAAATTTTCAGCAGAAATGTCCGACATTTGAAAATCTACTTATGGCATATTTAAAGGGCTTCTATGCAGTTGTAACACACCCACTACGAGGCTAGAAGATTTTCGGCTTTCTTTCCTTATTCTTGAGGGAAAACACTCCCCAAGATTCTAAGGAGCCTAGCGTAGACCCTCCTTTCCCTTTAAAGTCCCCCATATGACTGTGGCTATGCCCATAGTCCTTACCGAGAAGGCACTTCTGCTATCGCGATACGGGGAGTCGTGAGGCAAGCGATCCCTTGCTCTCTTGACTTTCGAAGGGTCGAAACCCGAAATGGACCTAACTGCTTATCGAGATTAACAACAACCCAGAATAAGTTTGGTACTCTACCCTTCGGGGTTTCCTCCATCGGGATTTCGGGATGTGCGATGACAAGAGGTCTCGCACTTGGGTTTCTCGGGAGCTGAAACTCCGAAACCTATATATATATATATATATATATATATATATATATATATATATATCAACCTATTTCGGGAATTCACAAACCGAGATTTTAGGATATGCGACGACAGGAGGTCTCGCACTTGGGTTTCCTGGGAGCCGAAACTCCGAAACACCAAATTCTAAGCATGCTCCACTATTTTGGGGTTTCCTCCATCGAGATTTCGCAAGTCGGGATTCCGCGAGTCGGGGTTTCGAGATTGGTGAATACATGGGGCCCGCACTTAGGCACCCCGAGTGCCGAAATACCGAAATATGATAACTTCTCCACACTCCATCTTTTCGGGATTTCGGGACTTGCGAGTACAAGGGAACTCGCCCTTGGGTTTCCCAGATACCGAAACTCCGAAATACCAACTCTTAAACCTGCTCATCTTATTTTGGGGTTTCTTCCATCAGGATTTCGCATGTTGGGATTTTGGGACTTGCGAGTACAAGGGAACTCGCCCTTGGGTTTCCCGGATACCGAAACTCCGAAATACCAACTCTTAAACCTGCTCATCTTATTTCGGGGTTTCTTCCATCGAGATTTCGCATGTCGGGATTTCAGGACTTGCGAGTACAAGGGAACTCACCCTTGGGTTTCTCGGATACCAAAACTCCGAAACACCACTCTTGAACCTGCTCATCTTATTTCGGGGTTTCTTCCATCGAGATTTCGCATGTCAGGATTTCGGGACTTGCGAGTACAAGGGAACTCGCCCTTGGGTTTCCCGGATACCGAAACTCTGAAACACCACTCTTGAACCTGCTTATCTTATTTCGAGATTTCGCATGTCAGGATTTCGGGACTTGCGAGTACAAGGGAACTCGCCCTTGGGTTTCCCAAATACTGAAACTCTGAAATACCAACTCTTAAACCTGCTCATCTTATTTCGGGGTTTCTTCCATCGGGATTTCACATGTTAGGATTTCAGGACTTGCAAGTACAAGGGAACTCACCCTTGGTTTTCCCGGATACCGAAACTCCGAAATGTCGAAGTCTAAAAGGACCATTCTCTCTCATGCAGGGTTTTAAGACTTACGCCCTAAAATCCTCTAGCAGATCCTTGGATAAAATTTCAAAAAGGGTGTCCCTGTGGGGAGATCTATCTAGGGCATTACTTGAGACAAATACGAGAATAAATTTCCTGAGAACAGACTTGAAAACTGAATCCGTTCAAAATATATATTTATATTTATATATATATCTACATAAGCCATATGTGGTCTTTCCAATATAAGCATGCAACCAATATATATATATATATATATAATTTATAAACACCATACAGACAGTCTTATACTGAAACCATTCATAATTTCACAAACCATGAGCATACATGTCAAAATATTAATTCCAAGATACGAGATATAACACTTATCAGAAAAACACCAGATTTGATGCAACTACTGAGAGGGGTGCTCGTTTCCACCCAGCTGTAGGCTTAGCGATTCTGAATAGATTTACCACTAGCCACCCCCGAGCTTAGACCACGATGTTGTGAGACCGAGTCTCTGTTCGTCAAAAGTCGAGAATGAAGGTTACTCTCCTTCTTCTCTGCTTATCAATCACTCTGTATATTTTTCCAGAGTCCTTCTGATTTCTCCTCTCTTGCGATCTTTGTCGCGACTACCCCTTCCACACCTCTTTCCTGCCTTTTCTTTTCCGACAAGGTTGCGTGTGGCATGAAATTCCCCGCGGTGGTCAGGTCTGAGGCTTCCACGGATGGGCGGTTCACCCCCGTCCCTTATTAATTCCTGAGGAGCCTCTTCACCTACCAACTTGGCGAGTAATTCATTTCGGGGCCAGCGAGCCGCTCTTGATCTTCGGGCCAGTGAAGACCAAATACGATATTTGTTTTGGTGGAAATTAACGCCACCATTCCAGGTGCCTTCCACCACCTTTCATCAGCCATCGTGGTCTCTTTTCAGCACATCCCGCTCCCAACAGTCCTGCAACATATATTCATAACATTATTTACATTCGTCGACCTTTTATACTAAGGTCCATTCAAAATCACACATTCACATCTTTGAGTCTGCCATAGTTCTTGGCCAGTATAGTTATTTTTACAAACTGGGGGAAACAGGGTGTTACAATTCCCTCCCCCTTAAAGGAACATCGTCCTCGATGTTCTATCCATCAATATGACATGTATGTACAGAGGTAAGCAAAATCGGGTATGCCTGTTTCATGGCATCCTCCATTTCCCATGTAGCCTCATCTGGGCCAAAATGTCTCCACTGCACCTTGACCTCTACAATGGTTCAGTTCCGGAACGGGGTTTCCTTTCTGTCCAGTATGCATTGAGGTTATGGTAGGAATTCTCCCTCCAGTTCCACCTAGATCACAGACCAGTCAATTATATGATTAGAATCATGTACATATTTCTTCAATAATGAAACATGGAAAACATTATGTGCTTTTACTGTGGGAGGAAGTGCTAGCCTATAGGCTACAGGTCCCACTCTATCTAGAACCTCAAAGGGTCCACAATACCGAGGTTCCAACTTGGCATAAGTTCCCATTTTCAGGGAACTCTTCCTGGGCCTAACTCTGAGATATACATGGTCTCCCGTCTTGAAATCTCTTGGAGTTCTCTTTTGGTCGGCATAACTTTTCTGTTGGTTCTGAGTGGCCTTCAGGTTTTGTTTTATCTGAGTCACTTGTTGTTCCATTTCTCTCAACATGTAGGGTCCAAAATAAATTTTGTTTATGGGATTACTCCAGCTGATAGGAGTGTTGCACGGCCTACCATAGAGGACTTCAAAGGGACTCATCTTTAAGGATTCTTGGTAGTTGTTGTTGTAGGCAAATTCCACCAGTGGCAGGTAGTCTTCCCACTTATTGGGTTGATGCATTACATGCATTCTTAGCATTTCTTCTAGCACCCGGTTCACTCTTTCCGTCTGTCCATCGGTTTGAGGGTGATAGGCGGTGCTAAACAACAACTTGGTCTCTAAACCCGCCATCAGTGATTTCCAAAAGTTGGAAGTAAATTTCGTGTCTCTGTCAGACACGATCCTTTTTGGCATACCATGCAGTCTGAATATATCCTTCATGAATACCTGGGCGATGTCTATTGCCTTGCAAGTCGACTTGACGAGGATGAAATGAGCAAATTTTCTCAATTTATCCACCACTACCATAATGACATCATTCCGTTTGGTCGAGGTTGGTAAACCAGTGATGAAATCCATGGAGATGGTTTCCCATTTCCATTATGGGATTGGTAAAGGTTGCAATAATCCTGCTAGGTGTCAGTTTTCTGCTTTAACCCGTTGGCACTCTATGCATTTGGCTAAGTACTCAGTTATGTCTTTCTTCAACCCAGGCCTGTAGAATTGTTTCCTGGTGGCCGTGATCATCTTCTGGTATCCTAGATGACCAATATAGGGTCTTTTATGTAGTTCATCAAGTATGAACCTCTTCAAGTCGTCACAATCCGGAATGTACAATCTGCTTCGGTAAGTGAGGAGACCTCCTTCCATCATCTGGTAGTCTCCGTACTTTATCCTGGTGGGCTCTTGCTGCAGGTACAAGGTCACAGTCTGGACGAAGGGATCTATTTCTTGTGCATTTCTGACTCTTTCCTTGACATCCGTCTTACAGGTGCTGACCACTGCGAGGTGAATTTTTTTCATACTTCTACTAAGGGCATCTACCACCCTATTTTCTTTTCCTTTAATGTGTTTGATTTCGAAATCAAACTCACTGAGGGCCATCCACCTAGCTTGTCTAGCATTGAGCTTCAGTTGGTCAAACAAATATCGCAATCCACAGTGATCTGTCATAAGTACAAATTTCCTTCCTAGGAGGTAATGCCTCCACATTTTTAAGGCGTGCACTATAGCAGCCAGCTCCAAATCATGGGTCACATAGTTGACTTCGTGTTTGTTCAATTTTTGGGACTCATAGTAGACCACACTTCCTCCCTGCATAAGGACTCCTCCAAGCCCTTCCTTACAGGCATCTGTGCACACGAGGAAGTCAGCTTCAGGATCAACGATCTTCAGCACGGGTGCATGGGTCCGTAGATGTTTCAGGGTTTGAAATCTTTCTTAACATTTTTGTGTCCATGTAAATTTTGTCCCCTTTTTTTGGAGGGTAGTGATTGGACAACCAATCTTGGAGAATCCTTTTATAAATCTCCTATAGTATCCTGCTAATCCCATAAAGGATCTGATATCCGAAATGTCCTTTGGGATAGCCCATTCTGTGATAGACCTGATCTTATCAGGGTCTACTACTACTACCCCTTATTTGGATAGGACATGAACCAAGTAATGTATTTGCTTCTGGAAGAAGTCACACTTGCTAAATTTGGCATAGAGTTGATGTTCTCTTAGCACTTGAAGCACAAGCCTAAGGTGTTCCTCATGTTCCTCTCTATTCTTGGAGTAAATTAGTATGTTGTCAATAAAAACCAACACAAATTTGTCTAGGAATTTGCTAAGCACATTGTTCATTAAGCACATAAAAGTGGCAGGGGCATTGGTCAATCCGAATGGTAATACCACAAACTCGTAGTGACCATATCTCGTCCTGAAGGCAGTTTTGTGGATGTCTTCGCCCTTGATTCGGACTTGATGGTATCTAGATCTCAAGTCAATCTTTGAGAAGATAGAGGCACCTCCCAATTGATCGAACAATTCATCGATCCTGGGTAAGGGGTACTTGTTCTTTATGGTTACCTTATTGAGTTGTCTATAATCTATACACAATCAGAGGGTATCGTCTTTATTTTTCACAAACATGACTGGTGCTCCTCATGGTGACATGTTGGGCCGGATATAGCCTATGTCCATCATTTCTTTCAGTTATAATTTAAGTTCAACTAGCTCAGATGTGCTCATCCTGTAGGGTGTCCTAGACACTGGCACCGCTCCTGGTGCAAGTTCTATTGAGAAGTTGATGTCCCTTCTCGGAGGTAGACCCGGTACCTCTTTTGGAAATACATCTCTGTATTCTCTCAGCGTGGGGTGATCTCCTAGGCTTGGTTTGTCACCTTAAATTGTTTTCAACACCTATATTGCATATAATGGACATCCTTTTCTGCAATACCTTCTCATTTGTAGAGTTGATATTTGTCTCATCGAGACAGGTTTTTGGATCCCTTGAAGGGTTATTCCCCTTCCTTCTTCACTTACACATTCCAAGGTTTTATGGTAACAATCCAGTTTGGCTTTATGGGTGGCTAGCCAGTCCATACCAATCAATAGATCATATGATCCCAGGGGTAATATGTTAAGGGTTTCTTGGGTAGGGAATTTGCCCATAATGAATGGCAGGTTGGTATGACCTCCGCTACCCTTCTTTTGGTGTCGGTGGCTAACTATACCAACCATGGCTTGGAATTTTTATGTGGCTGTAGTTTACATTTATCAACAGCCTTAGGGGCTATATAACTCAAATTTGAACCAGGGTCAATCAGAATAGACACTAGATGGTTGGTGATCATACCTTTGATTTCCACCGATGAAGCTTGGTGGTCAGCTTGGTTATTATCCAAGGCTACATAAATTTGTGGCACACTCCTGGCCACGTCATTGATGGTGGTAGATTCTTGAATGTTGTAAATTCTTCGACTGTTCTGTTGTCGGTGTAGGCAGTCCCTCAATAGATGTTCTTCTCCACAACCCCAACATTTCAAAGGTTCTCTCTTTGGGTTATCAGTCTTTACTGGGGAAAATCTAGAGAGTTTATTTCCGCTCAAGGAGGGAAACTTCTGTTGGTGTACACTTCGGGTTGGGAAGCTCATCCTTGAGTTCTTTTTATAGTCCTTAAATCTTGGGGATTTAAACCCCCTTTCTGGAATCCCGAACTATTCTTCTGCTTCTAGCCTTTGCGAGGTCCTGTCCAATGCCCAAGCTATTCATAACAATATCTTGCCTTCCGGATAGTATCTTCTATGTTCTATGGTTCGTCAAATTCAATCTTGTTTTGATAGTCCTTAGGTAGTCCATGGATGAATCGTTGCACCTTTTCCTTTTCTTCTTTTATGTAGGGTACATACCTTAGCAACTCGAGGAATCTGCTGACATATTCCTCTATGGTGAGTTGCCCCAACTTAAGTTCATAGAACTCTTTAGTCTTTTCGTCGAAGTATTTTTTTGACAGATACTTCTTCTTGAAGTATTTCTCAAACCGTTCCCAAGATAGATCTTCTTCGTGAATCCCTTTTAAAGTCTTAAGGTCTTCCCACCAAATGGAAGCCTTTCCATTCAAGTTGAAGGTGGCTACTCAGGCCTTCAAGTTTTCCGAGAAGTCATGGACTTTGAAATACTTCTTTAGCCCAAGTAGTCTGGCCTCCGCTTCTTCTCCCTTCTTTATTTCACCGTCGAAGGAGGGTGGTTTGGCCTTCTTGAACTCTTCGAGATTATGACTCTTGGAAAGTTTTCGCTTCTTTCGATTTCTTCGGGAATGAGAACTAGTTTGACTGCTAGAAGGTCCCTCGAAGTCACCAGCTTCCTTTGCAGAAGATTCGTCCGACGCTTGTCCCTTATCTCTGGGGTGGACCTTTCTCGAGGTGCTCCTCTCAGTGTGGCCACTGACATGACCACGTTTATGTGTCTTAGGTTCATGCTGTAGTTGTCTTTGTATGTCGGATAAGCTCTACAGTAAAACTGCATTAATTTCTGTTTGCTTCTCTTGTTCTTTTATCATCCTTTCGTTGTCAGCCTTGCAACTCTGTAATTCGACCATGAGGCTCCTCACAGTCTCAGCTAGATCTGGAGGGGTCCCTACCACCCTCCTTTCATCAGACTCTTCATCTCTATTGTGGGATCCCTCCCCCACTTCATGGTGAGTCACCATTCTCTACATCTACAATTTCCCGCGGTTGATCTTCTGCTTTGTGTGCAAAAGAAAAACGCTGGTTGTTAGTCAATATTTATATCCATTTATAACTAGTACATAATTCATATTTTTCACATGCACACACACACAATAGGAGTTTTCATTCTTAACTTTGACTTTTGATTAAGAAGGTTAAGATAGGGGGTTACTCCTTTTAGGAGTGTTTTGAACGGAGCTCCTGCGCAACTCGTTCATGAGCCCAAGCAGGCCAAGTGTTGTAACCATGCTCTGATACCAATTTGTAACACACCCACCATGGGGCTAGAAGATTTTCGGCTTTCTTTCCTTATTCTTGAGGGACAACACTCCCCGATATTTTAAGGAGCCTAGCGCAGACCCTCCTTTCCCTTTAAAGTCCCCCATATGACCGTGGCTATGCCCATAGTCCTTACCGAGAAGGCACTTCTGCTATCGTGATACGGGGAGTCATGAGGCAAGTGATCCCTTGCTCTCTTGACTTTTGAAGGGTCGAAACCCGAAATGGACCTAACTGCTTATCGAGATTAACAACAACCCGGAATAAGTTTGGTACTCTACCCTTCGGGGTTTCCTCCATCGGGATTTCAGGATGTGCGAAGACAGGAGGTCTCGCACCTGGGTTTCCTGGGAGCTAAAAATATGAAACCTATATATATATATATATATATATATATATATATATATATATATATATATATATATATATATATATATATATATCACTCAACCTATTTGCAAACCGGGCTTTCGAGATATGCGACGACAGGAGGTCTCACACCTAGGTTTCCCGGGAGCCGAAACTCCGAAACACCAAATTCTAAGCATGCTCCACTATTTCGGGGTTTCCTCCATCAGGATTTCACGAGTCGGGATTTCGCGAGTCGGGGTTTCGAGACTGGAGAATACATGGGGCCCGCACTTAGGTACCCCGAGTGTCGAAATACTGAAATATGATAACTTCTCCACACTCCATCTTTTCTGGATTTCACAAGTCGGGATTTCAGGACTTGCGAGTACAAGGGAACTCGCCCTTGGGTTTCCTGGATGTTGAAACTTCGAAATACCAACTCTTAAACCTGCTCATCCTATTTTGGGGTTTCTTCCATTGGTATTTCACATGTTGGTATTTCGGGACTTGCGATTACAAGGGAACTCGCCCTTGGGTTTCCCAGATACCGAAACTATGAAATACCAACTCTTAAACCTGCTCATCTTATTTCGGGGTTTCTTCCATCGGGATTTGGCATGTTGGGATTTCAGGACTTGCGAGTACAAGGGAACTCACCCTTGGGTTTCTCGGATACCAAGACTCCGAAATACCAACTCTTAAACCTGCTCATCTTATTTCGGGGTTTCTTCCATCGGGATTTTGCATGTCGGGATTTCGGGAATTGCGAGTACAAGGGAACTCGCCCTTGGGTTTCCCGAATACCAAAACTCCGAAACACCACTCTTGAACCTGCTCATCTTATTTCGGGGTTTCTTCCATCGAAATTTCACATGTCATGATTTTGGGACTTGTGAGTACAAGGGAACTCGCCCTTGGGTTTCCCGAATACCGAAACTCCGAAACACCACTCTTGAACCTGCTCATCTTATTTCGGGGTTTCTTCCATTGGGATTTCACATGTCGGGATTTCGGGACATGTGAGTACAAGGGAACTCGCCCTTGGGTTTCCCGGATACTGAAACTCCGAAATACCAACTCTTAAACCTGCTCGTCTTATTTTGGGGTTTCTTCCATCGAGATTTTGCATGTCAGGATTTCGGGACTTGCAAGTACAAGCGAACTCGCCCTTGGGTTTCTCGGATACCGAAACTCTGAAATGTCGAAGTCTAAAAGGACCATTCTCTCTTGTTCAGGGTTTTAAGACTTACGCCCTAAAATCCTCCAGCAGATCCTTGGATAAACTTTCAAAAAGGGTGTCCCTATGGGGAGATCTATCCAGGGCATTACTTGAGACAAATACGAGAATAAATTTCTCGAGAACAAACTTGAAAATTGAATCCGTTCAAAATATATATTTATATTTATATATATATATCTACGTAAGCCATAGGTGGTATTTCCAATATAAGCATACATCCACCATTTCTGATCAAAACACCATACAGACAGTCTTATACTGAAACCATTCATAATTGCACAAACCATGAGCATACATGTCAAAATATTAATTCCAAGATACGAGATATAACACTTATCAGAAAAACACCAGGTTTGATGCAACTACTGAGAGGGGTGCTCATTTCTACCCAACCGTAAGCTCAATGATTCCAAATGGATTTACCACTAGCCACCCCCGAGCTTAGACCACGATGTTGTGAGACTGAGTCTATGTTCGTCAGAAGTCAAGAACGAAGGTTACTCTCCTTCTTCTCTACTTATCAATCACTCTGTATATTTTTCGAAAGTCCCTCTGATTTCTCCCCTCTTGCGATCTCTGTTGTGACTGCCCCCTTCCACACCTCTTTTCTACCTTTTATTTTCCGACGAGGTTGCATGTGGCACAAACTTCCCCACGGTGGTCAGGTCTGAGGCTTGCACGGATGGGCGGTTCACCCCCATCCCTCATTAACTCATGAGGAGCCTCTTCACCTACCAACCTGACGAGTAATTCATTTCGGGGCCAGCGAGCCGCTCTTGATCTTCGGGCTAGTGAAGACCAAATACAGTACCTAACGCTCGCACTCCTGCTACCAACAATATTCCCTTTCTAGGAGATCACAAGATCATGTATGAAAGCGTTGGTTTTGTCTTATTGAAAGACTCTAGCCTTATGGGTACCTTCCCTACACTGCTTCCACCCATTACAAATCATGTTGCCACAATCAATATGATTTCGACTACGGTTTACCAATCCCTGGAATCATCTAACCCTTGGGTTGTACCTAGTTCGTTGGAATTCGATGTCCTAGGTGACACCATGCCACTTAGTCCAGCCAAAACCTCATATGCTACTATCCAATCTGCATCTCCCTCCTCGGATGACTAACATATATTGGCACCCGACAGCTACTCAATGCCATCGTGGTTAAGTCCCTTGACGTCTTCACTTGACTACATCTCCCAAATTTTTCCTTCTGATGAATCAATAATGGAAAATCTTAGCATTGACGACATACCTTGGGATGATAGCCATCATCGATCCTCTTTTCTTCCACCTCTTGAAGAAATCCAGGAAGATATACATTCTATCTTTCCCCCTGATGTTGTCCAATTTCCCCAATCACCTATACTTACCCAAGATTTTATTTCTGAAGGGAATTTAGGAAACATTACCTCTACAGTCGAAATAGATATTTTGATCAAGGAAGGTATAGTAGAAAATATTAATCTCGACGTTAATTGTACACATGAGAAAGTGGTTTCCTATACCGCTTTGTTTAAAGAATTTTGCGATGTCTTCGCTTGGAGCTACGAAGAGATGTCAAGGATTGATCCTTCGATCATTGTGCATGAGATTAATGTTAGGATATTTAGACACTTAGGAGTTAGTTAAGATCTACTTGGTCTAATATGTCGTTAGGTAAAAGTGTGTTTCTTTAGTATGCATTAGTATGCATTTGTAGTTAGGAAATCCGACGGTCACGATATGTTCCCGAC
>ML777223.1:787598-871792 GCA_009831015.1 Picea engelmannii | reverse complement strand
CGCGTTGGCTGGGGCCGTGGATGTTTCCCCGTAGGGGTTTTACCACGTGAAAACATCGGTGTGTTGATCTTTGATCTGGTTATGTGAGTGGTTACTGAAGGTGTTCGTCCTCTGTTGGAATACCTGTGTTGTCGAACAATTAAAACCTACCCAGGTGTAAAACCTATTCGACATAAACTTTGCCTGGTCCATCCTAAGAATACCATGGCTATTAAGGTAGAAGTTGAGAAATTATTGAAATCTAGCTTCATTTATCTTGTCCCTTTGACGGAATGGGTTTCGAGCATTGTTCTGGTCACCAATAAGAAAGGGACCATTTGTGTCTGCATTGATTATCGAGACCTCAATAAGGTGTGTCCAAAAGACAACTACTCTAAGCCATTTATCGACTAGATCATTGATAATTGCACTGGTAGCGTAATTTTTTCTTTCATGGATGGTTTCTCGGGGTATAACCAAATTGACATTTTACCTGTTGATCAACATAAGACAACCTTCATCTGCCCGTGGGGAACTTTCTCCTATCGGAAGTTACCATTTGGCCTTAAAAATGTTGGTTCTACATTTCAGTGAGCCATGTCCTACACTTTCCACAATATCAAACATATTGTGGAACCTTACCTCGACGACTTATCTACCCACTCATCCAATTGATCAGACCATTTTGGTCATCTACGAGTTGTTTTTCTTCGATGTTGGTTCTATCGCATTCGTTTGAACCCACATAAGTGTATTTTTGTTGTTGAATCAGGTCGACTCCTCGGCTTTGTTGTTTCCAAGGACGGGATTCGGGTGGATCCCTTAAAAATTAAGGCTATTTTGGCTTTACCTCCACCTAACAATCTAACACAACTCCAAAGTTTGCAGGGGAAAGAAAAATTTCTTCGTTGTTTCATTTGTAACTATGCTGAGATTACAAAAGGATTTATGCGCTTGTTACAGAAAGACACCCCTTTCATTTGGGATGACATTGTTGAACGCTCATTTACTGCTCTTAAGCATGCATTAACCAACGCTCCTTTGTTACATCCTCTAAATTACACAAAGGACTATATCCTTTACTTAGAAACCTCCACTTCCACTATTTCCATGGTGTTAGTTCAAGAGGACCCTAACAACGAGGAACACGTGATATATTATTTGAGAAAAATTCTATCTGGTCCAGAGCTCAGATATTCACATGTTCAAAAGTTGGCTTTGGTAGCTGTCATCGCCATCCATATATTTTGTCACTACATTTTGCTACGCACCACCACAGTTATTGAGGACTCGAAACCCATGTACAACATTTTGACACGTCAGGTTCTTGGGGGAAAATACTCTAAATGGATCGTTATACTTTAGGAAATCAATCTCGAGTTCACTAAATCCAAAGCTAAAAAGTCCCTAGTGTTTGCATAGCTTATTTGCAAATTTCCCCATGCTGATGACGATATTGAACCCAGAGATTCTCTCTCGGACGAAGCTTTGTTCATCATTAGCACGTTCGATCCTTGGTATGGAGATATCCTTCTTTATCTCCAGACCCAATGTTTTCAGCCCAATATCTCTCGAGAAGAACATCATCATATTCTCCACCATTATCGTCGTTACCTTATTATCGGTGACACTTTATACCGTCGTGGCATTGACATTATCCTGCGACGATGTCTAACTCATGAAGAGGATGAACGCGTGCTTAATGACTGTCACCCTGGAGCCTATGGAAGTCATCTTTCTAGGATGGCTACGGCTCAAAAAATCTTACGTGTCGGCTACTTTTGGCCCTCTATTTTCAAAGATTGTATTGAGGTAGTCAAGAAATTCCCACCCTGCCAAGTTTTTCACAAAAAGGCATGCACCCACCCTGCTCTATTGCATCCCATTGTTGCCATTGGTCCCTTTTCCAAATGGGGCATTGATTTCATGCAATGTAAGCCTACCTCAGCCGGGGCGCACGGTTATATAATCATTGTTGTCGATTACTTTACAAAATGGGTTGAGGCTATGCCTACCTTTCTGAACGATGGTCATACTGCAGCCCTTTTCTTTTTTAATTACATCATCACTCTCTTTGGTGTTCCACAAGCCATTGTCACTGATCATGGTTCACATTTTCAGAACCAGATGATGAGTGAGTTGCATGCCAAGTTGGGTTTTTTCCATGAGAACTCATCCCCTTATTATCCTCAAGCTAATGGAAAAGTTGAAGCCATCAACAAAGTCCTTAAAAACATTATTCAACGGATGGTAGGGGTAAACAAGACATCCTGGCATTTACAACTTTTTTCCGCTCCATGGGCTTATCGGACCTTAGTAAAAAATACTATTGGTTTCACTCCTTTCCAACTAGTATATGGCATAGAAGTTGTTTTACCAATCGAGTGTGAAATTCCTTTGTTAAAACTCAAAGTATAACTCCTGCCCCACACTTCTGCTGAAGAAGAACGTTTCTTACAATTGACTAGGTTGGATGAAACACATCATGATGTTGCTCTCATCAATGAGACATATCAAAAACGAATCAAGAATCAATACGACAAGTCTATCCATCCTCACACTTTTGCAGAAGGAGACCTAGTCCTCGTTTATGACCAGGCTCATGACAAGTTAGGGACAGGTACGTTAGAACCTCTATGGCATGGTCCTTACATCGTGAAATGTGTTCTACATAGAGGTGCCTACGAGTTAGTGGACTACGATGGAATCTCCCTAGGTGAGCCTTGAAATGGGATTTACCTCAAGAAGTACTATGCTTAGGACATATAGCATACATGCTTTGTACACTATTGATTTTAGTTTGGTGTGTATTTTTCTTTTGCGTGCTCGAGTTTTTTCCTTAGCCGCTTATACTGTGTCTTGTGTTTTTATGCGCAGATGACATCTTCATTTCCTATTTTTGTCGGGTTTGCGGATGGTGCTAGTCGACACACCCAGAACGTTTCTTCCGCAACTTAGGTTGTTTACCACTCTGATGAGTTGGTTAGTTTAGGAGGTATTTTCTTAGGATCAACAACTAATAACATGGTAGAATATCATGTTATCATCGGAATTTTAACCGAAGCATCCTCCCTAGGCATTTCTTGCATAATTGTCAATCTGGACTCTCAACTCATGCTCTGTCAACTCAATCGAATCTACGTTATTCGAAATCCTATCCTTCTACGACTCCACCTGCGAGTTCATCATCTTGAATGAATGTTTGATTTTATCGAATACCGACACATACCAAGAGAACTCAATACCATTTCAGATTTGTTAGAAAATTACATTATGGATAGATATCTCGCACATAGATAAGTTTTCATAAAGGAAATGAATCACATCACATATCATCATGTAAATTAAAACACATCACATAAAAGACATCATCATTTAAAAATAATTTGGCACTATAAAAACTCATAAATGTATATATATACGGCATGACTAAAAAAGTTTGATTACATCAAAAATGGTACATAGACAGGAAAAATGTGGGTCCTCACACCCATAAACATCATCATACATACTACACAATCATCAGGAAGATCTTAATCTCCCTGCATCAGATTATCCTGCGAGTAACATATCACTGCACGGGCTATTCGCCTCAGTAGAGAGTTAAGACTCTCAGACACTCCCACAGTGTGTCTGTGTAGATGTAGTGGCACTTACCACCTCTAGAGAGGAGGGATACCCATCGTGAGACCTTCTAGGTTTCTTTCAACCTCCAGGAGACCTCCTGTTGCTACCCCTTGATCTACTGCTATTTGAGTATCCACGCAAAGTCCCAGTGCTGGAATCTCTACTGGACATGTTGCTCCTCTATCTGCATGATGAAACAATACGTTTGTTAAAGAATCTTCTATTTACTCTAAAAAATTTATAACATTCAAAAATTAAAAACACTTGATGAGATCATTGTTTGGTTTCTTACCTGACGCATCACAATCTTCTCTTTCTGGAAGAACCAAGTCCATGTTGTCCTAGAAATATACTCTGGCATATGGAAAGTCTTCTATCATGATCAATTGGCATCTCATCCAAGTGAAGAAATCACCGGTGAATCTGAACTCTGAATCTGGGCCTAGTCTCGGAGATAGGCTGGTCCACCGCTCCATACGTGGCTCTCTCACTGATCGTACCAGTAATGCAATCTGAGGTTGCATCCCAGGAATGGTTCCAAGAAGAAAAAAACCAATATTGAACCATATCTGAACTTCTTTTGTTGCCCTGATCTGCATCTTGTAATCTGTTCCTTCACGTGGTGAAGAAACCTTGTGCTCTAGTTAAACAATGTTAGCTCTAGACACTGAAAGCCATAGGCCACCTGTGATCTTGAAAATAGGTGTGCACTCGTACTTCCCGCTATACTCGTAATGTCAAATAGAATGGATCGAAGAGATAGATCCTTGATATATTTGATCGCAATTCTGCCACCCACTAGTCTCGCTCTTGGGACACAATGGTTTGCCAGATACTCATCCACATGAGCGGGAAGTGCCCGATGTCCAGTTAAAACTATGGGAGCCCCTCATTTTGAGAGACCAGTTATGAAGTACACATCTTCCAACTCAATGGTAATAAGTTTTGTTCCGATCTGGAATCCTTGTTCTGCAACGTTCCATAACCCGATCATATGCTCAAGAAGAAGGACCTCTTTCTTCATTTTTTGCATTTTGACATATTTGAGGAGACCGCAATTCCTCAATGCGGCTCTCGATCAGGGAATTTTCAAAGCATCCACATCATCAATATCATGCTCTCTTTATTTCCATTCAAGCATGATTGTTGCCGAAATCACCTGCAATCATCAAATAATCAAATTTTCATTAAAAATCACATTTTTCGGCAATTTTTGGGCAATTTTCAAAACTTTAAAAAATAATTGTTTTCTCTTGTAAAAGAACAATGCCCTATTTGCATGAACATCAGGGTGCCAATGTACCCTTACATTAGCCATCGAGCATTCAAAAATTCAAAACACCCTCTTCATATTTTGAGCACGCGTTGGCCGTTTTTGGGCATTTTTATTGTGGTTTTTTTGGGAAACGTCCTCATAGCCACTACATCAAAGCATTGGTGCACCCTTCATTGGCTAGGAGGGGAATTTTCCAAGCTATTCAACACTCCCCCGTGACTTTTAGAAGAGCGTCGAGCTTTTTGGGTGATTGGGCCGACCCAGAGCATCTTTTTTTATAAATATTTATTGCCTTAAATGAAAATGAGAACCATATAAATGAAAGAAGGGAAGAAGAGCACCAACCTGGTCCAAACTGTGAGTAAAAATGGTTGACCATAGCTCTGGCACCGAGCAAACAAGATTTGCCTCCAAATGGCAATTTCTCCACTACTACAAATTTTGGCACTAATGAAATGGTAAATGACATTTTTTGCCACATTTTACTATTATACATTTCATTTTTGCCTAAAAATATAGTTTTTGGGTTTTTTAAAATAATTTGGAGGCCTTATTAATCCCCTAGAATAAATTTTTGACATTATCGATAGGTTTCAGAGCAGTTTTGTTCATTTTTTATCTTGTCACTTTTATGAGCATAGTCTTAGTTCATTCTTAAGCTCAAAAATATAAGAACGTGTCGAGTAAACTTTTATCTCTTTTTCGGACCTGCATGGATAAATGAAAAAGGAACCCCCTGGAGTCTTCTTTAAACACTTTTCAGACTCTCTAAACATGAAAATATTGTCGAGTGATCTTGCTTCCTTTCCCACTCATTAAAAGGTTTGAAAGGGCGTATTTCGAGTGATAATTTATCTCTTTTTCGGCCTCACAAGACTAACATTATGAAAAAGGACAACATTGGAGTCACCTTTAAGTTGTTTTCAGACTCTCTAAATATGAAAACCACCGAGTTTACCTTCTCTGGACTCGTTAAACATTCATACATTGAAGGGATCATATGAGACCGAACCCTTACTTCTTCCAGTTCGTTAAACAAAGAAAGAGGGACTTACTGAAGGTGAGTCATATCGAGCATGTGTTACCCTCCTCGAGCTCGTTAAATTAAAAAGTGGTACTCATCTATCTGGATGGGGGAAAAATTAAATGAAGCAAGCCAAGCAGTTTTTGAGAACATTACCAATAACTCTTACGGTCGCCCTTGAACATGGCACTTTGTCTTTGCATGCATTTTAATATGTTGAACCTCTACACTGAGCCAATCCTATGAGTTTCTTTTACTCCTTTGGGTCACCTGACGAAAGTCATAGCATCCACTGCATCATCAAGTTTTGGTCCATGTCAAGTTTTTGTTGTTGTGCCTCAGTGTTCAAGGGAAGTATCTACCTTGAGAGTCAACCATCACAAATATCTTGTTTCAATGACCGTGTCAGTCCATGTTCATTTGATCTACCAATTACATCTTTGTGTTAGTTTCATGTCGTTGATGGGGGATACATCAATGCCCTCTTGCAATGAGTCTATCCTTGTCGACTTCATCACATTATCTGAGAGCTAGACTTAAAAATCAGTTAGTACATTGGAACCTGCATGCCTCAATGGCAGGCCTCCTTGCATCCGACAATAGGTTTACATCATTGACCTCTGATCGGATGATTCCTCAGATGTTCGACTTCAGCTCATTCATTCACATTTGTTGGAATGTACTAGAGTACCTTGGGAATCATTGACATCAATGGTGATCTCCCTCGCACTTGCTAACGGTTTACCTCATTGACCGATAATCAAGTGGTTTCTACCATGTTCGACATCAAGACATCTATTCACATGGTTAGATTTGTACTACATTGGGATTGGTAAGAAGACCCTGGGTTGAGTTATCACTCTTATATACACTTTTCCCAGGTTGCGAAGGAGTTCTTTTAAACTATGACACATATATTGTCACATAGAACCACTTTTTCATGGTCATGGCTATGTCTTGTCCTCTCGTAGATCCACTGTATATTCTTCATGGCTACAATCAGTTCAGGTCATAGGAGTATAGATCCACATTATATCTTCAGTGGCTATACCTTTTATCAATATAATTATGGATCCACAGTGTATTTTATGGCGGCCAAACCTAAAAAAAAATTATCACTCAAGCATAGGTATGCCTGCCTTGGGTTTGAAACATGTCATTAATATTTGTTGGATTTTTGTGTACAACTTCTATCAGGTTCTTTACATCCTACCCTTTCTTGAAAAAGTCTACAAAGTACTTCAGTCATCAGTTCCCATGTTCTAACTTCTCAATTTGGGGGGCAATCTGTTACACATCAAAATTACTCACTAAGATAATGAACTAGTGTCATTTTACCAATATCATATTGTTGTTGAGAACACTTGAAAGACACCTCAAAGACTAGTTTTGAAGAGGAGAAATCATTTGACAAAAAGTACAAATCTTTGCCACTAAAAACCCACTAAAAAGTCAATTTTTGGAAGGGATCTCTCCCCTATGCTCTATTAGGGAGCGTTGGTGCTCTATACCCTCTTTTGAGGGAGTGTTGAAATGCTTTGTACCCCATTCAAAGGGAGCGATGCCCCCTTTTTGAGTAAATTTTGGTCTGTTGAGGGAAATCAGGGAAGAATCCCCTTAATCTATGAAAGTGGTTGGATTTGAATCTGAGGTGAAACCTCGATCTTAGGGAAGATCCTTAATTGAAGGAGAAGAATCCTCAACTTATCCCAAAGATCTCTCAAGTGGTTAGGCCTCTCCAAGCCTATAAGGAGGCCTTCTCATGGTGAAAAGGAGAGACATTGTAAAGCATCTAACTTATGATCTCATAAGGGAGATATCGTTGAAGCATCAACATTTTATATGTGGATTATTTGAGCAAGATTCTGGACAAAGGGAGCTTGGTGAAGTTGCTTCACCACATCCATGGCTATAAGTAACACTTTGTTCTCATTAATATAAATTCATGCTTGGCATGTTTCCTTTAAATTTTGTGTATATGAACTTGTCTTTGTCATAGATTCGTTATGAAGCTAATCATAGTAGAGTAGGAAGTATTATTTTTATTGCTCATCGTATCACAATAAATTCAACTGAAATTGGATATCAAGATCAATCCGGAGCAAGTAAGGACAAACGTCAGTAAAAAAGGTATTTACCATTCTTCCCTCTTATTCTTTGATAGTTTAGCTTTATGATAAAGGAATGTTAGTGTCCATAATATCATTTTCTGTCTTGGAGTTAGGGGTTTAGTATCCAACAGGAAATCCACTTGTCCATAGGGGGATTCTCCTGTAACACTAATAGATTTTGCAATCGCCGAAATCGAACATCCTCTTAATATAATTCCTAAAACGCCAGCCGACAACGTCTCTGAGCCGGACGGTTTTTTGGAAGAGGAACGGTTTAACTCAGAACGATCAGTTTCGGGATCTGAAGATATGGAATATCACAATGACCATGATGAAGAGAGGGGAAATACACCGCAAAAAAATCAACCTTGGTTGGCCAGATATTCTTTGGCCATCTCTAGACGAGTACATAACTTTCCCCAACACCCAGAGAAATTATTTCCTAAATTTGACCCTAAAACTTCAGGATTGCCTGAAGACCATATCAAGAAATTCATACTAGCTATCAAACTTATGAATGTCCAACATGAAGACGTAGTATGAATGTTATTCCCCTACATTTTCAATAATTCGTCTTCCACATGGTATTTTAACTTACCTGGAGGATCCATAACAAGTTGGACAAAGTTTCAAAAGTATTTTTTAGATAAATTTGTAAAAGATACTACTACAGGAGATTTGATGGTTGAGTTGTTCACTGCCACCATGAGTTCGAAGGAAAGGATCAAAGACTTCAACCAAATATTCACAACTATCTTAAATAAATTCTAGCCCAAAGCTAAACCTACTCAGGAGTTACAAATTGAAGTATATGCTAATGCTCTCCCAGCTTCTATTTCCATGTTTGCGAAGGGGGGCTGACAAATGAACCCTGGATGAGAATTTTGAAGAAGTCAAAATGATAGAGTTACAAATAAAAGGATGCAAAGAAATTTGGGTCTCCTTAGTTAAGAAAGAAGCTCAACCCCCTCCCCAGAGGGGACTATTTCTCACTAGACCCCTAGGGAAACAAGAAGAACAAGCTCCTCAAAAGGGAATTGGGGACATAGAGGACCTACAACGCATGGTTAAGAAGTTGTCAAATGAAATCATAGACATGAAGAGAACTGCAGGGGATGGAAACCAAGGCCAAAGGCCCTATAAGTCTTTCTTTAAAAGAAATCCATCGTTCAAATAAATTGAACCTCCACCAGTCAACCTAAACATCGATATGGGAAATGTAGCATCCGACTCTTTCTACACTTATCACCAAGAGAACCACTCTGAAAGAGACTGCCCTCAATGGGTGCATGTCATGAATTTTATGGCCAATCGGTTTCTATATGAGTTCTCCCTAACCGAACAACCAAGCAGGTCAACTATAAATATCATCGATCAGGAAGAGGCTGATCCACCAAAAGAAAAAACCATGTTGATATGGGATCCTGATGTACATATGCCTTCCGATGACTTATGTGAAGTCCAGGAAACACCCACAGAATTCTTAGTTGTGCAAACTCGAAGTAGGGGTCAACTGGACTCAAACAACCTTGCCCCTGCCCAAACTTTGGGAGCAAGATCAACTCCCGGTCACTCTAAAGTACCTTTTTCTCTCTGTAAGAACCCTATAAATATCCATACACGAGAATCGCCCAAGCTAGATTACAACATAGTAGAAGATTTGAAGAAGTTGAAGGCTAATATATCAGTTATGGACATATGTAGAATCCCTCATCAAAAGGATTTCATGTGACAAGCTCTGAAATCAGTAGAAAATCCTATGACAAGAATTGATCAGGGAAGAAATCCAACTCCCATAGATCTAGTAAATAAAATAGTTGTGAATGCTTGCTCTGTATATAAGAAGGGAAAAAATTTTGTCCCACCGTTCCTTTTAACATTCGAAGTCTTCAACAGAAACCTACATAATTGTTTGGTCGATTAAGGAGCATCCTCTAATGTTATGCTATTGTCTATTTGCAAAAAACTAAATGCAGTTCCTCTCAAAAGAGATAAACATGTAATACAAATGGATAGAACCCAGGTGAAAGTCATGGGAGAACTCAAATATGTAATGATCAGAATAGAAACACGTCCTAAATTTGTGCAAGTGATTGACATCATTGTAGTCGATATCCCAGAAGCTTATGGATTATTATTAAGCCGAGACTGGTCTGAAAAGTTAAATGGATACTTTAGTACAGACTGGGTGCACCTTTGTCTACCATTAAAGGGACACAAAAATATGATCAGAATTGATAGGGAAAGATATCTAAAACATATTGTCACTAACCTAGAAACCCTAAACAAACCCTCATCAACAGATTTCCCTCTGTTAGGAAATTATTCCTATGACTCCTACTTCGAAAACTTCTCTACTATCTCATTTGATGTCCCTCTTACCCAAAACTTTGAAATGATTTTCCGAGAATAATTGTCGAAGGTGGCGGAGGAAACTCTCTTCTTCTAGGAACCTGCGTTAGAAATCACAAGACAAACGAAAGGAAAAGAGCAAAGTGACAAGAAAGAAGGAGCCGATAGATTTCGCCCACAAGTTTGGACCTTGTACTTTGATGGATATAAATCACAAGAAGGGTCAAGAGCAGGGTGTATCGTCATTAATCTGAATGGTAAATGACATTTCATGTCCTGTAGGCTAGAGTTCGAATGCACAAACAACACCGTCGAGTATGAAGCTCTAGTATAGGGGTTAAATAAAGCCACAGACTTAAACGTCGAAGAATTCAAGGTTTTTAGAGATTCTGAAATCATTGTCATACAGATAAGGAATACTATACATTTCAATTCTCCACACTTGAAGAATTACGATCAGGAAGTGCACCGACTAATAAAAAAAATTGAAGCCTTCAACATTACAGTGATTCCCAGAGATAAAAACACTCTTGTTGATTCTTTGGCCACCGCTACTCCAAGGCTATCACCTCTAGAGGATTATAAATCCTCATGGTTCACTGTAGAACTTCTCTACACACCCTCGGTGCCCAACAATACTTCTAATTGGAACGTTTTTTAGGGAGACGAACAGATTATAAACTTTATGACCAATTAGGACAATTTTAAAGACTTAGCCATTGACAATGAAGTGTTCCAGGAACAATCAATGAAAACCAACCCTCGTACAAATCAGTCGATCAAAAAATCAAAGTCTCACATGATACCGAAGGGAATAGCCAACTTAGAAAACCTTTTTGACCTAAAGGAAAGATTTAAGGGGTCAAAAAACACAAAAAATGATAGTTCCTATCCAATGCATGAAACTATAAATATCATAACCCTGGAAAGCCCAAAAAATGTAAACCTCGATAAGACGATATCTAAAGAGGAAAGAAAGGCTTATCTCAAAATCTTCAGACAATATCAAGATGTCTTTGCATGGTCCTACTGAGACCTGAAAACTTATGATACTCGTATCATTCATCACACCATCCCGCTAAAACCTGAAGTGAAACCCTTCCAACAAAAACTCTAGAAGTACCACCCATCCCTAGAGCATCTCATGTGTCAAGAGTTAAAGAAAATGTTAGATGAAAAATTATCTTCCAGGTTAGACACTTTGCATGGGTAGCTAATTTAGTTCTTGTAAGGAAAAAGTCTGGGGAGATTCACCTATGCGTAGATTTCATAAATCTCAACGAGGCTTCATAAAAGGACATCTACCCAGTCCCACCAATGAAGCAACTCCTACAGACCGTTTCTAGCTCTGAAATTTTCTCCTTACTAGACGGTTTCTCAGGGTACAACTAGGTTCTAGTTTCATAAGAAGACCTCTTGAAAACTACCTTTCGAACCAAGTGGGGAACTTTTTTATTGGATAAATCGGTGAATGTGGACATAAACTAATCTGCCTAGATCCACCTGAATCTAGAACAAAACAAGACAGGACATGATGCTTTTCCTAATCTTTAATCATTGAGTTTACTATTAAACATGAGATGAGTGACATACCTTTGAATATCTCTTCCTTATGTCTTTGTCGTCCCAGCTCTGCTCCGGTGCTCTTGTGATATTAGATTTTTAATGAAACACAAACCAACCAAAGTGAAAGAAACAATAGTATATTCAATGAAAACTTGCACATGTGATCAAAGAGTCATGTAATAAAATGAGAATGATTTTATGGGAAATAAACATGCCACTATATTATATTAAGTAAAAGTGGAAGGTACAACCAAACCACCTTGATGTTGCAAAGTTCCCTTTCGGCGGTCCTTTGCTCCAACACACACACTTGATCCAAAATTGCATGAAGAAGATCCACAATAACTTGATGGACCAATGAAGACCTCAAGAATCAATTGAAATAGAATCCCTCACACAATTCTTAGCCTATTATTTCATTAATTCATTTCTTACTTGTTTGCTTGCTTAACCTTTTCCATGAGAAACCCATTCTTATATAGGAGAAAGAGAGATGGTTAAAGAGATGCCTATTCTTTCATTAATCCCTTGCTTACTTGTTTGCTTGATTAACCTTTTCCATGAGAAACCCATTCTTATATAGGAGAAAGAGATATGGTTAAAGAGATTAGGATGATCCCACCAAATCAGAGAAGCGAGTAGGATCCCCACCATATGATGCCACCTCATATTCTAGAATATCCCTTCTATAAATTTTGTGAACTTTGACCTTTTCTCAATATTTCAACGTCGTCGCACCCTGGCTATAGTGTAGCCTATGGAAATGTCGCAAGCTAGTTTCATGACAGCCTGCGGCATTCATGCATTTTCGCACTGTACCTTACGATTGGCCTGCGGTGGCCTTCTAAAAACAAGTTTTGTAGAAGAGGGAGCTAGTCACTTTTCTCATGAAGAAAGGTTCTTTTTGAAGCCTGAACACATGATGTATAAACATCACTAGGGTGACTAAAATAATGTGTAACAAACTTTCTCTTACAAACGCATGCCTTTTGGGTTAATCAATGCAGGAGCGACCTTCCAGAGGGCCATGGACGTAGAATTGCGAGGACTAATCAACAAGTGTGTAGTAGTATAATTGGACGACATGAATGTGTATTCAAAGAATAGAAAAGATCACATCCAACACTTAACCCTGATTTTCGAAAGGTGTAGGAAATACGAAATATCCTTAAACCCTAAGAAAACTATTTTCGGTGTCGAGGAAGGTAATTTGTTAGGCCACATCATATATCAAGAAAGAATTCACATAGACCCAGAAAGAATTAAGGATATAGCTCCTATTCCATTGCCTCACAACAAGAAGGTTGTGCAGTCATTCTTCAGGAAAATCAATTTTGTGAGGAAGTTCACTCCCGATTTCATAGAAACTATCAAACCCCTACAAAAAATGATTCATAAGGATGTTGAGTTTAAGTGGGATGATTGTTGGCACGGGGGAAAACCCAAGGTTCAGCTCCAAGAGCGCACCAACAATCCCTATCTACTGGCCCTTTCAGAAACACCTGTGAAGCAAATGCAGTCTCACCCGAAGTAGCTATGAGGGGGTTGTAGGATAGAGATGTCTACAACTAGAGGAATATCAAGTGGATCTATTACAATAGCAATATATCATGCATCTATCATTCAACAAGCTACATCTATCCTTCACAGCTATAAGTTTGATCTAATAAAATAAGGCAGGTAACAATATAACAGCGACAGAGATCAAAGCATCAATCATACACATAACAACAAATGTACGTGGTTCACCCTCTCTCTAGGGCTACATCCACAAAATTGTGCTATATTATGTTAAGGAAAGCATATAGTTCTTGTCTATGCTCTTAGCTAGCAAATCTTATTTCTTCTCTCTCTTTCTCTCCCCTCCATGCACACCCAGCTGCAGGACTTGACCTTCACACATAGCAAAATATCTTACAATACCAAAAGGCTTCCTCTCTCTCAACACTTCTCTCTCGCAATACAATGATCCCTCTCTCAATATTATAGCTAGATCAACAACAATATTGTACTGCAGAATTACTAACCAAACCTAGGGCCTTTAGATCTCTATTTATACATTACAACACCCCACCAACAGCCTTAGGCCGAAACCTAGGTTCCAAAACCCTAAAAGACCAAAACCCTAGGTGTCTAAAACCCTAGGTCAACTTGACCCGCTTTTTCCGGGTTTCACCAACCTGTCTTTCCTTCCTTCTCGCACGGTACTCTAAAGCATCCAACAGTGGATTTTTTCGCTTGCTAAGTTGTCCATGATCCATATTCCTTGCTGATCTATCATCCTTGATCTCCTCATCCAATGGCTTGCATTTCCTTGCTTCACTCCATCTTTTCTTCTCTTTTGCTTATTTCAACCCAGTGACAGTCACTCTGTCTCTCACGAAGTTTTCTTTTCACCTTTTATTCCTTGTTCTTCGCTTCCTTCCATAACCAAGGGCCAACAGTCCCCCAACACTCACATGTGACTCATCCCAAGGCACTTTAGATCCGATCCTTCTATTTTCCTTCAACTTTGGACTATGCAGGGTAGCCTTGGTTTTTGTTTTATGCCTCCTCTCCCTCCTTGTGAAGACTATATTTTCCGTGTCTAATACCCAGTTTCAACTACACCTGGTACTTAAACCATTTTTCTCATGATTTTATTGAGAGTTACGAGGTCGCTGGTTGTCATAGTAAAACTTCAGTCAACTCCCATTCACCAATCCTTCCTTCCATTCTCCCTTCAATGTTTTCAGTTGCGCATCTCCTCCTTCTCTAACATAGGCAATCTCATATGGTCCAAGCCAATGCGTTCTGAACTTCCCTGGGTGTCTTATAAACTTAGTGTCGTACATCAATACTAAATCACCTTGCTTGAGTGCCTTGTTCTTGATGTGCCTATAATGATATGCCTTCTCTCGTTCCTTCTGAACCTGTTGGTGGAATCCTGCAAAGAATATGTCTTCTTCTAGTTCAACCAACTGGGTGAGCCTTTCCTAAATAGCACCAGTGTCATCCATACCTATAAAAGCAACAATTCTTAAGCTTGGTACCAAGTATTCCATCGGGACAACAACTTCGAGACCATAAACCAACTTGAAAGGAGTCTGCATTGTTAATTTATTGCAAGTGGTTCGGTAGGCCCATAGTACTACAGGTACTCTTAAGTCCCAGTCATCCCTATTCACAATGAAAATATTCATTAATTTTGTCTCCAAGATCTTATTGAATGCTTCAACTGTTCCATTTGCTTGTGGATGGTAAGGTGTACTCTTCTGATGGTGGACTGCAAATTCTTCAGTCGGGGCTTCAACTGTCTTATTTATGAAATATGTTCCTTGATCACTCATAAGGATCTTGGAGCATCCAAACCTGGTTATTATGTCATCAAATATAAAATGTGCAGTTGTAGTTTCACTACAGTATTTAACTACTATGGCTTCAACCCATCTAGTTAAGTATTCTGTCGCAATAATGATATACCTTGCTCCTGTGCATTTTCCTTTTGGGTTTATAGGTCCCATGAAGTCAATGGCCCAATTTTCAAATGCTTATAGGGGCATATATGGTGCTAATGGCATTTCATCTTGTCTAGATGGTTTCCCAACTCTCTGGCACATGTCACAAGATCTAGCATAATCCTTAGCATCTCTGTGTAAGGTAGGCCACCAAAGGCCATCTCTCAGGACCTTTTGCGCAGTTGCACTCCCTGCGTAGTGTCCTCCTTCGATGCCTTCATGAGCTTCTACAAGGATCAATGTTTGCTGTATCTCCATAACACATATTCTTAGTATCTCATTAGGTCCCAGTTTGTATAGCTGACCAGCTATAAGTGAAAAGTATGCAATGCACACCATTAGTTGTTTCTTCTGGGGAATTGTATACTCACTAGATGCCATTCCTGTTGATAGGAACTGGACAATGTCTGCGAAGTGGTCATCAATATTTCTAATGGAGAGAATTTGTGCATCTGACAATGTATCCTCCAAACTGGTGGGTTCTTCTCCATGTTCCAACCTCGACAAGTGGTCAGGGCCCTTGTTCATTCTTCCTAGCTTAATTATGATTTCAAAATCATATTCTTGAAACAACAGAATCCATCTGCATATTTTCCCCCACAACACTGGCTTGTTGACTAGATATTTCAGCGTGGAGTGATCTGTAAACATTTTAAAGTGTCCTCCCAACAAGTAGTGGAGGAATTTTTGCAACGCATACACCATGGCTAATCCTTCCCTCTCGGTAGTGGTGTAGTTGATCTCTGTTGTAGATAGCTTCCTGCTAGAAAAAGATAACGGATGGTCCATATCCCCTTCTCCCGGTTGTGCCAGTATTTCTCCCAATGAAATAGAAGATGCATCGACGTGCACATGAAAATCTTTGCTCCAATCTGGAAAAACCAGAATGGACACAGTGACCATCTTTTGTTTCATCATGTTGAATCTCTGTTGGCATTCCTCTGTCCAGCCAAACTGACAATCCTTCTTCAACAGATTCTCCATCAGTGTTGTGATTTGGGCATAGACTTTAATGAATTTCCTATAATAGCAGTATGTCCTATCATAGTGCGCAGTTGTTTGACTGAAGTAGGAGGTGGAAAATCAACTATAATTGCAATTTTAGATGGATCAACCAGCAATCCCTGCTTGCATACAATATGGCCTAATAACACTCCAAATGGTGAGAAGAAGATGCACTTCTTCAGATTCAAAGAAATTTGACACTGCCTGCATTTATCCAACATTATCCTTAGACATTCAATATGATTTTTCAACAAACTAAACACAGTCCAGACATCAAAATAATCTTCTAAAAAATTATGCAAAAATTCTTTGAACGCTTCGACCACCACCCTGGAAAATATGGTTGGGGAATTCTTCAGTTTGAATGGAATCACTATGTATTGGTAGGATCCCCATTCTATGGAAAACATGGTCTTGTGGCGGTCCTCCTTGTCAATCTGGATCTATTGGTATCCTGAAAATCCATCTGTAAAAGAATATACTTCTTGGCCTCCCACATTGTCTAATACTTCATCAATGAATGGTGTAGGGAAAGGGTCATGCAAACATGCATCATTCAACTTCCTGAGGTCCACACATATCATGATTTCTCCTGTCTTCTTGTCTTGTATGAATATAGGGATGATCCAATCTGATTCTTCGACAGGTTCAATAATCCCTGCTTCCAGCATTATGCCGAGCTCAATCTTCACTTTTTCCTTGTATTTTGAGTTCAATCTGTAAGGTCTTTGCTTGACTGTCTTCACACCTGCTTTCAAAGGGATCCTCATTTCTCCCATAGGACCTTTGATACCCTTCATATTAGTGAACTTGATTGGAAACAAGTCATGATATTCATGCAGTAACTCTGTAATCCTGTCAATGGTTGCAGCATCCCAATAATATCCGACATTGGCGAGCTTCGATGTCTCCTCTATCCCAATGTTGACTTTTTTAATCTTGATTGGCTGACCAATAAATGGTATCTCAACTCTTGTTCCTTGCACATTTCTTTGGACTTATGTTTCAGTAATGTTTACCTTCTTGAGATCATCATCGTCATCGGCATTGATGTTGTAGCAACTCTGCAATTTCTAGAAAGGCACAGTCCATTCATCCTCTTCTTTCTCCATAGGAAAGCTAGATGCTTCCTTGAATACCTTCTTTCTCACACTCTGTAATGCTTGGACTACTGAAGGATATTAACTTTCAAATAAAAATGTGGTTACAAAGTTTTGAATCATACCTTCCCAATCTGTAGTGACGAGGCGCAGCTCCGCTTGAAGGTACTAGTTGATAGGGGTCATGTCCAGTGTCTTAATGAAACTGTGCACCCATTGTTCTCAAGGAATGTCACTCCAGGCCTCTTCACAGCTTCACATGTGGTCCTTTGGGAAACTTCAACCGGTATATATTACTTCATAACTTACTACTTGTGTTGAGAACCACACTGTCATCAAGGTTCAGCATTGTGTCCAGTTTGTGATGTTGCTTTTATGTGTCCCCCACCATCTTGCTAGTGTGGCTTTCAGGGCCTCATCCATTTCCAACAATCTCTGTTGTATTGGTACACTTGTTTCAAAATATGATAGGAAGGCTTCTAAAGGGTTTAGACCATCAAATGTGGGTAAGTTACTCACTGTTGTGTTGATCCAACGAACTTCTCTAGTTAATCTAGCACATCTTCTGGTAGATACTTCATACATCTGGTTCTGGCAGTTTTCTAGTGCTTCTTCTGAATCTAATGAACACGCGTTGTCACTTCACCAGCTCAGATTCCCATCAGCTGTAGGGTTGATGTAATCTTATTGTCTGGTTGTTAGTTTTTATATGTTTTCCAAATCAGATACGTGGTCTTCTTCTCTGATGGGCTCTGTGTATCACAGACCTTCATATGGATCTAAGGGTGCAATGACCCTAAGTCCATCTCTTTCAAATGTCATGCGTCTTTTCTTCAAATCAACAAAAGTGGAATTGTTGAAGGCCCAATCGATTCCTAGTAATGCAGGGTAAGGGCAACTATCATCAACAATTTCAATTACCTCAAAATATGAAAAGGTTCTAACTCTGTCGATGTCCACAGGGACATTCTCCAATCGTCCGAATGGGCTGACATCTTGCTGATTTGCCATCCTAAGTCTGATAGGGGAATAGATCAACCTCAGTTTTCCCATTAGTGCCCAAGTGTTCTTCGTCATGACTTGACCTCTGACCCTAAGTCGAGGACCACATAGTCTATATCATACTCTCATATTTGAGCATTCAAATGTAATTCTTTATTTTTCCTTCTCTTCTTACTAATTTGGTGTACTTCCCTATTCAGTAAGGGGTCTATCTTCCCGAGCTCATATTGCCTGATTAAGTTATGTAGTTCTTGCATAGCATTCTCATCCTGAATTAACTTAAGACAGGTGTATAAGAATTCAGTAAGCTTACTTACCTCTTTTCCTTGCTTCGGCAAAACCGACTGATCAAATGCCTGAGGCATCCCATATTCTCTTATTTCTGGTCATGTTTTTGATGAATACCCTTGGTCTCTCTTGAACTCTTGCCTTGCTTCCTCAAATAGTTGTCTTTCTTTCTTTGCATCGAAAGCCCGAGTCTTCTCTGCAACTTTCCTGATACCTGAATATTCTACAATATTTCCTTGGATCATTTTATCTTCTCCTGTAGAAGCGCATCCTCGGGTAATTACAATGACTCTAGTGTCTTCTCTGTGAGGTTCAGCATAGATCAATTGCATTTGTGGGTTCTGTTGGGGTCCTCGTTTTTCCTAAATCTTGGATAGCAGCATGGGGCAGTCCTCGATGACGTGCTCGAAGGAGTTGCAATAACTACAAGTGGGACAAGGGTTCTAAGAGTCCCTTGCTATATGTCCTAGCTGTGCACAGTTATAAAAGATTATTTTTCCTCGGCCTCGGCCCCTTCCTCCTCCTCGTCCTCTTCCTATGTATCCACCACGAGGATTGAAGTTTCCTCTTCTTGGGGAGTTATGTTGTGCATTGTTTCCTTCTTGATGTACTTCGCCTTGGATCTTGTATATTTCTCTTGATCTTTCATGCATGAGATCATAAGCTCTGCAATCTCTATCGTCATTCCCTACTGATTCACATAATGTGCAATATAAGTTTGTGGGTGTCTGAATGTATTTCTGCATGTAATAGCACTCACCAGGGCGATGTCGATTTTTGCATACTTCGCACCAAGGCAATTTAACTTGCTTCAAGGGGCTTGAGGCTCCAGAAGCCAAGTATTCAGTAAATATAGGGCAGTGTTCCTTGTCATTTCCTTTTGATCTACATCTTACACACTAGATATCTTCTCTTTTTTCCTTCCCCTTGTCCTTCTTCATGTATTTGACCTGTAGAGACAAACTAGTTAGCTAACTCAAGATCTGACTCATACCTGAGCTAGATTCTCCCATAGGGGTTGATTCAAGCTTCATGGGGATCTCCAATTCTTCTGCCTGCGAAGAAATCTTCTACTGCATCAGGGGGACTCTGATATGTGGTAAGAGAGCAGCGATGAACCATTCTTTGTTCTTCTTGTTTGGGATCTTAAAGTTCAATCTTCCTGTGAGGGTCTTGAATCTTTGATTGAACTCCCAAACAGGTTCGGCTACCTTTTTCTTGATCTCTTTCAGCTCTGTAATACATTGGGACTCCGACTTAGGTTGCTTAAACTCTGCAATCAATGAATTCTTGATCTCATTCAATGGCTTAGGCTATGCAAGTCCTTGGACAAGATTCATGTACCAGCTCAACGTGCGGTCTCTCAATGTAGTGCTAAACTGGTTTCTTTTCACAGCTTTGTCGGTAATATTTTTAATGTTCCACATGGCCTCACACAGGAACTAGTTTTGATCAGAATCTTTAGATCCATCTCCTCTAAATATAGGGAGCCTCATCTCATCTTCCATGGAGTTGCCTAGGTTTCCTGTCTGAGTGGATGTTGAGATGCTAGTAACAGTGCTCTACGGACTCTGGTGAAGTGGAATGTTCTGATTAATTAGCATTCTGAAACAACAGGATAATTTATATTACTTACTTCAGTAGCCTGCGCATTTCCTGAGGTTTCTGGCTCGTCTCAATGAATTTCTTCAGTTGCTTCTTCCTCTGTCCCCATGGGTTCTGAATGTTCTTCGTCTGTCATATCTGCCTCTTCTCCACTATAGAAACCCTCTTCTCTATAGTTTTGCTTAAAGAGGTTCTCAAGGTGAACCCCTAGAAATACTCTTCCACTACGCATATGTCCTGCTTCTATGTTGTTGTCGCTGTCTGAATTTTGAACATTATCCTTTTCAAATATTCTCGATCTATTGTATCTTCAAGATGTTCTTCTCATGCAACAACATCTTGAGTATCAACTTCAGGACTTGTAAAAAAAAATCTCCTAGTCCTTTAAAGAAATATATTTCATCTTGGTTGTATGACTCTACTCTGTCAAAAGAAAACTTGGTGATATACCCTCCAATGGTACTATCAAACCAGTGATCTACTTCTTTGGATATAGCATTGTCGACTCTTTTAACCTTCTAGATCAGCGTCGATGTCCAAACTACATATTATGTAGATCTGATCTCGAACTGGATATCAGCTAACCTAGCCAACCACTCAAACAACTCCTGATGGATTCCTCCAAAAAATATCTCATGAATGTCAGTGAAAATGTATCTTTGTAGCCAATCCTCAGTACTCAACTTAGGGTTCTTGTTTTGGGCTTCAGCAAACTCCCTCTCTTGATCTTCTATCCACTTTTGAATCTCTGTCTTCGATGGGAACCACCTTGACATTCCCTCAAGAAGATTCCTGTCCCAGCGATGGAACCATTTGTTGGCACAAGGGTAGACCCAGGGTTCAGTTCCAAGAGCACACCAACAAGACCTAGCTACTAGCCCTTTCATCAACACCTGTGAAACAGATGCAGCCTCACTCGAAGCAGCTATGAGGGGGTTGCAGGACAGAGATGTGGATCTATCAAGTGGATCTATTACAATAGCAATATATCATGCATCTATCATTCAACAAGCTAGATCTTTCCTTCACAGCTATAAGTTTGATCTAATACAATAAGGCAGGTAATAATATAACAATGACAGAGATCAAAGCATTAATCATACACACAACAACAAATGTACGTGGTTCACCCTCTCTCTAGGGATACGTCTACAAAACTTTTCTATATTATATTAAGGAAATCATACAGTTCTTGTCTACGCTTTTAGCTAGCAGATCTTCTTTCTTCTCTCTCTTTCTCTCCCCTCCCTATGCACCCAACTGTAGGACTTGACCTTCACACATAGCAGAAGATCTTACAATACAAGAAGGCTTCCTCTCTCTTAGCACTTCTATCTCGCAATACAATGATCCCTCTCTCAATACTATAGCTAGATCAACAACAATATTGTACTGCAGAATTACCGACCAAACCTAGGCCCTTTAGACCTATATTTATACATTACAACACCCCACCGACAGCCTTAGGCCGAAATCTAGGTGCCAAAACCCTAGGTGTCTAAAAACCTAGGTCAACTTGACCCTCTTTTCTGAGCTTCGCCAGCCTGTCTTTCCTTCCTTCTCACGCGGTGCTCCAAAGCATCCAACGGTTTCTTTTTTTGCTTGCTGAGTTGTCCACGATCCATATTCCTTGTTGATGTGTCATCCTTGATCTCCTCATCCAACGACTTTCATTTCCTTGCTTCACTCCATCTTTTCTTCTATTTTTCTTACTTCGACCCAATGACAGTGACTGTGTCTCCCACGAAGTTAGATTTTCACCTTTTCTTCCTTGTTCTTCACTTCCTTCCATAACCAAGGGCCAAAAATGATGAATGGAAGAAGGCTTTTAGAAATATTAAAACTGCAATCTCTCAAGCCCAGTTCTACGAAGTTCCGATTTCAACAAAGATTTCTTCCTCTATACTTTCGCTTATGACCAATCATTAGCCGCAGTATTAACTCATATGGATGATGACAAAATTGAAGCCCCAATATCATTCATGGGCACTAACCTACAAGGTGTTGAACTTAATTATCCTGCTATAGATAAACAGGTTTATGCATTTTATAAGGCAATAAAACATTTCAGATCTTACATCCTCAAGAACCACACCAAAGTAATTGTGCCTCACCATGCAGTCTAATCCCTATTTACTCAACAATAGATGGGGGAAAGAAGAGGAAATTGGATGGCAGTAGTTCAATAATTTGATCTAGATATAAAACCTACTAAACTAGTTAAAGGACAAGGGTTATGCAAATTGGCAGTTGAAGCTCAAGATCGAGTAAATGAAGACCCTGTATGGGATAAAGAAATGAAATTATGGTGTGGTGAAGCTTCATACATTTCCCTAGGACAAGATTCTTGGTATGAGAAACTAACTTATCTCCTACACCATGGGACTTGTCCAAAAAAACCTCAACCCTAGGGAAAGGAGAGATCTCACGTTAAAATCTGCACAATATCGCCTCATAAATTCGATACTCTTCTAGGTTAATTATGATGGGTTACTTTTGAGATGGATTGAATGTGAAGATGTAGAAAAATTTCTGAAGGAGCTCCATGATGGCCCTGCCGATGGAGATTTTGCAAGAGACACCACTGCTCATAAGATACTGAGGGTTGTCTATTATTGGCCCACTTTGTTCAAGGACAATCACACATATGCTAGAAACTATAAAACTTGTCAAATAAGTGTTGGGAGAGAGAAGAGAGCACTGGTCCCACTCCAACCGGTGACCGTTTCTAGGCCTTTCGAGCAATGGGGATTAGATATCATAGGAGAAATTACACCAATTTATTTGAAACATCATAAGTACATACTTACTACCACTGATTACTTCACAAAATGGGTAGAGGCCATCCCTCTGACTCATGTAAATGAGAAGGTGGTAATCCAATTCATAGAAAAACAGCTAATCACCAGGTTTGGCATCCGTTTTGTCCTAGTTTTTTATAATGCAACTTACTTTTATTCCACCCTATTAACGAATTTTTTTCTAGAAAAAGGAATCATAATTAGGTACTCTACAAATTACTATCCACAGGGAAATGGAGTGGAAGAATCAACTAATAATAAGCTAGTGAGGATATTAAAGAAAACGGTTGCAGACAACCAGAGGAATTGGAATAATTCACTTTATAATGCTTTAAGGGCCAATAGAGTCACACCCAATGAAGTTATAGGGAATTCCCCATACTTTCTTTTATACAGGCAGGAAGCCATTCTCCCGAACGAGTTATATCTTCCATCCCTTCAACTCGCTCAGAATTCCAGAGGGAAACCCTCATCAAACTTACAACAAAGAATTGACACCCTGCTCATGTTAGAAGAAGAAAGGGAGAAAGATAAATCAAATTTCATATCCCACTAGCAGATAGTTAAAAGGTGGTTTGATAAGCATAATGCTAAAGAGAATAATTTTGAAGTAGGAGACTTAGTCCTAAAATGGGATAGAGCAAACGAGACTAAAGGTAAACATTCTAAGTTTTAGAATCTATGGCTCGGACCTTTCCAGGTGGATGAGAATATTGGGTTAGGAACATATCGACTACAAAATCTGAGGGGGAAATCTGACACTCTCCTAGTAAATGGCCAAGCCCTGAAACAATATTTTCATTAAAATAATAATAATTAATTAATTTTCTGTTTATTTTTCATGCGTCGATTTGTCTTTTTTCATTTATACTTTGTTTTGTCTTTTGTGATCATGCTTATAAGATTTTCAAGGATTGTGTTAATCAATACCATGGTTGACCTCAAATCATGCGACATAGCAAACTCTCTTCCTAAATCGACGCTCACACATAAACACAAGAAATGTTGAGGAACATGTGGTTGTTTTAAGGGATTCTCTACCTAACCTGCGCACATGAACAACCTTGGGGAAATGGGGAAGTGTCTGATTAGTGGTCTAGTAAAAACTTAAGGGAAAGAAGGAAATATGGAAAGGACTACATGCACCTCAGAGACAGAGCTAGTGAGTTTCACCTTAACCACCTCATAATTTTTCAAATAACAGACATCCTCCTCTCTCGCTCGCTCAGGTCATTCTACCAAAATAAACGTCAACTATATAAAATAAGCGCACATTAGTAGAGGGTATGCATATATCTCTGTTAGGGCTATGAACATTCGTTGGCAACAAAGCAAGGTCTATGACATCGAGGTGACTCCATCGGGGCTATGGAAGCTCATTGGCAGCGGAGCAACACCGTAGCAAATGAATGAAGGTAACTAAAAGGCCTAGTGCCAATGAATGTTTTACTAGAATCTTGTCAAAAGAAGGCGTGAGTCAAGTTTACAGGAAAAGAAGGTGGAATAAAGGGTAAAAAACCCCACGGGCAGGCCCAGACGTGCCAACAGAGAAAGTTCCAAATGCAAGGGTAAAAGAATCCTTGATAAAAACTAGTTAAGTTCCTAATCATATTTTTCATCAGTTGAGCCCGAGAAAGGAATAGAGTTTCTACTTTCACCGAGTAAGTCGCCATTTTTCGAGTACTCAACACATCCTAAAAAGTCTATGTCAATTTTTCACTTTTTGGGTACCACTTAATCTTTGCACTGTCTGAATTCAATTTTATTTTGAGAAAGTTTTTGTCTTTGCTTATTCTCTTGAATATCTCTAGATTTTAAAGTTTGTCTAACTTATGAAAACCCCATGAATTGAAAAAATAAGGAATCCAATAGCCAAATCACTTCACTCGATGGGCTTCGAAATTCGACATCGGAAGAAATTAAGATGTGTAAAAGAATCACTCGGAAAAACCTCAGTCATCAAGAAGAATATTTTGTTTCACAACGAGTATCACCTACGGACATCTTCGATATCCAATCCCCTTCAACGTCGGTAAAAGGAAAAGGGAGTAACATTTAAAAGGAAAGTAAATGATATCATCGGCGTGCTAGTCGGAATCATAGAAACCCGAATCACGACGAACATTGTGACCACGCTAAGGAATGCCCCCCAATCACCGATTCCCAAAACGTTTCGGCATCGGCATTTTTTTTAATATGATAACCCAAAGAAAAATACGCGATAGATTTATCCCCGATCTCTGATCCCTGATACATTTTCGACATCGGTGATCCTAAATTTAGTTTAACAACGCACAACTGGAAGAAAGTCCCAACTCCAACTAATACTCGCGAGTTAAGTCACCAGTCTTCATTGCCATGTGTCTCAAGCCAGTTTCTCCACGTCAGCATTGTATGATGAAATCGATCGACGTTGGAGGTTTTCAACGTAAGGATATCAACAAAAACATCCATAACACATTGTCGATCTCTGATCAGCCCAATAGGAAAGCGACACGATGGGACGTTTTAGCGCTAGATACGTTTAGATTAGGAGCATTTAAGGAACTAATTAATTCAAAATATCGCATTAGTTGTTACTTTGTGTGCGAATCAAAAGGCCATTTGAAATCACTGATAGAAAACATCACCCTCTGTTGCTTCGTCGTCAACCCACGATGAATTAAATTGCAGAGATTTGGTGGTAGATTTGTTTGAATTTTACTCATCAACCGAATTAATTGTTCAATGCAACATGGTAAGCTCTTCCCAGTTTAAATTATATTGATCCATTATAAACAAGACCATTCTATACACAAATGAGTTTCAGAGCATCCATAGGAGTGAGACGAGCAATTCAAAAGCTTCTGAGATACCGTGAGTATCAAACAACAAGGTTTAGCAAGCATTACAAGTATGTACCAGTCTGGATTTTATGTGTTTTCACTTCATATATACATTTTTATCCAATGTCGCTCTATACATAGGCCCTAAAAGATCATTTCGATTGTAGGAACAATGCCTCCAAGAAAATCAACCACCAAGCAGTTTCCAAGGGCGTCGAAACTAAAAGAACCAGAGGTAGGAGAAGGCTCTTCCCTAGCGGTCAGAAAGCAATTAGAATTTGCTCCAAGGCCGGATCCGGTCATTAGGACATATACGAATAATGATTTTAATCAACCTCGGGCATTTGGAGACATAGAGGAAAACAAAGGGACCAATGCAGTACTCCCACACTGGGGAGAACTCTTCAAGAAGATCAGGTGGGAAGAATTTCCAGAATATATCTCGCACAACGACCCTGATATGAGTAACCTCGATGACAAAGTTTTTTCGAACATCCGACAATCGTACCTACACATGGTGGCCAGCAAAACTGTAGTTTTCCCTTGCATAGAACTCCTAAAGTGGCTCATCGACCATGCAGACACACATAAATTCTTGATCAACAACAACAATGGTGAGTGTGTCGAGGTTTTCCTTCTGGTAGAGGTGCAGAATTATTACAAGCTCAGAGACCTGGAGGAAAATTTGAACGTTGATTTTGTCGTAAAATTATATGAGAGCCATGACATCGGCCAGGTGATGGATTGATGGTGGAGAGAGGACAAAAAATACACCAATCGGACCTCTGGCTGGTACCAAATGGCCAACTTAAGGGAGTCATATATCTATCTAATGGCCCTCAACTGTCGGTTGTATGGGGAGAAAGACTGCTCCAGATTTTCAGAGGCATGAATGCCTCTACGTTACATAGTAGCCATTTCTGGGAGAGTTTTTAACTGGGGTTCCATCATTTCCATGCAACTGAGCATTTGCATACAATAGGCTCAGACGCCGAAAGAAGGAGAGACTCCATCCTTCTACATGGCTTCTTATTTATTGGACGTCACCTGTGCCAGAAATGTCTTTGTTGGAATGAACTTGAGCTGGCACGTCTCAGAACTCCCAGTCCATTTATATTTCAGTGTCTTATGGGAGAACAGGTACAAAAAATCATACTCCCTCATCTGCGATGAATTCATCGCGCACATTCATTTTATTCTTTTCAAGAAGGAGTGTCTGAGGCTATCGGCTATGGAAAAAAAGGTGATAGAAAAAGTTGGCCACTAGTATCTAGACGAACATGATACCTACATTAGGGTATTCAAGGCCACTGGAGCACCTCATCTCCTACCAACACATGTCCCCGACTGAATTTTTGTGGGGGAAATATGCTACTATACCATCCTGCAAGGTTACAACACTACCCTGGTGAAATATAAGAAGCAATCATTTATACCTTATGGATTCCATATAGGTTTCTACCTAGTAAAAGACATCGCTCAAGCCAAGCAGGAAGGACTGATCCAATTGGATTTATGACTCCAAACTGGTCATTTCCACAAACATGACCCAATGGGTCTAGTCTTGAATCATGCATCGCAAGTGTCATCCTGCTAGCCATATGCCCATGACAAATTCGAAGATCAGGTCTTCACCGAAAATGCCCAAGACTGGGATGAAGTGGTGGAAAGTATGGTGTTGGGGTCTAAAGATGTCTGAAAACAACCTTAGTTTAACATTAATTTATCAACCCGAGGATTCATATTTTATCTCAAGAATATCAGCAAAGTCTATGCAGATAGCTCATAGAGGCTAAAATCGCATAGTTAAAGAAAATATGAGTTAATCCACAATCAAGTTCCTCAAATGTTCATTAAAGATTCTGAGACTAAGATCTTACTTAACGGAATTGAAATATGATTAATAACATGTTGTGAATGAAAAGGAACTAACTAATCTGTTGAATTCATTTAACTAAAAGGCAATAATTGAATCTAAATAAAGACTTGCAGAATTAACTATCAACTATGAATCAAATTGTTGGAAAGGAAATAGTGAATTATTCTATTTGTGGAAAGGAACAGTAATTGTAACTTTAATTGAAAGGAATGACAAATGTAACTTAATTGAAAGGAACAGCAAATGCGAATCTAAGTAAAGGGAATAGCACGTATGAAAATGTGAGGAACTTTCAAGAAGCAAACTACAGTAATGGAAGTTGGAACAACAATCATTAACACTTGAGAGAAATGTCTATCTTTTGTACGCAAACAACATAAAATCATTAACACACTTATGCATTCATCTTAACTATTGTAAAAGAGATTTGAATCACAAAACATGAATTAAATTGATACAATTACAGATTGAGGCAGTAACTCCTTTAGACTAGGCCCTTGGTCCTCAGAAGCACTGCTACTAGAAACTGAGTATGTAGAGATGGTGAAAATGTTCAAAGCTTTTATTGATTCCATAATTGTTACAACATTTACAAAAACTATTGCGCAAAGTAATTCTGAGTTCTGAATACTTGGATACAACTCTTAGCTTATCCTTTCAGGATCTATTACCCTCTATATATTACAATAATCTAGGTAAATTAAGCCATCCTAAGGAGGATTGCTTTACTATTATAAAGTTACAATATAGAAAATCAATCATCTTCAAAACTGCTTTGCGCCAAAATTCCTCAACCTCCAATAGCTTACGCATCTTCAATATATCCTTTTCTATCTCGGTTTTGACAATATTTATCCATTCTTGTAACATAATCAAACAATTCCAATCATATTTTATAATCTATTTAATATAACTTCAATAATATCGCTAGAAGACATATTAATCATTTTCTATCCTATTTATCCCTATTTAACAGAAAATTCAATCAATATTATATCATGAACTGCAGGAATAAGGAGGATATTTGTACCTTTTTCATAACCCAACATACCCCCCAACTTACCTTCTTGCATGTCCTCATGCAAGCTGAGATCTTACATGTAAAGCAGTGATGCTATAAGGAGGAAAAGTTGGTTCACCAGGTCTCCTGAACCCATTACTTCTTTTGAGTTCTATAAAAGCAACATCCTCCCTCTTATTATTAATTTGATAATCCTTCTGGTAACTTTATGGAGGAAGCCAAATGATAGGGGGATTGTGTCTGCACCCAATCCAAGCAGACCCTTCCTCCTAGAGCATTCTATAATACCTTTCCACTCTGTAGGTAGCTACAAATAAATTCATGAACCCAAAGGGTTCCCTACTTTTGAATTCATTGGAGGATGCATCCCATATCATCTTAGAATCAGCAAGAGCTTCTTCTTTGAGTTATCTAAAATATATGATGCCTGAACATATGACTTGTCTATGGATGGGGGCTAAATATTCCATGACCCCCCCCCCTTTTTCATGAAGGTTCTATGTCGCATAATGGCAGAAAAAGGACTTTGGGGGCTCCCCTCTGATCCAGAGATCTAACCCAGTTTCCCTCTTTATGAATTTTTTGTGAGCTTTACCCCATGTGACTTGGTTTTTAGTAAAGGACAGGAATGCCTGAAATTGTATGTCTCCAATAAAGGGACCAGGGTTATCTTCTCTGTCATTTTCCAAGATGAAGTTATGGAAGTATAACTCGCACAGGAAGTATTGTACCTTCTCTTCCTGCTCTCTGAAACATGAAACAAAATCAGGGACAATGGTAAATGTAATTGGTTTACCTACTCTGATGGATTTCACCCTCAACAATAGGTAATGTTCCAGTAAGAGTAAATTATAATTGGTGGCAGGAGCTCTGTAGTTGATTGCATCAGTGTAGATATCACAAATGTCTTTGATTTGCTCCAAAGCTTTTTTCAATTGGTTTTGTACCTTCTTCACCTTCCCTTGGGTTCTAGTGAGCTCAGCATAAGTCTCACTTTCTATTGTTGATATGTTATTTAGTTGTTTAACAACCTTTTGATGTTCAGCCATAGTGACCATCTCCTCTCTGGGTTGAGCCAATTCTTGTTGGGCTTGTGTAAGATCTGCCTTTAGCCTATCAATGATGGCATTTTGTTCTTGAGACTAAGATGTTTGATATTCTTCCATAGCATTCATCTCATCTCTGGATTGAATTAATGATTGTTGGGCTTGTATAAGCTCTGCTTCCAGTCTATCAACGATAGCAATATGTTCCTGAGACTGAGATGCTTGATGTTCTTCCATAGTCATCAATTCATTTATGTTTTGAATCAATATTTGTTGGGAATGCATAAATTCTTCCTCCAATATCCTAATGGTGGCATCATGCTCAAGGGATTGAGATAGTTCCTCTGAGACTAGGGTATCTGTTTGTACCTCAACATCAATTGTTTTTGTAGGAAGTGTTTCTTTTACTGTCATTATTTCTTCAGGGTTTGTCTGTCTCCATAGAGTTTGTAGTGAATGCTCTTTTAGGAAGAGGGTTTCTTCCTTGCACTCTGGGCCTTTTGTTTTTCTTTCTTTTATAAGCCTTATCAGCTCGTTCTAGTTGTTTTCTTAATTCTTTAATAATTTCCCTGAGTTTGCCAACTTTCTGCCTTAATACTTCAACCTTTTGAGCCATTTTCTTCAATAGCTTGTTTTCCTTTTTTAGCTTTCTGATTCTCCTATGGATTTTGCCTAATTTTTGTTTGTGAGGGGTCTCAATGTATTCTTCATTCTAGTTGGTAGGTAGTTGTTCCTCTTTTCCTTCCAAGTGATCTGTCTGTTCAAGAGGGATTCTTACCTCAGGATGAGGTTCTTTCTGTGTTGTGTCTTCTGGGAATGACATTTCAATCTCAGGAAAATATTCAGTAGGTCTTGAAGGAGAGGCTCGTTCTTGGTATTCTTCTAGCCTATTGGTATCTTTGTCAATTGAGGTCCCTAAACTCCCTAAAACCTAAGCTATTTCTATCTCATAGATTTTCAAAAATTGTTTTTTCAAGTTCTCCAATGTTGGTTGGGTGCCTTCCTGACTGTTTCCTTGTGAGGTTTGTTCTGCCTTCTCAATTTCCTGAAAATTTTCCTATAAAGATTGCTCTATAATGTTCTGAATTTCTTCAGGTTGTTTTGTTGTGTCTTGAATTTCTTCAGTCGTCTCTTCAATTTTCTCGGTTATTTCCTGAATTTCTTTAGGCTGTCTTGTCCATCTTCTTCTCCTCTTCCTCTCAATGGGGGCTTTAGGAGCAGTCGTTGCTCTTTTTCTCTTTCTCATTAGTGTCTTTGTTTGTGAGGTTTGAGTCTCTGTAATTTGGATGGGGTATGCTTCGACCTCAGGTTGAGTAGGTGGAACTTCTATTTGGGTAGTGGTCTCCCCTTCATGTATCTCTTCAATTTTGTTATGGTGGGTCTTCATGATATAATTCAGGTTGTTATAGTTGTAGAGGTCTATTGGCCTCAATAAGATCACCCCAGGTTAATTGAGTTTGACTCAGAGCCTTATTTACTATCAGTTTAACTTATCCATGGTGGTTGATGATAGTAACGAAATCTTTGGATTTCTTTGTTCTTAAAGAAACCTCATGTAACATGGAATTTATAAAAAATGGTAGATTGATTACTAACCGTTGTTTGAGTGTCACTAGCAGTTTGAGGTGGCGTGTTCGGATTACATCGTATCATCCATCACATTTGATGTACCTCTGAATTACCCCTGCCAGTTCTTTTCATGGTTCGTTGAGAGTGTTGGGGTTAAGTCCCTTTCCCTTTTTTTCCAATTCCTTTCCAGGGTCTATGAAGGATTCTACAGCTTCTTTGAGCATTGTATATATTCTTGTCCATTGAATGACTGAATTAGGGAGACCTGTAACCTCTACTACAATTTCTGAAGTAATTGGATTTCGTATGTCTCGAGCCATGGAGATTTATCCCTACGAGTTCTGAAAGAATTCAAGTGTGATGTTCATATCATATCCTTACAACTGGTTGAAGTACTCCATCCACTCCAGACGTTGTAGAATTTATCTAGCCTCCTCAGTTACGTGTAGTAATGTTGACTCCCTGCGCACACTTCGACCACCCATCTTTCTGTGAGAAAATGTGAACGACTATCGTTCCTGGTTGCAAACTTGGTTAGACCAGCTTGGAGGAAATATTACCAAAAATAGAAAATATCAGAGAACAACGAGTGTATAAAAATGTGGGTTTTTCATTTATTATAATCATTATGATCTTATCAAAAAACATGTCGAGCATCCACTCCCCTCATTGATGTAAAGGTCGACCTCGACCGTCAACGTAGGTGAATGTAATGAGTGTAGGTATTTCAAGTGAGATGTAATAATTACGTTGTCGCCGCCGATGGGGGACAATCATAAATAATTTCCAAAAAACATTTTTAACGGTAATCATAAATGATAGTCATTTTTCGTGGGAAATTCAAATTTTTGTACCTATGTTCAAAATGTTTTAAGGAAAAAAATAAGATGAATAAATTAAGTCTGTTCATTTAAAAATATTCCACATATCATAATGTTGTTACTTTTCCCGATTTATTGAATATAACCGAACTCGTAGCCTTGTTATTGACTAAAGGAAATCTAGAGACACATAGAAACTTGGTGTTTTTAAGGTAAAATTTCATACCAAAGGCAGATCCACTACTGCCAACAGGCATCCATAGCCTCGACAAGGTTGATTTTTAACCCATAGATGAGCCTGTATCCTTAATAAATATTTGAATCGTCTTTCTCGACAAGACCACTATCTTGGTTTGGTATCCAGATGATGATAATGCCACTCACTAGATTGTAACTTAAGTGAACAAGCCAGCTCGTGATGAGACCCCTTGTCCTTTGACGAAAAAAATGTCAAAGGCCATTGCCCTGGTGTGGTAGCCATAGTGGGAATTTCACTTACATTATTATCCTATGATCATGATAGGTTGGCTCGTGATGAGACCCCCTATTCTTTGTGGGAGAATTTTATTATTTATATTCATTTTGTTTTTATTATTACTTTTTTTTTTTGAACTCTATTAAGGGAGGCTCATCTACTCCTTAAGAGTAAGTGATGGCATAAAGAAGTGTAAGGATTCCAAGTAAAAGTGTTCTTAAGATTCCTTATTATATGAAGGTGAAATATCATTCAAGTATATTTGTATGTATAAAGGGAAAATAAACGAATTATGGTGGTTATCGATTATGAACAAGATTTAATATATTTTGAAGAAATTAATCCAAAAACAAATTTGATAAGGTATGAGAGATAGTCCACAAAATAATGAAAGATCGTTGTTATGATAATTAGAAATAATGCTGGTGAAAATTAATTAGTGAAAGTTGTTTCCCAAAAGAATGGCTAATTGTTTTAACAGCAAGAGGGAAAGGAACGACAATGGGGGGAAAATGCAGAAGGAACAGCAGTTGTTCCTTTTTAGAATGCACAACGTGATCCGAAGGAACAACAAAATGAACAGAAATGATACTCAAAGGAACGAAAATTGCGCAAAGGGAATGTTTTATTCAAATGAACAACAACAATACTCAAAGGAACAACAATCACGCGAAGGGAACGACAGTTGTTCCATTCAAATGAACAACAACGATACTCAAAGGAACAACAATCATGTGAAGGGAATGACAGTTGTTATGTTCAAATGAAAAGAAACTACACTCAAGGAACAACAATCGCAACAGGGGATGGCATCTGTTAATTAATTTTTTTAACCATCTGAATAGGTAATTTTGGAAACTTCCCATGGAAATATATTTTTGTTGAATCTAAGGTTGATTAGTCATCAACTAAATTCATTCAATTATTATGGGTTAGTTTATTTCAGGATCAAGTATGGGATGGTCTATTGATGTCATGAGTTCATTATAGTTTCTCAATCACTGTTGTGAAACATGACATATTCATTTTTCTGTGAAAGACAGGGTCCGTGTGATAAGATAAAGCAAGATTACGGAACAGAAAAGAGTGTTAATTGTGTACATTACAGTCATCTTCCCTAGTTCTTATTTTCCAAAGTGAATTTCATAAAAATAAAAAATAAAACTAACAACTCAATTAGATCTATAAAAAAACTATATACAATATGTACAGTGTCAAAAAAAATCATCATTTATGAAGTGGAGTGGTTGGGTTACCTTCCTAGCCAGCCAAAATCTGAACGGTAGGGTCCTTACTTACTTCCTGGTAGAAAGATTCTTTTGAGGGAAGTTGATGGTAAAGTCGTAGCCAGTGTCCATTAACCAAAAATGGAGATCCAGACCCATCGATGGTGCTTAAAGTGACCGTGCCATTATCATGTACTTCATTAATTTCATATGGTCCCAGCCACTGTGTCTGTAATTTTCCCAGAAAATCCTGAAATATGGAAACATAGAGAAGTGTCCAATCACTTTTCTTGAATTATTTCTTATTGATATGTTTGTCATGCTAGGTCACTCTATGTTGTTGAATAACAATTGTGTGCTCCACAATAGATAGGCGTGCTTCATCCAATTTGTTAAGTCACTGAAGGCATTGTTTATGTGCTTTTGTTAGATCCAGTCCAATTTCCTGGACCATCCTTAGGGTCTTGATCTCAAACTCGATTGGGAATATGGGTTATTTACCATAGACTAGATGATAAGGAGATTATCCAGTGGTGTTACGCCATGTTGTGCGATAAGCCCATAAAGCATTTGGGAGATCAGTAGCCCAATTTTGTTGGTTTATTGAGACAGTCTTTGTCAGATTGCTTCCAGGACCTTATTGGTGCTTTCTACTTGCTCGTTTTCCTATGGGTGGTATGGAGAAGTAACTATGTGCTTAATGTGATAATTTTCCAGGGTGTTAGTGATTCTATGAGTTGTAAATTGTGACCCCCCATCAGTGATTACTTCCCTGGGTAGTCCATAGCGTACAAATAATTTACAAAGAAATTTGATGACTACTTCTTCTATTGCATTTGGTAAGGCTTCTGCCTCTACCCATTTGGTCATGTAGTCTGTTGCGACTAGAATATAGGCCTTCTAATTTTACTTTGAATTGAAGGGGCCAACAAATTCTAGTGCCCATATCTCAAATGGTTCAACGACTACTTGTGCTTTAAAGGGAATTTCATCAGCTTGACCTGGTTTTCCCATCCACTGACAATTGTCACAGGTCCAGACATATTTCTTTGCATCTATGAATATTGAGGGCCAATAGTAGCCCATATGTAAAATTTGGTGTCCAGTCCTGTGGTCTACAAAATGCCCACCACAGGGCTCATCATGTTCTGCCTTTAGTATGTCATAGATTTCGTCCTCTTGTACGCATCTGTGGATTTGGAGATCAGCTCCTGTGTGGAAGAGATATCCACTGATCCACGTGAATCGTGCACTATGTTGGACGATTAGTTTTCTTTCCCTTGATGATAGATGTGCCAAAAAAATTCTCGCTTTCAGATAATTTGCCACATCAGTGTACCAAGTTGGATTTGCGGTGATGACAAACAGATGCTCATCTAGAAATTGATCTTCAACTATTAAGGAGTCATTTGTTTTGGGTATGCAGGACAGGAAGTTTGTGACAAGATTTTCTCTCCCGGGTCGATCTTTGATGGTGATGTCAAATCCCTGCAATAGTAATAACCAATGAGTGACACGTCCATTAGTAATCGGTTTATTAGCTAGATATTTAATAGTGGAATGATCAGTATACAGAATAACTGGATAGCATGTTATATAATGACGAAATTTATTGATGGCATGTATAACAGATAAAAATTATTTTTCTGTTACTGTATAATTAAGTTCAATTGGAGAAAGATTCTTGCTAATAAAATAAATGGTGTAGGGTTTCTTGTCTTCTTCCTGTCTAAGGACAATGACTATGGAAATATTTGATGCATCGGTGGAGATGTGAAATGGTATTTTCCAATTTGGTCCCCTCAACACTGGAGCTATCGAGATCAACTTCTTGAGTCATGCAAATGCCACATCACACTTGTCATACCACTAAAACTCCACATTACCAATCAAAGCATGTAAAGGTGCAGCGGTTCTTGTAAAATTTTCAATAAATCTACGATAGTCTCCTGAAGTGCCAAGGAAACTGCATACCTCAGTTTGTGTGTGTGGTGTAGGTAAATGAAGGATTACCTCTATTTTTGTTGGATCTACTCTAATTCCATCTGCAGAAATATAATTTCCTAGTACCACACCTTTCATCATCATCATGTGACATTTTTTGTTGCTTAAACATAACCTGGTAGCAATGCACCATTCTAGTACCTTCTCTAGATTATTTAGTTCTTGATCAAAGTCGTCGCCATAAGGAGTAAAGTCATCCATGTAAACTTCAAGCCCTTCACTGAAGAAATCGTTGAATATGCTCAGGATGGCCCTTTGGAATTTGGCTGGAGCATTGCAAAGTCCAAAGGGAAATACTATGTATGAAAAGGTACCCCAGGGGCATGTGAATGTAGTTTTATCTTGATCTTCTAGGACAATTTGGATCTGATTGTAGCCACTAAAACCATCTAGGAAAGAAAATAACTTATTTCCTACCAAAGTATCTATGATCTGGTCGATGAAAGGTAAGGGGAAGTGGTCCTTTTGAGTGGCTATATTAAGTTCCTTGTAGTCAACACAGATTCTCCATTTCCCATTTTTCTTGGGGACGATCACTAATGGGGAAACCCACCAACTATCTAATATAGGATATATAAAATCTAAGTCCAACATATTTTGTAGTTCTTCTTTAAAAATATCCCTTAGGTGGGGATTCAGTCTTCTCTATGGCTGTCGGATAGATCAGGCATCTTTCTCAATATAATTGTGGTGTGTGTAGAGTTGTGAATCAATACCTTTCATGTCAGAATACTCCCAGGCAAAAGCTTGTTGGTATTTAGAGAGGACTTGAATTAGATTTTGTTGTTGTTGCTCATCTAAATTGGCATTAATGTTCAGAGACCTCCCTGGTGAAATTTCGACGGATTTGTTATTATGAACGGCGATAGTCAGGATTTGTTGTTCCATGAAATATTCCAGAGAATCTCCCTATGCTTCACAGTCTAGAACAGCTTGGAGCATTTGGCATGTTGCATTACCTACGATGGTTGAGTTGTTAATAAACCCACTGATTACATCATCCTCTAGCTGGTTCTTGAGTCTAAGAGATTCATCCAGTGTGAGAGGGGCTCGTAAGTCCTTTTCTGGATACCGTGGTGGTGGAAATTGTGGATATATGAAATTCGGGCTTGGATTGGTTGGAGAATATAAGATTAGATTTTTTGTGACACCTCCTCTATCAATTGTCATATTACTCGTTCGTCATCCTATGTACACATCAGATGTTGCAATCCATGGTCTTCCCAGTATCAATGGATGCCCTTCGAGTCCACTTCTTGGGTTGATGATGAGGAAATCCACTGGATATTCCCAAGAGTCGACTAAGATTGATATATCATGTAGTGTGTCGACTGGTCTAACCACTGATCGATCAGCCAATTGTAACATAATTGGGGTGTGTTCGAAGGATTCAAAAACCAAGGTGTTGCAGGTTTCCATAGTCAGGATATTGATGGCCGCCCCCAAATCAACTAGTGTATTTGGAAAAAAACAGCCATGGATCTGAACTATTACTATGGGGTTCCCTGGATCTGCATATTTGATTGGTTCTTGTCTACCTAGAATTAGATCATACATGGCTCCTACTATGTGAAATGTTGATGGTGAATTTTTAATTTTCCTAACAGGCTTCCTCCCACATAGTTCCTTGATTGTCTTTGCATAAATCGGAATGTCTTGCAGAGCCTGAAGGAGTGGGATATTGACATATACATTCTTTAGTTCCCCTACAATGTTGAAGTTAGGATACACAATAGTTTTTTCTATCATCAATATTTTGGGGAACGTAGGGGAAGGAGTTGCATCCTTATCAAGATCCTGTGACTCGATTGTGTTTCCCCCCTGCTCGGTTTCTTCCGTTATTACCACAGTCGAGGGCGTTATTGCTAGTTATTTTTCATTTTCATTCTCCTTCTCTTGGAAAGTGTTATTTTCTGTAGGAGAGATTATACGCCCTGATCTCAATCAGAGTTCGTTGCACCCTACCGAGTTGGTCTCCTCTTCCCCATTATCCATAATCTAGATGAGTTGATTCGGTCTATTATTAGGATTTGGGTGGGGTTGGGCTGGTAATTGAGGGCACAATTGTGATTGAGGGTTTTGGGGCAGTTGGAGTGGAGCTTGCAATGTGGGTTGGGTTTGAGGGGCCATCCCTATGGGTTGATTATTTATCCCCATGGGGAACTACCAATTCTGGTTCCAATTTGGGTTTTGGGTAGTCGTATTGGGCCACTGCGAAGGGTAGGGGCTGTTATTTGAGTTTTTCCAGGGTGGGTGGGGTATTGTGAGTTAGGCTAGGCGGAACATGCAATTGGTTGATTCTGCCAGATGGGATTTGCAAGTGGTTGGTTCGGCCAAGTGGGATTTGCAGGTGGGTATTGTTGGGGTTGCCAGTTCTGATTAGTAAATGGTTGGTTTTGCCATGCATTACCAAAAAAAAATTGTTGATTATACTGTCTAGAAAAGAAACAGGAGGGGTCCTAGAGTGTATTTGGAGGGTGAGCCTACCATTAACGACGTTGAGCCATCAGATATAATGGTTTTGTTTCCTCTTCTGATTCTCTAAATACAACTTTCAGTCCAAGGTGTGATGGGCATTGTTCCATTGCGTGATCCTTGGCGCAAATAGCGCAGACCCAAACCACATCCAAAGGACATTCCCTTGGACCATGATTTTTTCTGCATCTGTGGAAAAATATGGCCAAACTCTATTCTTCTTCTGCTTGTTTTTGTTTGGCCTGCAATACATCCAATTGTGTAGTCAAAGTGCTTAGAATATCTGTTTTGAAATTTTCTAAGAGATTACCAACTTCAGCTTGCGTAACACCTCCATTGGTAATGTTGCTATTTCTGGTGAGGGAAGTTCGTGTTCCTAATCTGGTCCATGTACTTCCTCGTGAGAACCTGATGCACAATAGAACGATCTTATCATAAGTTTCTTGATAAATGTCACCCTTCCCCATTAAATTCAATGTTCATACCCGATCATCTTTCATTCCTTTTATCAAAGTGGCTTCGAGCACCTCACATGGTAATGTTCCATAAGGAGACCTTTGTAAATTATATTGGAATCTTTCAACATATTCTTCTAACGTCTCATTTTCTTTTGCAGTCATTTGAAAGATTTCATCTTTTAGGTCCCTGGTCCTATAATAATCCTGGTATTTTGTCAAGAAGGCTTGTTTAATTTCATCCCATGAGTTAATGGTTCCACCTCCCAATCCCATAAACCAACGCAAAGTTGCCCCTTTTAAAGTGGAAGGGAACAGCTTTAGTTTTTGGGGTTCAGAGGTGTAATCATAACCCCTACATAGGACATCAAATTCAAATAGGAATGCATCTGGGTCTTCTGAAATTAATCCATGAAAGGTTGGAAGATTATGTAAGGGAATGGCTTTCATGAGGGCATTAGCAATTGGATCAACTATCGGATATTCCAAAGTGGAAGTCTAGGGACGTTGTTGATTTGGTTGTGCCATTTGATCGAAAATGTGCCAAAAATGTTCAAGAATTTCTTGATCTAGGTTTTCTATTCGAGGTGGTTGATTATTTGATCCCTTGGGGGATTTGATTGCACTCCCTCTATCTGGCATTTTGGGTATGTCTTCTTCTTTCACAGGTGATTCAGGATTGGGGGGTGGTGATGAGTCTGCCTTGACAACCTCAATGGTTTCTCCTTCTCCTTCCTCCAGATTACAAGAATTTCCCTCGTCTAAAGGGTTGAGGGGTTGAAAGCTTTGCTCAGTCCCTTCAGTTTTTCTATGAATCTCAGCATGGGTTGTAGTTGGTGAAATAGATACCTAAGGGATTTGGGTATATCCTTTCCTAGGTCCAACCGAAGCTTGAGATCCATCTTTTCAGATGATGTCGTCTATGAACGTGCTTCTCCTAGGGAGCACCAAGCCCTGGGATTTGGTAGTTTTTGGTGGGGGTTTTCTTTTTCAAGATCTCTCTTCTTAGGCATACACACTTCACACAAAAAGAAATTAAAAAAGAAACACCCATATAACCTCTTAAGTGTCAACTAGAGGTAAGCGTTGGCATAAGCATCTTACTTATTGCCTGCATAGGTTCTTACCTTTCGTCTTCAATACCTGGTCCTCTAGAGACACAACCTATGCTACCTTTGACATTCTACCCAACAACGATGCCAAAATGTTAGGGTCTAAAGATGTTTGAAAACAACCTTAGTTTAACATTAATTTATCAACCTAAGGATTCATATTTTATCTGAAGAATATCAACAAAGTCTATGCAGATAGCTCGTAGAGGCTAAAATCGCGTAGTTAAAGAAAATCTGAGTGCATCCACAATCAAGTTCCTCAAATGTTCATTAAATATTCTGAGACTAAGATCTTACTTAACATAATTGAAATCTGATTACTAACATGTTGTGAATGAAAAGGAACTAACTAATCTGTTGAATTCATTTAACTAAAAGGAAATAATTGAATCTAAATAAAGACTTGTGGAATTAACTATCAACTATGAATCAAATTGTTGGAAAGGAAATAGAGAATTATTCTATATGTGGAAAGGAACAGTAATTGTAACTTTAATTGAAAGGAACGGAAAATGTAACTTAATTTAAAGGAACAACAAATGTGAATCTAAGTAAAGGGAACAACGCGTATGAAAATATGAGGAACTGCCAAGCAGCAAACTACAATAATGGAAGTTGTAACAGCAATCATTAACACTTGAGATAAATTTATATCTTATGTACGCAAACAACATAAAATCATTAACACACTTATGCATTCATCTTAACTATTGTAAAAGAGATTTGAATCACAAAATGGGAATTAAACTGATACAATTACATATTGAGGCGGTAACTCCTTTAGATTGGGCCCTTGGTCCTCAAAAGCACTGCTACTAGAAACTCAGTATGTAGAGATGGTGAAAACATTCAAAGATTTTATTGATTCCATAACTAGTACAACATTTACAAAAAATGTTGAACAGAGTAATTCTGAGTTTTGAATACTTTGATACAATTCTTAGCTTATCCTTTCAGGATCTATTACCCTCTATATATTACAATAATTTGGGTCAATTAAGCCATCCTAAGGATCGAGAGATCCTTGGGATTTCTTTACTATTGTAAATTTACAATATAGAAAAGCAATCATCTTCAAAACTACTTTGCACCAAAAGTCCTCAACCTCCAATACGCATCTTCAAGATCTCCTTTGCTATCTTGGTTTTGAAAATATTTATCCATTCCTGTAACAGAATCAAAAAATTCCAATCATATTTTAGAATCTATTTAATATAACTTCAACAATATTGCTAGAAGACATATTAATCATTTTCTATCCTATTTATCCCTAGTTAATAGAAAATTCAATCAAGATTATATCATGAACTAGGGGAATAAGGAGGATATTTGTACCTTTTTCATAACCCAATAGATGGCCGACCTTAAAATGACCAAGTTCAGAGCCATGAGCCTAGGTGAACAGGCAACAATCATAGAAAAATCAACTCAAGGAGCCCTCAGGGCTAGAGAATAAATGATAGCGACCGAAGTATCATAAGCCCCCCAGGTAGCGGCCAAAATAGCATAGATTCTTTGGGTAACACCAGTGCAATATAGAAGTTCCCCCAAGGCTCAGGATTTGTGGGAGATGGGGTTACTCATTTTAGAACATGCGCAATGGATAATTGATTAGCTGGAAGATGACCCGAACATCCTAAACATGGAAAGGTTCCCTGAAGACAATCCAGATAGAATCCAGGTGGGCCCAAGTGGCCTTGAATTTATAGATCTTGATGAAATTACTGGGTTATATGACCCTGATTTTACAATGCCACCGGCTGGATCGCCGATAGGTGTTTCAGCTCAACCAGAGACAGTTGGAACATCAAGGAGGAAAATTCTGTCAAACCCCTTAAGCGAGTTGATAAAGATATATGATGATGATGAGAGCCCAGAGGTGTCTATTGTAACCCTGGTACACATCAAAGAGGAAAAAGAGCCAGAGAAGACATCTTCCCTGGTTCCCGATTCTCAAATTCAGCAGCTTCCATAGAGAGAACAAGAAGTCGAAAGTGCCTCAGACATGTTGAAATAATGTAACTGCAAAGAGTATTCTAATTAGTATTGATGTATTATTCATTAGATCAATCCCCTTTTGCGGATTGATCATGTCGGGTATTGTAATTGACTAAATCCCTTTTTTTTTCGTATTAGTCAAACCCTAATTGTAATGGGCTAAATGAAAAGTTAGCCCCATAATATATTAAAGTGGTTATAACCACCTAGATTGAGAAGTTGGCCCTGCCAATGAAAAGACACCTCACTCCAGTGCCTGCTAGATTGTATAAATAAGAGAGGCTAGCACCTTATTTGGACACACACTCACTTGTTCATCAGAGAGAAAGTCAGGAGTTGCAGTTGGAGAAGAAGAGAGAGGCACACTACTTGGGAGAGGAATTTCTGTCTTATTTGATTTATTCTCTTGGCATTGTATTGGCTATCTATATTAAGAAATTTTTTGTTGGGTTTTCTCCCCCATGAGGGTTTCCCAGGATAAATGTTGTGTCTCTTGTGATTGTGTATTTCTCAGTGATCCTATATATGCTATGGTTATATAGTGAATTTAAAAGAAACCTAATAATAGCTTAAACTTTAACATGGTATCAAAGGTAAACTGAAGAGAGCATCTTTCACAAGAGAAAGAGAAAAATGTCGTTGTTGTCGTACATGCAAATTAGGGATTTTTATTGAAGAAGAGTTTCAGCCTCAAAACCATATAGAAAAGTGCACCCTAAACCAAGGATTTATTTGGCACCTTCAGCACACCTCTTTAGTGGGTAGATCTCTCGGAAAGTGAAACCCTATTTTTCATCGATACCAAAAAACCAGAAGAACCAGTCCAAAAATTCGTTGGTCAAGTTTGAGGGGGAAAATTTGGATTTTCAGAAATCTGACTGCACCAGCTTACTCGCCTCATCTCAGTACATCTATCCCCTAGATCAAAATTTTAAAATTTGAAGTTTGAAAAACTAGGGTTTTCTCATAAAACCCTAAGTTGCAGTTGCAGTTGCAGTCTCAGAACCAGCTGCAGTAGCAGTCTCAAAACTAGTTGCAGTATCAATTGCAGTTGTAGTAATAGTTGAAGTATTAGTCGTAGTATCATTTGCAATCACCCTTGAATTTTTTAAGAGTTTGTGATCATTGTCATTTCTACCAGATGGTGCCACTACCTACAAATTCTATCAAAGGTATGTACTCACATATGTTTAAATTGTTAAGTGTTAAAGGGTATTTGCAGGAGAAGGGATCTCTTTCAATAGATCCAGAAGGATCTCAAGATCCAACACATTCATAGGAATAATGCAACCCGGGTGTGATTATTCTGATATGCATCTATTTGTTATGACATTATTTTGATCAGTGTTGCATGTTGTAGCTATGACCATCATTCTAACCTTTGGTCAAAATATGAGTCAAGGTATTAGATGGATTAAAGTTGAGACCATAGAGTTTATTCTCTAACCCAACCTTCTGTCAAGATAGCATATTTTCCTAGTACAAAAGACAGGTTGAAGAAAGCACTCATCATCCTGAATGAAGGAGACTTGAAAGAAAAGCAACACACTCTTGAAGACGAGGCCACAGGTCCTAGGTTTGATTAAATTGATAATATTCAAAGTTGCACATGAAAAGTTACAAGTAAACATTATAGTTGAGAGAGTAGTCTTTGAAGAATATTATACTTGGTAGCATGTGAGTGATGCAGGAGCATCGCAAGGTGCGAAAGCATAGCCAACAGCGAGACAACGTGGAGATAAGAGACAGCTGGAAAAGCACCGAGCACATTTTTTGAAAATGTTTTGAAATATTAATGAATTCATTAAATGGAGCCATGCTTGTATTATTGTAAAAGGACCTTGAGAGATCCTCTCTTGTCCATAGTAGATAGGAGCCTTTATGTGTAATGAATGTAGGTAGATAGAATTTAATTCTAGATTGGACAGTTTTAGAGCGCAAGAGGGAAATGGGATATAGACACCCTCATTGTATAGTTGTAAGATTATTATGTCAAGAGAGCACAGATCATAGAGAAGAGAGCAGAGAGTTGTAGTTGAAAACACCCATGTACAAAAATTTGAATTAATAGAAAGAGCTTCGATTCAAATTCATGGTGTCGTATTTGTTCTATGTGTATGCATGTTGAATGTTATGCTAATGGATGTTTACTTTCTGTTATACATTTTCTTTATATGCTATGTATATGATTTCATGCTTTGTGTTTGAAGTTTGAGAGAGAGTAAGGAATAAGTTTCAATTGTTTCTCTGCCTGAGTGAGTAAAATTCCTGCGAGTGCAGTGAAGTTTGTCTGCAAGGAGTGTGTTGACAGAAGTAAGAGTTCATCTCTGAAAGCTCAGGAGGGATAACAATTGTTCTCATTCTCGCAGAAGTGCAAGTTGAGCACAGGAGCCATGCAAGGTGTGCACAGGCCGAGTAAAGTCTTAGAGTTTGTGAACTTGAGAAATTGTTGAAGGACTACTGCTGCAAGGAGTGCGTAGAGTCGAAGGACTTCAATTCTTTGAAGTAATTGAAGGATTCACCGCAAGGAGTGCGTGCGGGAGTCTTATTTAAGACTCGGAGTTGGATAAAGCTCAGGAAGGATAGGGTCTTCACAGTTGTCGAAGAAAATCACAAAAGGTTGGTGCCTTGAGGCGTTGAAAGAAGGTGTAGCAAGTTTGCGTTGTAGGTGGGTAAGTTCCGTGGAGAAATATTTGGTTAAATTCGTAGAAATTGTCCAGGAAGAAACGGACGGTTGGAATTATTTGAGAAGAATTCGTGAAGTCACAAGATTCGTCAGATCTTGCAGAGAAGCAAGAATGTTAAGACGAGCTTTCCTCACGCGTAAGCTCATAAGAAATCAGGACCGTAGGATCCAAGTCAGCCAGGGCCATTTGATCGCTCACAAAAGGCAAGTAGCAAAGTGGCGAGTGGATCAGAGTTGTCTATCTGGGAGTGGACAAGTGGCATACTCACCGAGAGGGCAGAGTCTCATTGACCATTTCGGGGTTTCTTGAGTTGAGGAGTTGAAGGCTTAGCATTCAGATTTTCAAAGTTGTGAAGTCTGAGAACTCCAAAAAGGAGGAAAGTTCCATCGTGGGACCCACGAAGAAGACGTGTTAGAATCTCGCCATTTCACATATCGGAGGATAAAAGGTCGAGAATTTCGTCCTAAAAGTCCCGAAGTGGTGAGAAGCGAAGTCATGAAGTAATCTAAGTTGTCCATCGGAGGAGGAGAGGTGTCAGAGATCAGAGGATCTCGCGAACTCATAGGTTCGCCAGGTGAGAGCCCAAAATTTGGGTGCTCAAAGTTGCAAGAAGTGAAGCCGCGAAGTGTCCAGGTTTCACCTAAGAGACATGTGGCAGAACTGCACAGTGGGCCTGGGAATTAAACCAGCGGACACACGTCACCTATATGGAGGATTCAACACCTCGTTGACCTCTCGCATATCAGGGACTTGGGAGAAAAGGAAACGAAGGTTGGACCTTTGAACTTTTGAAAGCGTGAGAGGTGAAAGGTGCTAGTGCTTAGCATAGCCAGTGGTCGCGCAAGGAGGGTGCTGACAAAGGGAGATTTGTTCCCATTTCGTGATCTCAGTTATCGCGGGATCGCAGAGGAAAATTCAGAGGTCACGACTCACGAACTTGCGAGATCGTGAACCGTGAGAACAAACCTGTTGATCGATTAGAAAGGGGATTCCAGAAGAGAATCTGAAAGAGCCAATTCAGCTCGAAGGGCATATAGAATGATCCTGTAAGCGAATCCTCGACCTGAGGACCGAGTGGGTCTACACCATCTGGTATCAGAGCCTGATTCTTGTTTGTATATTTCAGGCAGGAAAAGTGAGAAGGAATTTCAACCATTCCGCCAAGGAGAAGAGACAGGCAAACACCCGATCCGCCAGAGGAAAGGGAAATGCCAGAAGGAAGGGGCAGGCAAGTGCATAATCCAGAAGTGGAAAGAGATCTGCATGAAATTCATGCCAGACTCATGGATGTGGAAATAAAACAAAGGCGCATAGCTGATATTGGAGATGTCAGTGAGTTCGAAAGTGAAGATGACATTGGACATGAAGAAGAAGAAATTGTAGCAGAAGATGCAGCAAATGAATGCTTGATTAGAGTTGTTGCAAGAATGAGTGCAAGAGCCAAAATGGACATTCCATTTTATGAGGGAAACTTGGATGCTGAAGAGATTCTATAATGGATTAGAGTTCTGGACACATATTTTGACTATGAATATGTCGAAGAAGACAAGAAGGTCAAACATGTTGTCATGAGACTTAAAGGACATGCAGCATTGTGGTGGGATGAACTGCAAGCTGACAGATGCTGCCAAGGTAAGTAGAAAATCAAGAGTTGGGATAGGATGATCGCAAATATGAAGGAAAAATTCATTCCCAGGGATTACCAGATTACTTTATTTTGAAGAATGCAAAATTTGAGACAGAAGTTGATGTCAGTGAAGGAATATACTGAAGAGTTCTACAGGCTGAACATTAGAGTAGGTCATCATGAAAGTAGTGATGAAAAGGTTGCCAGGTATATGAATGGCCTAAGATACAAAATTCAGGATGAGATGAGCATGATGACCATCTGAACGATGGAAGATTCTTATCAAATGGCTCTAAAGGCGAAAGAGAAGCTGAGCCGAAAACAAGGTCAAAGAGGTTGAGGCAGAAGTCAAGCCAGGGGAAAATGAGTCGTCGAAGATAGAAATCAGAAGCCTAAGGAAGAATGGAAGAAAACTCAGATTGAGAGAGGTGGAAGCTCATAGAAAGGGAAATATGTTGGGCAGAGAAGGCAATATGCTAATTAGAGAGGAGAGTATGTTGATAACAACATTTTTCCTCGTACTAGAGGTAGAGGAAGAGGAAGAGGTGGAGTGATAAAATGCTTCATGTGCGGAAAGGTCAGACGCAAGTCTTATGAATGTTTAGACAAGAAGAAAGAGGAAGGAGAGACTCACATTGTCGAAGCACAGAGGAAAAATGTTGAGGCAGAGGATGTTGAGGGCGGAAGATCGCTGAAGATGCGAAAAGTTCTTTTGACACCAAAGAAGGAAGTGGAGAGTTCGGTCCAAAGGAACAGACTTTTTCGGACTGCTTGCAAGACTAAGGACAAGGTATGCAAGGTCATTGTGGATAGTGGTAGCACAGACAATCTTGTTTCAACGGAGATGGTAGAAAAACTGGAGTTGGAGACGATTGATCATCCAATCCCATACAGAGTTTCATGGTTGCAAAAAGGACATCAGGTAAATGGCACTGAGCAATGTTTAGTTCAGTTTAAAATAGGAGGGTATAAAGATGAAATACTTTGTGATGTTATTCCTATGGATGTTTTTCATCTATTGTTGGGTAGACCGTGGAAATATGACAAGAATGTGATTCATTATGGGAGAATGAACACATACACCCTAGAGAAAAATGGGAGAACTCACATGTTGTTGCCGATCAAAGATAAAGAAATAAAACCGGAGGTGAGTAACACTGTACTTATCATGAGTGGGAAGGAACTTCTTACAGAGGTTAAGAAAAAGGAGGAACCACAATTCATTGTGGTCAGGAAGGCAAATATTGTTTTAACCAGCACAAGGGTAGATGATTTACCAGAGGAGGTTCAGGAACTGTTGGAAGAGTTCGTTGACATAGTAGTCGACGGACTACCTCATTTGTTGCCACCGATTAGAAGTATAATTCATCAAATTGATCTCATACTTGGAGCTAGTTCTCCAAACAAAGCAACGTACAGATTGACGCCACAGGAGAATGAAGAGGTCAAAAGACAAGTCCCGGATTTGTTGGACAAAGGTTTGGTCAGAGAAAGCTTGAGTCTGTGTGTTGTTCCGACAGTACTCAGTCCGAAGAAAGATAGAGGCTGGAGGATGTGTACTGACTTGAGGGAGATAAAAAAGATAACCATCAGGTACAGATTTCCATTGCCAAGGATGGATGATTTGATGGATTTCTTAAGTGGGGCAAAATTGTTTTCAAAAATTGATTTGAAAAGTGGATATCACCAGATTCGTATGAGAGAAGGTGATGAATGGAAGACAACATTCAAGACTAACGAAGGGTTGTATGAATGGCTTGTCATGCCGTTTGGTTTAACAAATGCGCCAAGTACCTTTATGAGGTTGATGAATGAAGTCCTGAAGGATTTCATCGGAAAATTTGTCATTGTGTATCTTGATGACATATTGATTTTCAGTAAAACAAAGGCAAAACATCTGAAATATTTGGCTACAGTGATGAAGAGGCTACAACAAGAGAAGCTGCTGATAAACATGAAGAAATCCTCATTCATGAAGACAGAGCTCATTTATTTGGGGTTTGTTATTTCTGCAGATAAGTTGAGGATGGATCCAAATAAGGTGGAGGTAATTAAGAATTGGCCATCACCAAAGAATATCTTTGAAGTTTGAAGTTTTCACGGATTAGCTACTTTCTACCAGAAGTTCATCAGGAATTTCAGTGGAATTAGTGCACAGATGATGGACACGGTGAAGAAGAGACACAAGTCTTTTGACTAGACGGAAGAGGTTGAGAAAAGCTTCAATTTGTTGAAAAGAAAAATCACGGAACAACCAATTCTGGTGTTGCCTGATTTCCAAAAGACATTTCAAGTAAAATGTGATGCAAGTGGATTTGCAATAGGAGCAGTCTTGAGCCAAGAAGACAGGCCGATAACATATTACAATGAGAAGCTGAATGAAGTGAAAGTGAAATACTCCACTTATGATAAGGAATTCTATGTTATTATTCAGGCATTGAAAAAATGGAGACATTACTTAATTCCTAAGGAGTTTGTCTTATACAGTGACAATCATGCTTTGCAATTTGTGACTCAACGGGAGAAGTTGAATCAAAGACATGTTAAATGGGTTGAATATATGCAAAATTTCACTTTTTTGATTAAACATATTTATGGAACTGCTAACAAATTTGTTGATGCTTTGAGCAGGAAATGTTTGCTATTGCAGCAGTTCAGAGTAAAAACATTGGGTTTTGATGATCTCAGGGACATGTACAGAGATGATCCAGATTTTAAAGAGGCATATGAAGTAGATGAGAATCCAATTCTTAGGGATAGAAGCCAACGGGTAGAATACATGATCCAGGAAGGATTATTGTTTAAAGGTAATCAGCTTTGTATTCCAAAATGCTCCATGAGGGAGAATTTTCTCAAGGAGAAACATAGTGGAGGATTGGTTGGACATTTCGATCATGAAAAGACGTTCGCAAAGTTGAATGAGTCATATTTTTGTCCAGGAATGCAAGAAGATGTCAAAAGATTCATGGACAGATGTAGAATTTGTCAACATTCAAAAGGAAAGAGGCAGAATGTAGGTTTTTATCAACCATTACCCATACCTGACAGGCCATGGGATGCAGTAAGCATGGACTTCATATTGGGGTTTCCAAGAACACAAAGAGGGTTTGACTCAATCTTTGTGGTAGTGGATAGATTTTCCAAAATGGCACATTTCATTCCATGTCAGAAAACCAATGACGCAACTCACATTCCGAACCTGTTTTTCAAAGAAGTCATTCGACTTCACAGCTTACCAAGGAGCATAGTTTCAGATAGAGACACTAAGTTCATAGGACACTTCTAGAGAACATTATGGAAGAAGCCGGGAACAAAATTGTCATTTATTTCATCTTATCATCCTCAGATGAATGGACAGACAGAAGTCATGAACAGGAGTTTGGGAAACTTGTTGAGGAGCTTGGTGACAGAACACCACAGTCAGTGGGACAACATATTACCACAGGCAGAGTTTGCATATAATGACTGACTTAATAGGAGCACAGGATAGAGTCCATTTCAAATTGTTTATGGCATGCAGCCGAGAGGAATTTCTGAGTTGAGGGATTCAGAACAGATTGCGACTAGGAGCGCTAGTGCAGAAGATTTCACAGAGGTGATGAAGGAACTTCACAGCCAGGTGAGGAAGGATTGCAGAGTTAGAGCCAAGAATATAAGAGGCGAACAGATCAACATAGGAGACAACTTCAGTTCGAAGTTGGTGATTTTATCCTTGCACATTTGAGAAAGGAAAGGTTCCCGAGTAGAACATATAATAAACTGAAGATGAAGAAAGTCGGACCATGTAAGGTCTTGAAGAAATTTGGAGCGAATGCATATGAGATTGAATTACTCAATGGGATCAGAATTTCTCCGATATTCAATGTCTCGTATTTGTACCCTTATAAAGCTGAGGAACTAGAAGCATGTAGTGAACAGCCAGAGATTCAGTGGACAAAACAAATGCCAGTTGCAGAAAAGCCACAGATGGAGTGCATACTGGACAAAAGAGTTGGTAAGAGGATCAGACGAAAGCAATACTTTGAATACTTGGTCAAGTGGAAGGGCCATCCAGTTGAAGATGCTAGCTAGAAGAATGAAGCAGAAATCCAGAAGCATGGGAAGACTGTGTGCGAGCTCATGGACAGGAGCCGATGAAATTTTAAAGCGAGGGAGTATGATGCAGGAGCATCGCAAGGCATGCAAGCATAGCCAGCAGTGAGACAGCGTGGAGATAAGAGACAGCTGGAAAAGCACCGAGCACATTTTTTGAAAATGTTTTGAAATATTAATGAAGTCATTAAGTGGAGGCATGCTTGTATTATTGTAAAAGTACCTTGAGCGATCTACTCTCGTCCATTGTAGATAGGAGCTTTTATGTGTAATGAATGTAGGTAGATAGAATTGAATTCTAGATTAGACAGTTTTAGAGCACAAGAGGGAAACAGGATATAGACACCCTCATTGTATATTTGTAAGATTATTATGTCAAGAGAGCATAGAGCATAGAGAAGAGAGCAGAGAGTTGTAGTTGAAAACACCCATGTACAAAGATTTGAATTAATAGAAAGAGCTTCGATTCAAATTCATGGTGTCATATTTGTTCTTTGTGTATGCATGTTGAATGTTATGCTCATGGATGTTTACTTTTTGTTATACATTTGCTTTATATGTTGTGTATATGATTTCATGCTTTGTGTTTGAAGTTTGAGAGAGAGTAAGGAATGAGTTTCAATTGTTTCTCTGCCTGAGTGAGTAAAATTCCTGCAAGGAGTGCAGTGAAGTTTGTCCGCAAGGAGTGCATTGACAGAAGTCAGAGTTCATCTCTGAAAGCTCAGGAGGGATAACAATTGTTCTCATTCTCGCCGAAGTGCAAGTTGAGCACAAGAGTTGTGCAAGGTGTGTGTAGGCCGAGTAAAGTCTTAGAGTTTGTGAACTTGAGAAATTGTTGAAGAACTACTGCTGCAGAGAATGCATAGAGTCGAAGGACTTCAATTCTTTGAAATAATTGAAGGATTCGCTGCAAGGAGTGCGTGCGGGAGTCTTCTTTAAGACTTGGAGTTGGAGAAATCTCAGGAAGGATAGGGTATTCACAGTTTTCAAAGAAAAGAACAGAAGATTGGTGCCTTGAGGCGTTGAAAGAAGGTATAGCAAGTTTGCGTTGCAGGCGGGTAAGTTCCGCGGAGAAATATTTGGTTAAATTCGCAGGAATTGTCCAGGAAGAAACGAACGGTCGGAATTCTTTGAGAAGAATTTGTGAAGTCAAAGAGCCGTCAGATTTTGTAGAGAAGCAGGAACTTTATGGCGAGCTTTACTCAAGTGTAAGCTAAGAAGAAATTAAGACCGTAGGATCCAAGTCATCCAGGGTTGTTGGATCGCTCGCGAAAGGCGAGTAGCGAAGTGGCGAGTGGATCAGAGTCGTCTATCTGGGAGTGGACAGGTGGCATACTCACCGAGAGGGCAGAGTCTCATTGACCATTTCGAGGTTTCGTCATTTGAGGAGATGAAGGCTTAGCATTCGGATTCGCGAAGTCGTGAAGTCTGAGAACTCCAAAAAGGCGGGAAGTTCCATCGTGGGACCCACGAAGAAGACGTGTCAGAATCTTGTCGTTTCGCATATCTGAGGATAAAAGGTTGAGACTTTCGTCCCAAAAGTCACGAAGTGGCGAGAAGCGAAGTCACGAAGTAATCTAATCCGTCCATCGGAGGAGGAGAGGTGTCAGAGATCCAAGGATCTCACGAACTCGGAGGTTCGTCGGGTGAGAGCCCAAAATTTGGGTGCTCAAAGTTGCGAGAAGCGAAGCCGTGAAGTGTCGAGGTTGCACCTTTGAGACACGTGGCAGAACTGCACAGTGGGCCCAGGAATTAAACCAGCAAACACACGTCACCTATATGGAGGAGTCAACACCCCTTTGACCTCTCGCATCTCGGGGACTTGGGAGAAAAGGGAACAAAAGTTGGACCCTTGAACTCGCGAAGGCACGAGAGGCAAAAGGTGTTGGTGATTAGCCTAGCCAATGGTCACGCAAGGAAGGTGCTAACAAAGGGAGAGTTGTACCCATTTCACGATCTCAGTTATCGTGGTATCGCAGAGGAAGAGTCGGAGGTCACGACTCATGAACTTGCAAGATCGTGAACTACAAGAAAGAACCTGTGGATCGATTAAAAAGGGGATTCCAAAAGAGAATCTGAAAGAGCCGATCCAGCTCAAAGGGCATATAGAGCGATCCTGTAAGTGGATCCTCAACCTAAGGGCTGAGTGGGTCTGCACCATTTGGTATCAGAGCTTGATTCTTGTTTGTATATTTTCGGCAGGATAAGCGAGAAGGAATTTCAACCATGCTGCCGAGGAGAAGAGACAAGCAAAAACTCGATCCACCAGAGGAAAGGGAAATGCTAGAAGGAAGGGGCAGACAGGTGCAGAATATAGAAGTGGAAAGAGATCTACATGACATTCGCGCCAGACTCGTGGATGTTGAAATAAAACAAAGGCGCATAGCTAATATTGAAGATGTCAGTGAGTCCAAAAGAGAAGACGATGTTGGACATGAAGAAGAAGAAATTGCAGCAGAAGATGCAACAAATGAACGCTTGATTAGAGTTGTTGCAAGAATGAGTGCAAGAGCCAAAATGGACATTCCAGTTTATGAGGGAAACTTGGATATTGAAGAGCTTCTAGACTGGATTAGAGCTCTGGACACATATTTTGACTATGAATATGTCGAAGAAGACAAGAAGGTCAAACATGTTGTCACGAGACTTAAAGGACATGCATCATTATGGTGGGATGAACTGCAAGCTGATAGATGTTGCCAAGGTAAGAAGAAAATCAAGAGTTGGGATAGGATGATCGCAAAGATGAAGGAGAAATTCATTCTCAGAGATTACCAGATTACTCTATTTCGAAGAATGCAAAATTTGAGACAGAAGCTAATGTCAGTGAAGGAATATAGTGAAGAGTTCTATAGGTTGAACATCAGAGCAGGTCATCGTGAATGTAATGATGAAAAGGTTTCCAGGTATATGAATGGCCTGAGATAAAAAATTCAGGATGAGATGAGCATTATGACCATCCGAACGATGGAAGATTCTTATCAAATGGCTCTAAAGGAAAAAGAGAAGCTGAGCTGAAAACAAGGTCAAAGAGGCCGAGGCAGAAGTCAAGCCAGGGGAAAATTAGTCGTCAAAGATAGAAATCAGAAGCCTAAGGAAGAATGGAAGAAACCTCAGATTGAGAGAGGTGGAAGCTCATAGAAAGGGAAATATGATGGACAGAGAAGGCAGTATGTTGATCAGAGAGGAGAGTATGTTGATAACAACATTTTTCCTCGTACTAGAGGTAGAGGAAGAGGAAGAGGTGGAGTGATAAAATGCTTCACATGCGGAAAGGTCGGACACAAGTCTTATGAATGTCCAAACAAGAAGAAAGAGGAAGGAGAGACTCACATTGCCAAAGCACAGAGGTGAAATGTTGAGGTGGAGGATGTTGAAGGCAGAAGATCGTTGATGATGCGAAAAGTTCTTTTGACACCAGAGAAGGAAGTGGAGAGTTCGGTCCAAAGGAACAGAATTTTTTGGACTATTTGCAAGACCAAGGACAGGGTATGCAAGGTCATTGTGGACAGTGGTAGCACAAACAATCTCATTTCAACGAAGATGGTAGAAAAACTGGAGCTGGAGACGATTGATCATCCAAGCCCATACAGATTTTTGTGGTTGCAAAAAGGACATCAGGTAAATGTCACTGAGCAATGTTTAATTGAGTTTAAAATAGGAGGGTATAAAGATGAAATAATTTGTGATGTTATTCCTATGGATGTTTTTCATCTATTGTTGGGTATACCATGGAAATATGACAGGAATGTGATTCATGATGGGAGAATGAACACATACACCCTAGAGAAAAATGGGAGAACTCACATGTTGTTGTCGATCAAAGATAAAGAAATAAAACCGGAGGTGAGCAACACTGTACTTCTCATGAGTGGGAAGGAACTTCTTATAGAGGTTAAGAAGAAGGATGAACTGCAATTCATTGTGGTCAGGAAGCCAAATAGTGTTTTAACCAGCACAAGGGTAGATGATTTACCAGAAGAGGTTCAGGAACTGCTGGAAGAGTTCGCTAACATAGTAGTGGAAAAACTACCTTTTTCGTTGCCACCGATTAGAAGTATAAGTCATCAAATTGATCTCATACCTGGAGCTAGTTTTCCAAACTAAGCAGCGTACAGATTGACGTCACGGGAGAATGAAGAGGTCAAAAGACAAGTCCAGGATTTGTTGGACAAAGGTTTTGTCAGAGAAAGCTTGAGTCCATGTGTTGTTCTGATAGTACTCAGTCCAAAGAAAGATGGAGGCTGGAGGATGTGTACTGACTCGAGGGAAATCAACAAGATAACCATTAGGTATAGATTTCCATTGCCAAGGATGGATGATTTGATGGATTGCTTAAGTGGGGCCAATTTTTTTTCAAAAATTGATTTGAAAAGTGGATATCACCATATTCGTATGAGAGAAGGTGATGAATGGAAGACAACATTCAAGACTAACGAAGGGTTGTATGAATGGCTTGTCATGCCATTTGGTTTAATAAACAAGCCAAGTACCTTTATGAGGTTGATGAACGAAGTCCTGAAGGATTTCATCGGAAAATTTGTCATTGTGTATCTTGATGACATACTGATTTTCAATAAAACAAAGGCAGAACATCTGAAACATTTGGCTACAGTGATGAAGAGGTTATAGCAAGAGAAGTTGTTGATAAACATGAAGAAATCCTCATTCATGAAGACAGAGCTCGTTTATTTGGGTTTTTTTATTTCTGCAGATAAGTTGAGGATGGATCCAAATAAGGTGGAGGTAATTAAGAATTGGCCATCACCAAAGAATATCTTTGAAGTTTGAAGTTTTCACAAATTGGCTAGTTTCTACCGGAAGTTCATCAAGAATTTCAGTGGAATTAGTGCACCGATGATGGACACAGTGAAGAAGAGACACAAGTCTTTTCACTAGACGGAACAGGCTGAGAAAAGCTTCAATTTGCTGAAAAGGAAAATCACGGAACAACCAATTCTGGTGTTGCCTGATTTCCAAAAGACATTTCAAGTAAAATGTGATGCAAGTGGATTTTCAATAGGTGCAGTCTTGAGCCAAGAAGACAGGATGATAGCATATTTCAGTGAGAAGCTGAATGAAGTGAAAGTGAAATACTCCACTTATGATAAGGAATTCTATGTTATTATTCAGGCATTGAAAAAATGGAGACATTACTTAATTCCTAAGGAGTTTGTCTTATACAGTGACAATCATGCTTTGAAATTTGTGACTCAACAGGAGAAGTTGAATCAAAGACATGTTAAATGGCTTGAATATATGCAAAATTTCACTTTTGTGATTAAACATATTTCTGGAACTGCTAACAAAGTTGTTGATGCTTTGAGCAGGAAATGTTTGCTATTGCAGGAGTCCAGAGTCAAAACATTGGGTTTTGATGATCTCAGGGACATGTATAGAGATGATCCAGATTTTAAAGAGGCATATGAAGTAGTTGAGAATCCAATTCTCATGGATAGAAGCCAATGGGAAGAATACATGATCCAGGAAGGATTATTGTTTAAAGGTAATCAGCTTTGTATTCCAAAATGCTCCATGAGGGAGAATTTGTTGAAGGAGAAACATAGTGGAGGATTGGCCGGACATTTTGGTCATAACAAGACATTCGCAAAGTTGAATGAGTCATATTTTTTACAGGGAATGCTAGCAGACGTCAAAATATTTGTGGACAGATGTAGAATTTGTCGACATTCAAAAGGAAAGAGGCAGAATGCAGGTTTTTATCAATCATTACCCATACCTGACAGGCCATGGGATGCAATAAGCATGGACTTCATATTGGGGTTGCCAAGAACACAAAGAGGGTTTGAATCAATCTTTGTGGTAGTGGATAGATTTTCCAAAATGGCACATTTCATTCCATGTCAAAAAACCAGTGACGCAACTCACATTGCGAACCTGTTTTTCAAGGAATTCATTCGACATCACGGCATACCAAGGAGCATAGTTTTGGATCGAGACACTAAGTTCATAGGACACTTCTGGAGAACCTTATGGAAGAAGCTGGGAAAAAACTTGTCATTTAGTTTATCTTATCATCCTCAGACGGATGGGCAGACAGAAGTCGTGAACAGGAGTTTGGGAGACTTGCTGAGGAGCTTGGTGACAGAACACCACAATCAGTGGGACAACATATTACCACAGGCGGAGTTTTCTTATAAAACTTGCTTAATAGGAGCACAGGATAGAGTCCATTTCAAATTGTTTGTGGCATGCATCCAAGAGGAATTTCTGAGCTGAGGGATTCAGAACAGATTGCGACTAGGAGCGTTAGTGCAGAAGATTTCGCAGAGGCGATGAAGGAACTTGACAGCCAGGTGAAGGAACGATTGTAGAGTTCGAGCCAAGAATATAAGCGAAGAGCAGATCAACACAAGAGACAACTTCAGTTTGAAGTTGGTGATTTGATCCTTGCACATTTGAGAAAGGAAATGTTCCCGAGTGGAACATATAATAAACTGAAGATGAATAAAATCGGACCATGTAAGGTCTTGAAGAAATTTGGGGCGAATGCATATGAGATTGAATTACCCAATGGGATCGGAATTTCTATGATACTCAATGTCTCAGATTTTTACCCTTATAAAGATAAGGAACTAGAAGTAGGTAGTGAACAGCCAGAGATTCAATGGACAAAAAAAATTCCATTTGCAGAAAAGTCGCAGATGGAGTGCATACTGGACAAAAGAGTTGGTAATAGGACCAGACGAAAGAAATACTTTGAATGCTTGGTCAAGTGGAAGGGCCATCCAGTTGAAGATGCTAGCTGGGAGAATGAAGCAGAAATCTAGAAGCATGGACAGACCATGCATGAGCTCATGGACAGGAGCCCGTGAAAATTTTCAAGCGAGGGAGTATGATGCAGGAGCATCGGAAGGCGTGCAAGCATAGCCAGCAGCGAGATAGCAAGGAGATAAGAGACAGCTAGAAAAGCACCGAGCACATTTTTTGAAAATGTTTTGAAGTATTAATGAAGTCATTAAGTGGAGGCATGTTTGTATTATTGTAAAAGGACCTTGAGCGATCCTCTCTCGTCCATAGTATATAGGAGCCTTTATGTGTAATGAATGTAGGTAGATAGAATTTAATTCTAGATTAGATAGTTTTAGAGCACAAGAGGGAAACGGGATATAGACACCCTCATTGTATAGTTGTAAGATTATTATGTCAAGAGAGAATAGAGCATAGAGAAGAGAGCAAATATTTGTAGTTTAAAACACCCATGTACAGAGATTTGAATTAATATAAAGAGCTTCGATTCAAATTCATGGTGTCGTATTTGTTCTTTGTGTATGCATGTTGAATGTTATGCTCATGGATGTTTACTTTCTGTTATACATTTGCTTTATATGTTGTGTATATGATTTCATGCTTTGTGTTTGAAGTCTAAGAGAGAGTAAGGAATGAGTTTCAATTGTTTCTCTGCTTGAGTGAGTAAAATTCCTGCAAGGAGTGCAGTGAAGTTTGTCCGCAAGGAGTGCATTGACAGAAGTCAGAGTTCATCTCTGAAAGATCAGGAGGGATAACAACTGTTCTCATTCTCACAAAAGTGAAAGTTGAGCACAGGAGCCGTGCAAGGTGTGTGTAGGCTGAGTAAAGTCTTAGAGTTTGTGAACTTGAGAAATTGTTGAAGGACTACTGCTACAGGGAGTGCACAGAGTCGAAGGACTTCAATTCTTTGAAGTAATTGAAGGATTCGCCACAAGGAGTGCATGCGGGAGTATTCTTTAAGACTTGAACTTGGAGAAAGCTCGAGAAGGATAGGGTATTTTCATTTGTCGAAGAAAAGCACAGAAGGTTGGTGCCTTGAGGCATTGAATGAAGGTGTAGCAAGTTTTCATTGCAGGCGGGTAAGTTCTATGGAGAAATATTTGGTTAAATTCGCAGGAATTGTCTAGGAAGAAATTGACGGTCGAAATTCTTTGAGAAGAATTCACGAAGTCACAAGAGCCATCAGATATTGTATAGAAGAAGGAATGTTATGGTGAGCTTTCCTCAAGCGTAAGCTTAGAAGAAATCAGGACCGTAGGATCCAAGTCATCCAGGGTCGTTGGATCACTCGCGAAAGGCGAGTAGAGAAGTGGCGAGTGGATCAGAGTCATCTATCTGGGAGTGACAGGTGGCATACTCACCGAGAGGGAAGAGTCTCATTGACCATTTCAGGGTTTCATGAGTTGAGTAGCTAAAGGCTTAGCATTCAGATTTGCAAAGTCACGAAGTCTGAGAACTCCAAAAAGGCAGGAAGTTCCATCATAGGACCCACGAAGAAGACGTGTCAGAATCTCGTCGTTTCTCATATCAGAGGATAAAGGTCGAGAATTTTGTTTTGGAAGTCCCAAAGCAAAGTCGCGAAGTAATCTAAGTCGTCCATCGAAGGAGGAGAGGTGTCAGAGATCAAAGGATCTCGCGAACTCGGAGGTTCGCCAGGTGAGAGCCAAAAATTTGGGTGCTCAAAGTTGTGAGAAGCGAAGCCGCGAACTATTGAGGTTGTACCTAAGAGACAAGTGTAAGAACTATATAGTGGGCCCAGGAATTAAACCAGTGGTCACAAGTCACCTATACAGAGGATTCAACACCCAGTTGACCTCTTGCATCTCGGGGCCTCAGGAGAAAAGGGAACGAAGGTTGGACCTTTGAACTCACGAAGGCGTGAGAGGCGAAAGGTGCTAGTGCTTAGCCTAGCTGGAAGTCGTGCAAGGAGAGCACTGGAAAAGGGAGAGTTGTACCCATTTCACAATCTTGGTTATCGCGGGATCGCAGAGGAAGAGTCAGAGGTCACGACTCGTGAACTTGTGAGATCGCGAACCGTGAGAAAGATACTGTGGATCGATTAGAAATGGGATTCTAGAAGAGAATCTGAAAGATCCAATCTGGCTCTAAGGGCATATAGAATGATCCTATAAGCGGATCCTCGACCTAAGGGCTGAGTGGGTCTTCACCAGTGAGCATTTTGAGATAAATGCTTAATGTAATCATTTGCCTGATACAAACTAACATCTCCTCTAGGAGAAATATCTTGTGGTAGTTCCAGGTTTCCATGGAGGAATGTTTTATCACAACACTATAAGAGTGTTGACCTCATTCTGTATTGTATTTCTTACTCTTGATCTTTGCTTCAGATAGGTCACAAGTGAAATCTCTAAAGGAGCCACTGTGATGATTGTTTGTGCTATTGCTTTATCTACTATTATTAAAAGAGTACTATTCATGCTTGTTGTTTTGTTGACCTTGTTTCAGGTCACAGGTGATAACTCTAAGGAAGCTATAGTGAAGGTTGTTGAAGGAAACATATTATATGAGACATGAAGCAGACTATGTACATGACCATATACACTCATGTACCAAATAAGATGACGAAGAAGCTATCTCTTGAGATTCAAAATATCTCATATGAAGATTGATTGAAAGGAGTAAAAGGATCCAAAGATGACCGAACATTAGAATGGTAAGCATAACTCGTTTGAAGCCTGACTTTGTCTTTCACATCTAGACTTGGTATTCAACACCAAGTATACCCTATAAAAGATGATGAAGTCCTTATAGACTCAGAAGAAATTGAGAGTAATCCTAATCTCAGAAAGTATCATATGAAGAGTCAACTTCCATGACTGGGAGACATATGTTGTGATAAGACTAGATCGTAGCTTCAGAAACTTCTAAGAGATATGAAATATCCTAGGAAGATTCCCTTGTTTTAGTAACAGAGAAGAAATCCAGTCAAAAAGACTAAGATGTGGATTCTTCTGTGAGAAGAGAAGTCATTATTGACTTCCAATATTGATCTATACATATCAAACATGTTGCATATATACAAAGCCTGATGTATGTCCAGAGGATTCTCCAAGCAAAAGGGAGAGTACTATGATGAGACAATTATTGAAGAAATAGTTCTAGTATTTATGAAGACAACCAAAACAACCATGATTCATATATAGTATGAGATGCAAGGGGAGAAATCCCCATATTTAAAATTGAGTGGCATTTGGTGCAGTACATTAGTTGGTTCATGGAGACATGACTACTGTTGTAACAAATATTGAAATTTTGGCTTTCGATCACTTAGGAGAATGAATGGAAGCATTGGTAGTGGAACAACCACATACACCGAGCATTAAGCCACATGGAGAAAAATGTCAAGAGTCCGGGTTTTTTTTCCATCGGGGATTTGGACAACGTAGATATTTTAATAACCACTGCTTCGTTTCCCTAAATCCAAAAAACCCAAAATCAGGACTCCATTCATATGCAAATTGATTTAGAAAAACGCAATTTTCTCATCCATGGGAGGTCGTTTTTCGTGTTCAAATAGTCGATCGACATCTAAAAATCCTAATATTTCCAGTAGTGTCTTCATAATTTCATTTTTATCTTGGCAAGGAATTTAATAATCCCCCGCAAGATGAGATTCATTTTTAGAAATATGGCATTTTTACTGTGATGAGTCATCATTTTCAAATGAGGATTCTGAGCGACTGGAGTATCATTTTAAGAAACAATTGGAGGATTTTGTGCCTAACACATCATAGATCATTAGCCTCTTTCATTTTTCATACAGGTTTCACATATTGGGAGAATCAAAACCATCTCCGAGCCCTAATTTTTGGATTTCACATTTCCCTGTTTTGACACATGTTTGTTAAATGCAGATTTGGGAAAAATGAAAAGGGGTGTCAGGGAAATGAGAGAGGTTTTTTCTCAGAATAAATAGATGCGCAAAATCCGCTTTCATTTTATACACAACTGTCATTATTCGAGAGATACAGATCCATAACCGCAACCCTAGTTTTCAACAGTTTGGCCCATTTTCTATGGCAGAAAGTTTCAAGAATCGGTTGTAACTGTTGTTATCTTTTAGATTAGAGAGGATTTTGACCTCAATACATATATGAGGCATATTTGTAAAATGAATAGGGGTAAATACACATAGGAGTAGTACTCCTGGGCTGTAGCTTTCATTTTCAGTTTAATATAAGATTGCAGAAGCATGTTTTATCCATATCAGAGATTCTTGTGATGTTGCTTGCAGATTTTGTCCATTTTCTTAGTTTCAATATCACTCCATCTATCTTTTCTTCTTGATTTGTAACTGTTTTGTAATAGAATTCATCCTCTATTATATGCTCTATTGCAGAATGGTTATAGGTTGTTTCTTACAGAGATCAAGGTTCAGAATCCGTCCTTTGCTAGATGCTCTCTCCCAACCATCTCTTTCCACTGATTTGTGCTTGGAATTCACTCATCGCTAAGTGCTCCTTGTGTATTGATATGTTTTCTCTTTATTATGCTGCCATACTTTTATAAATCCTTCTCTTTGTAATCAACTTCTATCTCACCTCTGCTCCATGGATTTCCATTGCCGAAACACTCTTTCTATTTGCTTGATCATTTGACTCCATGACCAATGGACTATCTCCTGGTCCAACCCATCAACCCTAAAAACCTCAAAACTTTTTGTTGCCCATAGATCTGCCCATTGTTAAGCTTATTGGATACCCTATCGTGACATATATTTGAGAGATCTCTCTCGAGTTTGAAGGGCCAGCTTCCAATCAAAAGTGGTTCGTGGTTATATCGAAATTTACCTGCACGCAACCCAAATCAAGTTCTGAGTGATAACTTATTTTTTCATTTAAAATGTGCTAAGTCTTGGATCTATTACATCCTAGAACCAAATCTTGCAACAACATTTTCTGGCGTCATTGTCGGGGACGAAGGAACGAAGCTATATTCCCTGGGATACAACAAAAAAATTTAGATCTATTTCTTGATGGTGAACAAGGGATAGGCATTCAATTGGTTGTGATCATTCACCTGGAAACTCCTTGGTTCAAAGACTCTATATGATTCACTGGAAACTCCACTGGTCTCAAAATGTCGGATTCATTCGCCTCTCGGATTGTTGCAAGGTTTGCAACTCTAGACTTTGCAAATGTTTATGGTTTTCCAAACATTGTTCCAGACATTAAAGTTTGGGAAGATGTCCTTCCTAAATTTGGAGAATATGCGGATGACAATCTTGCCCAACACTTGTTTGAATTCCACAAGCTCATGGATGAATTAAATATACATAATGAATATGTCCTCATGAAACTGTTTATGTTTTCGTTAGAAAGAGATGCTAGACTCTGGTATAAATCTTTACCTCATTCCAGTATTCCTTCATTGAAAGATTTTCACATACTTTTTCATCAGCATTGTAAAAGAATCTATTCAGCTGAAATACTTTTTGAAGATTGTTGTAATATAAAATTCATAAGACAAACAGATCAAACACATCTTCTTGAAGAGGAGGAAGGAATATCAGAAATTTCTCAAGTCGATGAATATAATCAGTATGAAGAAGAGTTGGCTGATAAAAAAGTAGGATATGATAGTTCTTGTGATCACATTCAAGAAGAATATATTCAGCATCATGGTCAACATGCAGAAGAGAAAGAAAACAATAGTTGCTTGATCCAGAAATTGCATAGACCACCTCCTCCTTTAACAGAAGAAGAGATAGATCTGCTCCTAAACAGTTATGGTACATCCCTTGCTTACACAGATTTGCAGCATTCACACAGTCATGAACATGTGAGTGAAACTTCTTCTATTACTGAAAATGAAAATCTAAGTTTAAATCATGATAGCCATGGGACTTTAGAGGAAGTTAGTAAACCAATTTATGATGATGATTTCCTGCTAGGGGATCACCTTGTAGACATTGTTTTGTTTCATGGAGAAGATAGGGCTGTCATGTTTAATAACCTTGAAGAATGTTTGATGTTCAAAGATGCTTTAGATTATGATTTGAAGGAGTGTGGATCTAAGATAGATATATTCACAGTTGATATTCCTAGCATTTGTCTGACTGATGACACTCCTGAGTTATCTGCTAAACCTGTTTATGATGAATAGCCAGAAGAACAAGAAGAGTTGATTTATTTTTCATCACACACAAAAATTTACGACATTCCTCCTTTATTTGATGAATGTGATGAAAGTGTTTATCAAGATGATAAGCAACAAGAAACTTTGGTTCAACAGGAAAGCAATCAGCAACATCATGAAAGAGATCAGCCTATGTATGACAGCTACCAAGAAGATCTTTGGACAACAGGTGAAGGACATAAAGAGGGGTCACTGAAACAATTGATCTCTCCTCCCTGTTTAGCAACCATTGAGCAACAGACCGGTAAGTTTCAATGCGACATTTTTGCACTAGTGGAAGAAAAAATCAGCAGTGGACAAAGTGCGCAAAAACATTTCAGACAGCTTTCCCAACAGGAGGAAGTATGGATTAATTGTGAAAGTGGTATATCTCTTCCCTTCTATGATACAGTAGCAGTTTATATGGAGTCAAAATGGGGGAATGAATTTGTTATTTCCAACCTCTTGAAGTCTGAATTTCAAAACTATAAGTACCTGCTCCCAGGGCATGTTTTGAAATTTGTAGCTGCTCCTGTCATCCTTTTTCTCAAAGATGGAAGTATAATTAAGTTTGTTAGTCGAATACTTGCTTGGTTGATTTGGAATTTTTCCTATACTTAAAAAAAAAAATAGTGATATCAATTAGAGTAGGCGGTGTATATAAATAAGATTGAATTTGAGCATTAGAGTACAGAAGTGGTTTTAATTACGTTTTCAGTTCAATTTGGCATCCTTTATGGTTTTGATTTAAGACATTATGACTCCATAGCCCAATGAATGCATAAGCGGTTTTTTGTTTCGGAAAGGTGCAAGTAAAGCGACAGAGTTCAGAGTTTGATAAGGATGATTTCAGGTCACCCAATGGATGAAGGCACGTGGTCTACTATTCTTAGCACTTTGCAGGAAAGAACCAACCCTAGATGGAGCCTTTGTTGTAACAAATATTGAAATTTTGGGTTTCGGTCACTTAGGAGAATGAATGGAAGCATTGGAAGTGGAACGACCGCATACACCGAGCATTAAGACAGATGGAGAAAAAGATAAATATTCTGGGTTTTGGGCCGTCATGGATTTTTCCGACGTAGATATTTTAATAACCACTACTTTGTTTCTCCGAATCCCGAAAACCCAAAATCGGGACTCCAATCATATGCAAAATTGCTTTAGAAAAATGCAATTTTCTCAGCCATGGAGAGGTCATTTTTCGCGTCTAAATAGTCGATCAACATATACAAATCCTAATATTTCTAGTGGTGTCTTCAGAATTTCATTTTTATCTTGTTAAGGAAATCAAAAGTCCCCCGAAAGATGATATTCGTTTTCAGAATTATGGCATTTTTACTGTTCTGAGTCATCATTTTCAAATGAGGATTTTGAGTGACTGGAGTATCATTTTGAGAAATGGTTGGAGTATTTTGTGTCTAACACATTAGATATCATTAGCCTCTTTTAGTTTTCCTACAAGTGTCACATATTGGGAGAATTGAATCCATCTCCAAGCCCTAATTTTCAGATTTCATATTTCCCTGTTTTGACACATGTTTGTTAAATGCAGATTTGGGAAAAATGAAAAGGGGTCTCAAGGAACTAAGAGAGGTTTTTTCTCAAAATAAACAGATGCAAAAAATCCTCTTTCAGTTTATACACAGATGTCTCTATTTKAGAGATACAGATTCGTAACCGCAGCCCTAGTTTTCAGCAGTTTGGCCCATTTTCTATGGCTGAAAGCTTCAAGAATTGGTTGTAACTSTTGTTATCTTTTAGATTAGAGAGGATTTCAACCTCAATACATATATGAGGCATATTTGTAAAATGAATAGGGGGAAAGACACACAGGAGTAGTACTCCTGGGCTGTAGCTTTCATTTTCAGTTTAATATAAGATTGCAGAAGCATGTTTTATCCATATCAGAGATTCTTGTGATGTTGCTTGCAGAGTTTGTCCATTTTCTTAGTTTCAATATCACTCCATCTATCTTTTCTTCTTGATTTGTAACTGTTTTGTAATAGAATTCATCCTCTATTAGATGCTTTGTTGTAGAATGGTTATAGGTTGTTTCTTGTAGAGATCAAGGTTCAGAATYCGTCCCTTGCTAGATGCTCTCTCCCAACCATCTCTTTCCACTGATTTGTGCTTGGAATTCACTCATCGCTAAGTTATCCTTGTGTATTGATATGTTTTATCTTTATTTTTCTGCCATACTTTTATAAATCCTTCTCTTTGTAATCAGCTTCTATCTCACCTCTTCTCCATGGATTTCCATTGTTGAAATACTCTTGTTATTTTCTTGATCATTTGACTCCATGCCCAATGGACTACCTCTCGGTCCAACCCATCAACCCTAAAAACCTCAAAACTTTACGTTTCCCACAGATCTACCCATTGTTAATCTTATTGGATATCCTATCATGACATATATTTGAGACATCCCTCTCAGGTTGGAAGGGGCAACTTCCAATCAAAAGTGGTTCGTGGTTATCTCAAAATTTACCTACACGCAACCCAAATCAAGTTCTGAGTGATAACTTATTTTTCATTTAAAATGTGTTAAGGATTGGCTCTATTACAACCTAGAACCAACTCTTGCGACAACAACTACAATGAAAGATAGAGTTACCTCCATGAAAGAAGAAGAGCTATCTTTAGTATCAGTTATTGAGCCACTCTCAGTTTTAGATGAAATTGTTGTCGTGATAGAATAAGAGGAGTTAATCTCAAATTTTAGTAGCCACAGTGAGAATGAAGCAGTCATTCTCAGCCTCAGAGTAGCTGCAGGTGTAGAGTCCCATATTCCAGAAGGAACAGTTGAAGAGAGAGTAGAGGACATACTCCCAAACAGTGAGATAGATAGTATCTTACAGAAAGCACATAGGGTGAGCACATGATTGTGCAAATTGAGTTGCAGCTAAGAAAGTGTACTAGATTGGTACAATGTAATGAGAAAAAGTGATTTGAAGATTGAAGATATAAAGACTCATGTCTTCTAGTTGAGGAAGGATTTGTACGTGTTGAAGCAAGCTCCTAGAGCTTGATATTGCAGAGGATAGATAATTTTATGATGAGCTTGGGATTTACCAAGAGTAAAGTTGATTCTAAAATCTACTTCAAGGTTATGAATGATGAGTCAGTGATATTGTTGGTGTATGTGGATGACTTATTCTTAACTGGAGAAGAAAAACTCATCACTGAATGTAAGAAGAATCTTGCTTCATAATTTGAGATGAAATACCTTGGCCTAATGCATTATTTCTTAGGTCTTGAGGTATGGCAGAGCTCGGAGAGAATCTTCCTTAACCAAGGGAAGTATGCAGTTAAAATCTTGAAGAGATTTGATATGTTGGAGTGCAAGTACATGAATACACCCATGGAAACGAAGTTGAAGCTTCTGGTCGACACTTTGTTAGAATTGATTGATGTCACACTGTATAGATAGATCATTGGATCGTTGATGTATCTGACAAACACCAGACCAGATATCTATTTTTTCGTGAACACTTTGAGTCAGTTTCTGGTAGAACCCAAGCATGTTCACCTAGTTTTTACAAAACATGTGATGAGGTACCTTAAGGGTACATTATATTATGGTCTCAGTTATGATGGAGATCATAATTTCACACTGAGTGGGTACACTGATTCAGATTGGGCTGGAAGTATCTCTGACGGGAAGAGCACTTCAAGATGTTGTTTCAATTTGGGATCATCCATGATCTCATGGCAGAGTAAGAAGCAATAAAGAGTTTCTCTCAGTACAACAGAAGCAAAATACATTGTTGCATGTTCTTCCAGTTTTGAATCCATATGGATTCATAAGTTGTTGATTGGTCTATTCGACCTAGAGATGGAAGCAACCACAATCCTATGTGATAACTAGAGCTGCATAAAGATGACAGAGAATATTTTATTTCATGACAAGTCGAAACACATAGAGATATGATACCATTACATCTGTGACATGGTGCATAGAGGAGCCATAAAGCTCCAATATGTTAGCACGAATGAATAGGTTGTCGATGTGTTGACCAAGCCTCTATCTCATTTAAAGTTTGAGCACTTTAGAGATAAGCTTAGTATAGTCTGAAAGGACCTCCCTCGATAGGAGAAGTAGTGTTGTGCTTCCAGCTTAATTGATGTGTCAAGATGCCATCCTAGTGTTGTGATTCCAGCTTAATTGTTGTGTTAAGATGTCAGTCGAGTGTTGTACTTCCAACTTAATTGTTGTGTCGATATGTCAGCCTAGTGTTGTGCTTCTAGCTTAATTGTTGTGTCGAGATGCCGGCCTAGTGTTGTGCTTCTAGCTTAATTGTTATGTTGAGATGTCAATCGAGTGTTGTGCTTCCAGCTTAATTGTTGTGTTGATATGCCAGCCGAGTGTTGTGCTTCCAACTTAATTGTTGTGTTGAGATTCCAGCTTAATTGTTGATGCCAGCTTAATTGTTGTGTTGATATTCCAACTTAATTGTTGATCCAGCTTAATTGTTGTGTTGTGATTCCATCTTAATTGTTGCGATGATGTGCCAGCCTTGTGTTGATGACATGTCAGCCTTGTGCTGTGATTATGTGCCAAGCCTCGTGTTGTGATGATGTGATAGCTTAAGTGTTGTGATGCCAGCCTCATGCTGAAGACTCTCAGCCTAGTGTTTATGTTGATGATGCTCTAGCCTTCATGTTGTGATGTTGTTGTTGTTGATGATGCTCCAGCCTTTGTGTTGTGATATTGCTTCTTTTGATGTTGTATCAGCCTTGTGTTATTATTGATGATGATGATGTATTAGTGTTATACTAATCCATTTTTAAATGTGTTGAACCTTCACAAAACAGATCTAGCTAGAAAATACTACACACATTTGCAGAGAGGAATTGAGAAAGAAGAAGCAAGATAGAAAGAATGGAAGAATTCTCATTAACCATATTCCACACTCAAAGAGTAAATAATTTACAATAGATATAGGATACATGAGTAACTAATGAGCCATAGTGGTGGTCTATATTGATATGGACACACACAAGCAGTTACAAGAGTAAACTTCCACCTAGTCTAGTCTCGTAGGCAGTTATGAGAGTGAACTACCACCTAGTTGAGTTAACTAGTCAACTAGTCTTCAGTTAACTGAATGAACAAAGAGTAGTGAGTTGGTGATGATACCAATGTTGCATGGTGACAAAACCAATGCAACATCTAAACTCAACTCAACTAGTCAAACTGAAGTGTCAACTGAAAGAGAATATTCTCTAGGTGGAATATTCTCTCCTAAAATATAGGAGACTGGATAATGACTAATTATGACTAATAAACAAGGAATAACCTTAGGAAAAATAAATCCTAGGTTTCTGTGAAGTAACTCCAACACCCCCCCTAAACATCACTATGGTGAAAATAAAGAATGGGTCCCGACTACGATGCCATGTTAGGTACCCAAATACAAAAGATACACTGAAATAAATGAGGAAAGACGGAAAACCTCATGGGAACAAAACCCCCCCTCAAATTACAATGCATAAAATAAAAAATGATAAGGAACAAAAGGCAATTGCTAAGAAACCAGGTCCTTCACTCCAAGAAGACCTCGCAACTGCTCAAGTTTGTTCTCTTTGAAGATTTTTTTGAAGATGTAGATGTATGCATGGATATAATGAAGTATATGCATCATTGATATTTCCACACATATCCACTTTATCTTCTTGTAATGAATAATATCCAAATAAATTTTGGATGAAATTTTGAAAACTGTGCGGTCGTTTCCAGAAAAATGCTTGAATTTTGTTGATTTTAAAACGATCATAACTTCACTTTCTGAACTCTGTTTCGGAGGATTTTTTTTTGAAATTGGATATTTCCCAAGAGGAATTCAAATATCCAATTTGTTTCTGCAATTTTTTCTCAGAAAATATCAGAATGGCATCTGATGTGGGTGGCTCCCTTTTTGTCTCCTGAGATGCATGCATGGTGCATGCAAAAGTGTCTGCATGTGACTCCTGATATGCATGCCATATATATTCCACATGAATTTTAGAAAACAAATCCGAAATGGAGTAGACATCATCGTCAATTAATGGAATACAAATTTCTGCAAAAAAAATTGTAGAAGACTCTTCATAATAAGAGACTTGATCTTCTGATGGATTCTCTTATGGCTCTATATGTTCGACCTCCTGCATGAAATCTTCACAATATTCTTTATTCCCAAATAGAACCTCCAATCTGGTCCATAATTCATTTGGATTTAATCTTTTTGATTCTTCATATACTTGATGGAAAAGTTCGGGAGAAACAGACATGCTGATACTTCCTATGGCCATATCTTGTCTATTGAGAAAATCGTTTTTCTCATGACAGAATCAGGCTCTACTTCCATTTCCATGGTTATTTGGTACAAGCCGCTGCATCTAATATGAAGCAGAACTTTTGGCTTCCATTCCAAATAGTTATGAGGCGTGAGAAGTATTTCCGACGAATAATCCATCTTTTTATTGTCTTCAATCTTTTGTACCCACAAAAAATAATTTGGTGTAGCTTTTGCTTAGCAGTTCATTGGCTCTGATACCATGTAAATTTTTTGAACTTGCGCAGAATAGATTTAGCTAGAAAATGCTACACACATTTGTAGAGAGGAATTGAGAAAGAAGAAGCAAGATAGAAAGAATGGAAGAATTCTCATTAACCGTATTCCACACTCAAAGAGTGAATAATTTACAATAGATATAGGATACATGAGTAATTAATGAGTCATAGTGGTGGTCTAGATTGATCTAGACACACACCAGTAGTTACAAGAGTAAACTGCCACCTAGTCTAGTCTCTCAGGCAGTTACGGGAGTGAACTGCCACCTAGTTGAGTTAAGTAGTCAACTAGTCTTCAGTTAACTGACTAAACAAAGAGTAGTGAGTTGATGATGATCCCAATGTTGCATGGTAAAAAATCCAATGCAACATATAAACTCAACTCAACTAGTCAAACTGAAGTGTCAACTGAAAGAGAATATTCTCCAGGTGGAATGTTCTCCCCTAAAATATAGGAGACTGGATAATGAGTAATTATGACTAATAAACAAGGAATAACCTTAGGAAAAATAAATCCTAGGTGTGTGTGAAGTAACTCCAACACCATGTTGATGCATTTTATGATGATGATGCCACTTCAGCTTCCTACTGAAGTTGATGATGATGATGCCACTTCAGTTTCTTGTTGAAGTTGATGATGATGATGCCAATTCAGCTTCTTGTTAAAGATGATGATGATGATGCCACTTTATCTCCTTGTTGAAGATGATTACGATGATGATGATGTCATTTCATATTTCATGCCAAAGATGATGATGTTACTTTAGCCTCATGCTAAAGATGATGATGATATTACCTTAGCCTCTTGCTGATGAGGATGATGATGCCATTCCATCTCTCTACTATGAATGATGATATTGATGATGAGAAAAACTTCTGATGATTTATAGATATGTCAGTCAGTGTTCCAAGATGTTGTTGATGATGTTTCCCTCTCTCTCGCCTGATTCTATTGTAGAATACCCTTATTGTTAAGGGGGAGTGTTGAAATAATGTAACTGCTAAGAGTATTCTAATTATTATTGATGTATTATTCATTAGATCAATCCCATTTTGCGGATTGATCATGTTGGTTATTGTAATTGACCAAATCCCCTTTTGTGTATTGGTCAAACTCTAATTGTAATGGGATAAATGAAAAGTCGGCCCCGGAATATATTTAAGTGGTTATAACCACCCAGAATATATTAAAGTGGTTATAACCGCCCAGATTGAGAAGTCGGCCCTGCCAGTGAAAAGACACCTCACTCCAGCGTCTTCCAGATTGTATAAAAAGGAGAGGCTAGCGCCTCATTTGGACACACACTCACTTGTTCATCAGAGCGCAATTTTGGAGTTGCAGTTAGAGAGAGAGAGAGAGAGAGAGAGAGAGAGAGAGAGAGAGAGAGAGAGAGAGATGCACTACTTGGGAGAGGACTTTCTATCTTATTTGATTTATTCTCTTGGCATTGTATTGGCTATCTATATTAAGGAATTTTTTGTTGGGTTTTCTCCCCCATGAGGGTTTCCCAAGATAAATGTTGTGTCTCTTGTGATTGTGTATTTATCAGTGATCTTATATATGCTATGGTTATCTAGTGAATTGAAAAGAAACCTAAAAATAGATTAAACCTTAACAAGACACTCAATTACCCAATGCACCGGATACTCAGGCGGATAGCTCAAAGGATGATCCAGGGTCAGTCGAACAAAGTGAAGAAATTCCACAAAAGGAAATCGATGTTTCAACAACCAATGACCAAGTAAGTACCCATCATATCCCCAATGCCTCAGTTTCAATTGATACCCAAACCCCCGATGAGAGACAGACAGAAGTCGGGCCTTCAGAACACAGGGAGGAAGTTCGAGAACCCATCCCTGAACAGGAATATACCATCAGGAGTTTAGGGAATACACTCACATGGGGGGATCAGCATATTCCCAAACCTGTGGATGAAGTAGCCGACATACATGCTATAGATTATAATTAGAAAAGGAAGGCTATCGTCCAAAGAACCACCAAGAATAGGAGGATCTCTTTACATGTCTCTGTCCTCATCACTACAGAGGAACATCTAATCAACACAGAGCATGCTAAAAAGTCTAAACTCATCAAAGAAGGGATGGAGATCATAGATGCCACTCTGGACAGAGCTAAAAGATATGAAGAGGAGTTGGCCACTACCCTGAAGGAATTGGAATATTTGTGCCACTTGGCGAAATACTATCAGGACACCACACAAGCCGCGGTGTTTCTAAGGAACGAGTTTCAGGAGGCCTACAACACGTTCATAGATGAGCAGCACCTATTCACTGCAAGGATAGTCGAGTCTTGATAGCATAAGCAAATCGGTCGAGTATTGGGAAAAAATGGCTCGGGAACCTCACCAAGAAATCCAAGAGAAATGGGCCAGGTGCAAGAAAACATGGATCAAGATCAATCGGGTGATGAAAGACATCGGACTCCCCAAATTTGGCACTCCCGATGACTTTGTTGACTTGCACGACATAGTCAAATCGCACATCAAGCAAGACTCAGCATGGGCCGAAGAAATAGCAAAGGTGGAAGACATGGTGCCAGGTCAAGTGTGACAGTTTATGGAACACTCGATCAAATCTCGGGCTATGTTGCAATAGTTAAGTTCCAGTCTAGTCAAGTATCGGGAACATGCGGTAGAGATAAGAGAGATTTATGAAGCCCCGGTGGAATAACATAGATTCCCATATGCCAACACCTGCGAGGAGTTTTTCATCAAGTGGTCGGAGTACGAGAAGAGTCACCCTCTTAAGTGATATCTTGAGATGACTCTTAGACAAAATGATAGGATAGAACGCCACATGGCGAATTTTTATTTATTTATCTGCAATACAGCCGTTATTTTTAGTTAATTTTATGTTATAAATAGGATAATCAACTGATTAGTTAAAGGTTGATGGTGTTGCAAGAAACTCTCATTGTTGGTTTTTTTAAGAACTATTTCGGAGTTGCCTTTAATCGAAAAGTCCTATTGGACCATAGACAAGTTTATGTTTTCATCAAATGCGTGTATGATTGGATGTGGAGAAGAATTATTTCATATTTTGTCTCATGAATGGATGTAGTAACGAGTAAGAGATATTAAATATATTGATAAGTTATCTGATGTAATGTTTTACAGTTCTTTCTTTAATGATGAAAATGAATCGTTATGTTATTATGTAAATGATGATTAGAGTTAAGTGAATTATTTTACTTTCCATTGTTTATCGCATGCATGTTTTCTTCTGATAATTTGTATCTCAGTTAGTAATTGGAATACTCACACAGTTAATGTATTAGTATTAGGCCTATGGTAGACAATCATTGTCTGCATGTTAGAGTAAAGGGTTATCCCAAGCTCAGCCTCTTCGCCAGTTGTTTAGATTGTTCCCACTTTGTCACCTAGTTGGTTTATACCAACTTTATCTTATATCATTCCTACCTAATATTAAACACAAAAAGAGAATGTTTGAACCAGAGGAGAAAGTCTTTGCAAGAAAACGTAAATCCCATCGATTAATTGGTCATATCGCAAGATCTGGAGAACCATTTCACCATTAAACATTATAGAGTCTAATTGGGCCTTGGTGACGGGTTTGGTTCCTTTTGTTGAGTTAAAGGGATTTAGGACCCATCAACACATACCAATACCAATACCAATACCATACCATACCAATACCATACCATACCATACCAATACCATACCATTGCATATAAATACCAATAACCCTAGATCAGCATTAATATCTCAATGAACATGTGGAATAATACACAAGAATATGAGGAATATATGAATCAAATTCACATCAAGTCCCTCTAATACACATACAGCAAAAACTTCATCAACTAGGAGCCTCCCAATCAACGAATATAATACACTTTGATAACACTTGTTTCACTAGTACTACATTAAATCATTTACTAAATTTTCATGAAAACAATCACCACAGATAAATCATTCATCAATGGAAAATTATCAAAGCAATAGACAGAGATATATATGAAGAAGGAAATAAAAAAGAGGAATAATATTTTAATTACTCAAGAGTCTTAAATATGATAGTACAAAGTCTTAGGATACAACCAATAAAAACCACTTTGATATCTCTCCAATCGAACCATTCCCCTCATTACAATCAATAACATGTATAGAAATACATTATCAAGCCTTGAGAGGCCTGAGTTTTCCCAAAAATAGTAAACAGTTACAAGATCATATTTTCTAGGGCTCCATCTTTGACTTTCAAATATTTTTTTATCTGAAAGATATTCATCATATCTTGATCACTTGTGAAATTATCTTGGATATGAAACTCAAGTTGTTGAATATTGAGTCCAACTAGATGCATGATTCAAGAACCTAGTTGGTAAAATTCGGTCAAACTAGAACCTACAGTAGTTTTGTAGCACACTTAGCGAAAAACAGTGTGCATGCGCTAAAAAATTGTAGTAACATTGTTTTTTCTATTCAAAATAAAACCTTTAGCTTCACGACCTCATCTTAACTACCCCAAACTGTGGTTAATTGCATGCTTTAGTTTCCAGCAAACCCTCTATCATGAAGAGCATGCTCCATAATCATTAGCCTTGGTTAGATGCCCATTGAAAACATTGAAGCCATTCTTCAAGCCTTTCCCTTGGTTATTCTTGTAATTGTCATAATCTCCTCTAGTAACTCTTCCAAACCCTGAAGTGGCCATCATGTTGAGCATGTTATCGCACAGTTTGTAGCAAGGATAATAGGCTAAAGTTTGAAGAGTCAAACTGGCGTAACAGGAACCAATCCCACCCAATGTCACCACATTGGGATGGTTCTTTCTCTTTAGGGAGGTAAGGCCCAGGGGAGACGTCCCCAATGACCTGGGGTTTTGAAGAGGAAAAGGATTATAAGATAATGATAAGTTTCCCCCTCAAAAGTTACCACCAAGAAGATAGTCCGACGAAACAGCCAATAATAAAGTATAACCAAAGAAAAGAGAATGCACATGCTTGAGACAAAGCAACAAGAAAATTGATATTTGAAAGATGCTCACTTGGTTAGTACTTCATGTAAATCACTAACTATCTGATACACATATAAGTAATTTGATAATAAATATTGACAAAGTCAATGTTTATAAAATAGCAATGATAAATATGTCACTTCTTCAATAAATGTCAAAACGATGTGGCATTCAATATAACAAATCAATACTTCATTCAAGTAATGCCTTTAACCGCCATTCAATTACTTATAAAGAAAACGCTAGTTGCACCAATGATATTATAGCTATAGATGACAACAGCAATAGGTTAGTTAGGTTAGTCTCTAAGCTAGGGTTAGTAGTTAGATTTTGATTCAAGGTTTTGAGAATGATTGTGATCAAGTTCAATTCAAAGCAAGAGGCCTTTAGATCAGTGCCTTAGGGTTAATGGAGTCAAAAGTGAAGGACGAAAGAGATGAAGGATCAGGATAGTATGACTAAGGACTAGAGGGAGAAACTTTGAGGTGTTTCTAGAGGAAGGCCTCAAATTCAAAACCCTAGGGGAGAGAGGCTCAACTTGGTGTAGGGGAACTAGGCCTTGGTGTTGTCTCCTCCTTCCTTAACTCAATGGAAATCACGGCTAGCTGAAGAAATAGCATAAACCAAGACAAGAGGGTTTGATGAAGCAAAGTGTTGTTACAACAAGGCTCTACCAGCAAACCCTAGAAAAATTGGGCCAAAGTGTAGAATACCTAGGATTTAAGGCGTCTCCTTCTTCTCAGCTTGTAAATAGTAATGGCTAGCAAAAGGAAGAAAGAATGAGAGTGTAGCTACGGCTAGGCTCTCTCCTTCTTCAAAAAATGGCTGAAAATTCTCTCAATGGGGACATGAGACAAGGACCTACTTGTGTGCTTGTCACCTAGGGTTTATTCAGCAAAAATTATAAATATATGCAAGAAATAAGTAATGCAACCATTCAATCAAGAAGTTTTGCAAAAAAATACTTACATATCACCAAGAAAAAGCATAGAAAACCTTAGTTGTAACACCTTCCATTAAGAGAAATGCCAAAATGTGCCAAAAACGTCTTCCTTCAACAAGTGTGCCTCACAAATTCAGCCAATAACCCAAAAGAGGGCGCAAATTTCAGACCTCACTATGAGTGAGTGTGAGATGATGAAAAAAATGAAGGTGAAAATCCTTCATTTATACAATACCATGACCTAATTTTACATTTTAGGTCATGAAAAAGGCCGACAAGGCCAAAATATTAAATCATATTGTTTTTACATTAAAATGTCAAATTAAAACCCTAATCAAGCTAAAAATATACATCAAGCCCCTCTAAGGGAGACGTTATCCCCTTCTGGGAAAATGGGGCATCCTGGAGCAAAACATTAGCCCTCCTTGGGCTTCTCCAACCTGCCACACATGTCAATATTGCCCAGTCTGCCTCCCAAGACGTCCATAAGGGTGGATGATGTCATGATCATCATGGGTGACATCCTAGGCCTTCCAAGGCCAACGTTCCACTGAAAAAGGGCTAATCCCCCTAGGTCAAGCTCTGACAAGGTGCCTCTGGTGGAACGTCCTCCTCTTCTCCGATGCAAAGCCCCAGATACATCTATGTATTGTCTCTGCCCCCTGATGGGGTCTCAGCATCCACCTGGTGGGCTCTTCAGCCCCATGGAGGTATGAACTGATCATCTCCCCATGTGTATCAGTCCAAAATGGTACATGTCCGTCAGGCATGGTCCTTCACATCAATAGCTAAGCCCTCCATAAGCTCATTAGTCACAAGGATCATAGCAATGTCAATCATATCTCATCATAAATATTATTAAACACGTGCATAAAATACCTAATATATCAGTCAAAATCTCAAAGATATTACACAAGCCTGCAATACAAGTTTGGAGAAAAGGACAAGACATCCTATTGGGCTAGTGTCCACTTGAAAAGGAAAGTTCCTAGAAGAGACCTCATCGAAGCCATGTAAGTGGGTGATGTGGTCAGGGGATGTCCAAGCATTTGGGTGCAATGAGGTTCAAGGATGCAAGAAACATTACATGTGGGTGCCTTTATAGAAGGTGAGTTGTAGCTGTCCTGGATGCAATTTTTTCCAAACCCATTCTTGCCTTTTATTCTTATTCTTTTTATTCTTTCATTTTTTATTGCTTTTTTTGTTCAAGAGCTAATCAGGGGACACTTCCCTGTCGTGATGACCAGTGGTGATAGTGTTACCCACAAGTAATTTCATAGAAATGAGAAGGTTGGCTCGTGATGAGACCCCCTTTCCCTTGGCCATGCAACCAAGATTCATTGCCCTGGCGTGGTAACCAGTTGGTGCCAATGTCATACTTCTAGGTACCCATGGACCTGATAGGTTGGCTCATGATGAGACCCCCTATCCTCTGGTTAAGTCTTGTTTTTGTTTTTTTTACAAGTTCCTCTTGTTTCTTGTTGAGAATCCTTTTATTGATTTCTCATGGATCCCTGGGCGAAGCATCTCGGGGTTTTATTCTTAGGATTTTATCTTTTACCAACTTTCTTTTACCTTTTGGGCCTTTAGCCCCTTCTTCCCACGAGATAAGGTGTAGTCCTAAAAATAGGTAAACCCAGTGCCCGGACAAGTGGAATGGGATAAGTCAGTGGGAAGCAAGATGAAAAATGGTGTTTTGATGGGAATGGACGATGGATTTTCAGAAATCCCCCCAGTGGAAAACCAAAACCTACAGACACAGGCTTACTAGGGAATCCTGGCAATTCCCCCAGACATGGTCAAGTGGGCAAGTGTAAGATCCAAGTAGTTGTTAGAAATAAAAGGAATCAGATGCACATATTCAAGGTTTTTGATGATCAAAGTGACACATACCATGATACATGGACTAATTACCTCATGGAGAAAGAACCATCTATGATACAAGACCAAGTCAATGGTGGTGGATGTTGTTATTGTTGACAAGATAAAGATGTTGGAAGAAAGAAAAGGTGGGCCCTCCAGGGCCATGCTAAAGTCAATCCTACTCTTAGTACTCCATGTCTAGGACCTGTGGGCCTCGAGACATGATCTCTTAGTTATCCCTAAAAGTGGGGGATAACATCTATCTCCAACTCGGGGACATGTTCTCACCATAGAGTGCATGAGAACCTCAGCATCTCCAGCATAACCTGTTGACCTTCTCGATCTCAATAGAAACATCAGTAACAAAATTGGGGTGGTAATTCCACCCCAGCATATATAAATATATAGACTGAAATAAAGAAATCATAAATGTAAATATAAAGCAAACTACTTACTTGTTGGCTGGATGTTGGGTGTAGTCAAACAACCAGTGAAGCCAATCCAGTAATTTCCCATGATACCTACCTTTGTGCTTCATCATAAACCAAAATAGTGATAAATCAAGCACAAAAATGTCATGGGTTAGAATATATATCATATCATCAGAGATCACAAAGTCTAACTCATGGAGGCGGGTGGGAGGGATAAAACCATGCCAAGTCAACCTGAAATAAAAGTACTCAATCCACTTCAGGAAAGGCTCATGAAAATTCCAAGTTTTAGAGAACTGACTCAAAAGGTCTGCAAACTAGCTACCTAGGACATCCTCACACTATGAAGTCAAAGAAGGGATCAACAAATATCTAACAGACAACTGGCAAACTTTCAAGGGAAATTTGAAAAACCAAGATATCAAACTCGAACTTGTAGTATCCAACCAACCCTTGGACTCTAGGGTTTTCCCTAGAGGAAACTCAACATCAAAAAAATAACTCCCAACCATGCCTCTAGAGACACAAAAAGGTATGGTAATCGGAGGTGGCCTGAGAAAATCATCACAAAGATCCTTCATCAAGCAAAGAAGGTCCTTACTCCTATAAATATAAGAGCACAACAGTGGTTGATGATCATCTTCATGGAAATATTCCAGGCTCTCGGAGGAGTGCTCATCAACACCCTCAAGGTAAGACTGAAAAATATCAGACAGGCAAGGTACTAGGTCTTCCTTGGGTGTTTGAAAAGTATGGGTAAAAACCTCATCTCCTTGTTGCCACTGGTCAAGAATAGCGTGTTGTGGTAATTGCAAAGGTGACATTTGGAGATGATCATCTATGTCGTAGATGGGATCCATACCATAATCAATTGCATCCCACCTACGTCTCCCAACATGTATGAACTCATCAATGTTATCAGGTATGTCATTATCGGTATCATAACATGCAGGATTTGAAGCATTACTGCTTATCTCCTCCTCATCTTCCCTATCACAAGGTAGAGCATCATCAAAAACTAGGGGAGGAGGGAAACTTACCATTTCTTCTTGTGCATGATCTTCGAGGACTTTGGTGTTTTTAGCATGCATTACGGTCTCATCCCCAGGAACTACCCCTTCATCTTCAATTGTGCAGCAAGGAAGGTCTACTTCTTTCAAGGATTTTGTTTCTCATTCATTTTCTTAATCATGGGACAAGGTGTTATCAAAATCCTGAAACGGAAAGCAACTAACCTCATCGTCCTTTTGTTGTGCATGAGAAAAAGGTTCTTGTATGGACTCATAAGAGGGAGGAGCACAAGTTGTTACTTCATCATCTTGCTTAGGTTCTTTCTCCTTAATCACGTCCTCATTCTGCTGGTCAAAAACTTGTTCCCTTCTTTCTTGGGGATCATCAGTAAAGGTCTCAAAGGAAACTAGTTTTATCAAGATGAGAGTGTCCATAGTACGGTTATTGGTTTTGGACAAAGAGAGATTTACCTCAATTCGAATGGCCATGTTGTGAGATTGTGTAAGTGTTTTTGGACCCTTTTTATTTAGGAGGAATCTTAAATGCCCTACAAGTCCATTGGTATAGAGATACACAAGGTACTTGCCTTTAGGACAATGGATTCAGGAATCTGGTATAGAAACCTCTGAAACCTAACCCCGAAAACTATGATGGTTTCACCCTCTGTTTGTTTTATACATTTGAGTCCTTTCAGTAATGATTGGATATCTTCCAATTTCAAACCCCACCTCACAAGAAATATTTCTTCAAACGGGTCCATAGATGTGATGTTGGAAGGTGGAAGACTATCATACCATCTTCTAGCCTCTCCATGCAGAGTGGCAGAGAAGAGTTTCATTACCTAGTCTTTAGCGTCATCACTGACAGGGTGGTGTTGAAATAAAGCCCAGAAATTACTCATGTGATAATCAGGTCTTTCTCCATCGATTCCAATGAATCTAGGGAGCCATCTTTTATACTAGGGGGGCATTTGTCTAGGATATACCGAGATTTTACTCATGTCTAAAGGTTTGTATTTCCTCGGATCCCATTGTGAAGTCATAGTTGGATTCATCATCAGTGGAGTTGCCAGATAATTTTCTTGAAACTATCAAAAGATAAGGGAAAACACCCTAAGTGGAATCGCCAGGTAATCTTTGTAAGATAAATACTCTAGAGGAAAGGCTTACCGAAAAGTTTCATCTGAGGAAGGTTTGACTCAGTGTTCCCCGGAAACGACGCCAAAATGTTATCACAGAGTTTGTAGCAAGGATAATAGGATAAAGTTTGAAGATTAAAATTGACATAACAAGAACCAATCCCACCCAATGTCACCACAATGGGATGGTTCTTTCTCTTTATGGAGGTAAGGCCCAGGGGAGATGTCCCCAGTGACCTGGGGTTTTGAAGAGGCAAAGGATTATAATATAATGATAAGTTTCCCCCTCACAAGTCACCACCAAGCAGATAGTTTGGCTAAATAGCCAATAATAAAATATAACCAAAGAAAATAGAATGCACTTGCTTGAGACAAAGCAACAAGAAAACTGATATATGAAAGATGCTCACTTGGTTAGTACTTCATGTAAATCACTAACTATCTGATACACATATAAGCAATTTGATAATAAATATTGACGAAGTCAATGTTTATAAAATAAAAATGATAAATATGTCACTTCTTCAGTAAATGTCAAAACGATGTAGCATTCAATGTAACAAATCAATACTTCATTCAATTAATGCCTTTAACCACCATTCAATTTCTTATAAAGAAAACGCTAGTTGCACAAATGATATTATAGCTAAAGATGATGGCAGAAAATGGTTAGTTAGGTTAGTCTCTAAGCTAGGGTTAGTAGTTAAGGTTTGATTCAAGGTTTTGAGAATGATTGTGATCAAGTTCACCTCAAAGCAGGAGGCCTTTAGATCAATGCCTTAGGGTTAATGGAGTCAAAAGTGAAGGATGCAAGAGCTGAAGGATCAGGATAGTACGGATAAGGACTAGAGGGAGAAACTTTGAGGTGTTGCTAGAGAAAGGCCTCAAAGTCAAAACCCTAGGGGAGAGAGGCTCACCTTGGTGTAGGAGAACTATGCCTCAGTTCTCTCTCCTCCTTCCTTAACTCAATGGTAATCATGGCTAGCTGAAAAAATAGCATAAACCAAGACAAGAGGGTTTGATGAAGCAAAGTGTTGTTACAGCAAGGCTCTACCATCAAACCCTAGAAAAATTGGCCCAAAGTGTAGAATACCTAGGCTTTAAGGTGTCTCCTTCTTCTCATCTTGTAAATAGTAACAGCTAGCAAAAAGGAAGAAAGAACGAGAGTGTAGCTACGGCTAGGCTCTCTCCTTCTTCAAAAAATGGCTGAAAAATATCTCAATGGGGAAATGAGACAAGGACCTACTTGTGTGCTTGTCACCTAGGGTTTAATCAGCAAAAATTATAAATATATGCAAGAAATAAGTAATGCAACCATTCAATCAAGAATTTTTGAAAAAAAATACTTACATATCACCAAGAAAAAGCATTGCAAACCCTAGTTGTAACACCTTCCATTAAGAGAAATGCCAAAATGTGCCAAAAAAGTCTTCCTTCAACAAGTGTGTCTCACAAATTCAGCCAATAACCCAAGAGAGGGTGCAAATTTCATACCTCACTATGAGTGAGTGTGAGATGATGAAAAAAATGAAGGTGAAAATCCTTCATTTATACAATACCATGACCTAATTTTACATTTTAGGTCATGAAAAAGGCCGACAAGGCCAAAATATTAAATCATATTGTTTTTACATTAAAATGTCAAATTAAAACCCTAATCAAGCTAAATAGAGATATCAATCCCCTCTAAGGGAGACGTTAGCCCCTTCTAGGGAAAATGGGGCATCCTGGAGAAAAACGTTAGCCCTCCTTGGGCTTCTCCAACCTGCCAGACGTGCCAATACTACCCAGTCTACCTCCCAAGACATCCATAAGGGTGGATGACATCATGGTCATCATGGGTGACGTCCTAGGCCTTCCAAGGCCAATGTTCCATTGAAAAAGGGTCAAACCCCCTAGATCAAGCTTTGCTAAGGTGCCTCTGGTGGAATGTTCTCCTCTTCTCCAGTGCAAAGCCCCTGATCCATCTATGTCATGTCTCTGCCCCCTGATGAAGTCTCAGCATCCACCTGGTGGGCTCTTCAGCCCCATGGAGGTCCGAACTGATCATCTCCCCATGTATACTGGTCCAAAATGGTACCTATTCGTCGGGCATGGTCCTGCACATCAATATATATGCCCTCCATAGGCTCATTATTCATAGGGATCATAGCAATGTCAATCACATCTCATCATCAATATTATTAAACACATGCATAAAATCCCTAATATATCAGTCAAAATCTCAAAGATATTACACAAGCCTGCAATACAAGTTTGGAGAAAAGGACAAGGTGTCCTATTGGGCTAGTGTCCAGTGGAAAAGGAAAGTTCCTAGAAGAGACCTCATCCAAGCCATGTAAGTGGGTGATGTGGTCAGGGGATGTCCAAGCATCTGGGTGCAATGAGGTTCAAGGATGCAAGAAACGTTACCTGTGGGTTCCTTTGTAGAAGGTGAGTTGTACCTGTCGTAGATGCATTTTTTCCAAGCCCATTCTTGCCTTTTATTCTTATTCATTTTCTTCTTTCATTTTTTATTGTTTTTTTTGTTCAAGAGCTAATCAGGGGACACTTCCCTGGTGTGGTGACCAGTGGTGATAGCGTTACCCAAAATTACTTTCACATAAATGAGAAGGTTGGCTTGTGATGAGACCCCCTTTCCCTTGGCCATTCAACCAAGAGTCATTTCCCTGGCGTGGTAACCAACTGGTGTAAATTTCATACTACTAGGTACCCATGGACCTAATAGGCTAGCTCGTGATGAGACCCCCTATCCTCTGGTTAAGTCTTGTTTTTCTTATTTTTATGGGTTCCTCTTGTTTCTTGCTGAGAATCCTTTTATTGATTTCTCGGGGATCCCTGGTGTTGGTTGTGGAGCCTGATTATCTTCCTGATTTAGAGTTCTTTTACTTTCACCCGTGTTTATACCCCATGAAGTATTTACACCCCAGAAGTATGTACACTCTTCCACGCGGGGGAGTGCAGATGGGGTACCCCCTCTGTGGGGTTCGGGGGGGCTATCCCCCCGGTTAGGGGGTCTGGGGGCAAGCGGGGCCCCAGAGCAAAAATTGCCTTGTAAAAGTATATTGTAATTTCATTGTAAATCTGGACCGTTCATTATAAGGTCCCAGATCTAATGATAGAGATTATGTTAGGTTTTTTTTCCCTAGAAGGCAACCCTCTTTTATGAGGGAAATGTATTGTGGCTATGGAGGTTGGCAAGTATTGTATTCTGAGAGAGGATACTGTGAGAGAAAGAAGAGGAAGTTATAGCGGGTTTTGTTGTAGGTTGTATCCCTTTATTTTGTTGGATAATAATAAAGAAAGGACCTGGAAATTTCTCTGGTGGGTGTAGCCCACACTGGGTGAACCACGTAAATCTATGTCTCTCTCTTGTATTGTGTATATTCTGTGTTTTATTTCCGCATTTGTTTTATTTTATTGCTCCGCGGTCCTGTTTTTCTAACAACTGGTATCAGAGCGTAAGGTAACTCACGGGAAAAGAGGGTTCCTGGTTCGAGTGGGAGCAATGTCGGAAGATGGAAAGTTTAGGGTCGAGAAATTTAACGGCCAAGACTACCAGTTATGGAAGATGCAGATGGAAGATTATTTATATCAGAATGATCTATTCCTACCATTGAGAAGAGTAGCAAAGAAGTCGGCAGCCATGAAGGATGAAGAATGGGAGATTCTTGACAGAAAGGCTCTAAGAACAATACGGCTGAGCCTGGCAGCATTGGTGGCTTTCAATATCTCGAAAGAAAAGACAACAAAGGGTTTGATGGATGCATTGGCCAAATTGTATGAAAAACCCT
>ML777223.1:724049-784437 GCA_009831015.1 Picea engelmannii | reverse complement strand
CACTTTCAACAACAAAGGCAGAGTATGTTGTTGCTACAGAGGCTAGTAAAGAGATGATTTGGTTACAAAGGTTTATGGAGGAATTGGGAAAGAAGCAGGAGAACAGCAGGTTGTACTGTGACAGTCAGAGTGCCATTCACCTTTCAAATAACTCATCCTTCCATTCGAAGACTAATCATATACAGTTGAGGTACCACTTCATACGATCTGCCTTGGAAGATGGACAATTGAAGCTAGAAAAGATACACACTAGCCAGAATCCTGCAAACATGTGAACAAAGGGAGAAACCAGGGAGAAACTGAGTTCTTGCTCAGTTTCAGTTGGTATTCAAGAATGAAGATGAAGATGAGAAATTTGCCAAGTCCAAGAAGGTTCAGAGTCTAGCATATACAACAGCAGTGGAGTTGTTGAGATCAGTCTCCAAGTGGGAGATTGTTGGTTGTGGAGCCTGATTATCTTCCTGATTTAGAGGTCTTTTACTTTCAGCTATGTTTATACCCCATGAATTATTTACACCCCAGAAGTATGTACACTCTTCCACGTGGGGGAGTGAAAAGGGGGGGTACCCCCTCTGCGGGGTCCGGGGGGGCTATCCCCCCGGCTGGGGGGTCTGGGGGCAAGCGGTCCCCCAGCGGGGGTTCAAGGGCGAAGCCCCCGAAGAAAAAATTTCCTTGTAAAAGTATATTGTAATTTCATTGTAAATCTAGACCGTTCATTATAAGGTCGCAGATCTAACGATAGAGATTATGTTAGGGTTTTTTTCCCTAGAAGGCAACCCTCTTTTATAAGGGAAATGTATTGCGGCTATGGAGGTTGGAAAGTATTGTATTTTGAGAGAGGATACTGTGAGAGAAAGAAGAGGAAGTTACAGCAGGTTTTGTTGTAGGTTGTATCCCTTCATTTTGTTGGATAATAATAAAGAAAGGACCTGGCAATTTCTCTAGTGGACATATCCCACACTGGGTGAACCACGTAAATCTGTGTCTCTCTCTTGTATTGTGTATCTTCTGTGTTTTATTTCCACATTTATTTTATTTTATTGCTCCGCGGTCCTATTTTTCTAACACCTGGGAGAAGCATCTCAAGGTTTTATTCTTAGGATTTTATCTTTTACCATCTTGCTTTTACCTTCTGGGCCTTTATCCCCTTCTTGCCACAAGATAAGGTGCAGTCCTGAAAATAGGTCAACCCAGTGCCCAGACAAGTGGAATGGGATAAGTGAGCAGGAAGCAAGATGAAAAGTGGTATTGTGATGGGAGTGGATGATGGATTTTCAGAAATCCCCCCAGTGGAAAACCAAAACCTACAGACACAGGCTTACTAGGGAATCCTATCAATTCCCCCAGACATGGTCAAGTGGGAAAGTGTAAGATCCAAGAAGTTGTTAGAAATAAAAGGAATCAGATGCACATATTCAAGGTTTTTGATGATCAAAGTGACACATACCATGATACTTGGACTAATTACCTCATGGATCAAGAACCATCTCTGACACGGGACCCAGCCAACGGTGATGGATGTTTTTGTTGATGACAAGATAAAGATGCTGGAAGAAAGAAAAGGTGGGCCCTCCAGGGCCATGCTAAAGTCAATCCTACTCTCAGTACTCCACGTCTAGGACCTGTGGGCCTGAAGACATGATCTCCTATTTATTCCTAAAAGTGAGGGATAACAGAGCCATCAACACTCTTACTTCTATAAATGTCTTAGAAATGCAAGGTATCAATTCTCACATGCCTTCACTTGCAATTCCTTCACTTTTAACCTTTCTCCAGTCAATAGTTGCAGGGAATGTGTCTTGTGAAATGCCTTTCTAGATTACTTGCATCATTTACCATAAAAAACCCAATAACCTTGTACACATTGTATAGTATATCATTTTTTCTCTAGTCATGGCATAGCAAACAAGAAATTCTTAACACAACAGCAATTTGGACTCCCTCTGATAATTCATGCCATGTAACTTTGACTCATTGCTCCTCCATTTGAACGTTGTCTAGACACTTGCCATCCATGAAAACCCTAAGTATATCTTTCGGGGGAAATTAATATCTGGCAATGTTTCCAATGTGACATGCTCTAAATTATAGAGATCTACATATCTAAACAAAACCCCAATCGTATCACAGCCTCAAAATTTGTCCTTGCAAAATGAAGAAAATATGCTACAAAAAGAACTCTCCCAATTATCTCCTTGGCAATTAACTCAGCTTGGAGGCTTGAAGGACCTCTGGCATAGCTACAATGCTTTCATAATATTCAAAATGGAAATTGAACTATTTCTTTAACACTTGGGCTAGGCACTCATGCCTCTTTCTCACATGCTTGTGATCATTATCTTTGACATCCATGTAGGCATCATACCATGAAATAGAAGCAACAACAAGACATTCACCACCAATTCCGATTTCTAATTTTAGACATATGAACTATAATCACGATCTACCTGACGTGGTGTTTTAGACAACAAATATGCATAAAATTTGACTCTCCCTCCTCATGGCATCTCGTGTTGCTCCAAGCGGTATTTTGTTCAACAACTAGATGGTATGAACGTTGTCAAAATGTTGGCTCTTGTGCATAGAATCCACTGAATGCTTCTCTAATACATGTGTGTTTGTTGTTCCAGGATATATCCTACATGAATAATCGATAGATATTTGAAAATGTTTATATTTCCAAGAACCCTCAAGTTCATTTGATGTGTAGTGCATAAGAAACACCCATTGTGGGCTCCTCCTCCATATGACTTGTGATTTCCCGCATTTCCTTGTGCAATGGGATTTTATATGGTGTAGCTCTTAGGTGCTTGGCTTGTGGACTTGGATATTTGGCCTCGGGCCAAATACTTTTTTCCAAAATTCATAATAACCCTGCTTTAAACTCGAGAGCCAAATTGGATATGAAAACCCAACATTTGCCCCAAAATCCAACTTTTTATCATTGGCGAACTGGTGTTGTCAAGCAGTTGTGTGGTGCTACAAAACTTGCAGGTGCTACAAAATGAGTGTTGGCACTGCAAAAATGCCATGTCACTGCAAAAGTGTGATTATGTTTCATAATTGACCATAGCGTTGCACAATTCACCAAATTTGTTGATGCAAATTATTGTGATAACACATGCAATGGAAAGGCAATGCATACCATACAATGGCAAGGCAATACATACCATTGCCAATGAATACCATTTCCATTTCCTCTGCGTACCATTTCCAATGCATACCATACCATACCATACCAATGCATGTCATACTAGACCATACAATGCATACCATACCATACCATACCATACCATTGCCAATGCATATCATACCTTGCATAAAACGAATGGTATACCATACCATACAAGGAAATGGTATACCATACAAGACATTGCATACCATTTCCATTTCCTTTGCATACCAATGCCAATGCATACCATACCATGCATAACATGAATGAAATACCATACCATACCATACCAATGCATACCATTGCCAATGCATAGCATACAATGGCAAGGCAATGCATACCATTGCCAATGCATAAAGTTGAAATTTTCTTTGCATACCATTGCCAATGTATCCAATACCATATCATACCAATGCATAACATATGATACAATGCATACCATTTCCAGTGCATAAATTTATCAATGCATAAAGTTGTCCATGCATACCATACCATACATTGGCAAGGAAATGCATACCATACCATGCATAACATAAATGGTATACCATACCATACAAGGAAATGGTATGGTATTCCATACCATACCATCCCAATGCCAATGCATACCATTTCCATTGTCAATGCACACCATTGCCAAATGCATACCATACAATGGAAAGGCAATGCATACCATTTTCAATGCATAAAGTTGTCAATGCATACCATTTCCAATTTATACCATACCATACCATTTCCAATGCATACCATACAATGGCAAGGCAATGCATAGCATACCATGCATAACACGAATGGTATACCATGCCATACAAGGCAATGGTATACCATACCAATGCCAATGCATAGCATAGAATACTAATGCATACCATACAATGGCAAGGAAATGCATACCATTGCCAATGCATACCATACAATGGCAAGGCAATGCATACCATACCATGCCATGCAATGCAAGACAAGGCATACCATACCATTTTCAGCCCCCTTTCATTTAATGATAATTTGTTTTAGAGGTTGTTATATTTGTCCTATTGTAACTTAGTTACTATCATTTATTGTCTTGGCGAATACACAAGCCAAAAATTCTCGACACATTATTCTTGAAAATCAACCTCCTCTTCAGAAATTGCACTATGCCTCATTGACCAAAACCCTAGTGTTGGAGATACTCCAACAAATGGTTTTTCGGTCGATAGAATGATAGTGTAGGGGGGCCACTAGCTAAAACTCAGTTCTCTAAATCCAATGCAACTAACGATTCGTGCATCTGAGTCATGGTTTGAGTTTTATCATGAGTTGCAACTTGCATCCTCAATCCATTTAGGGACATGTAGTCAATTTGGTTTGGGGTCATAAAATCCAAACCGAGCAGCATAAAAAAGTTTTGTTATCTCTCACAAGTTTGTTTGGTCAAGGCCCATGTGACTACATTAACCAAAAAGACCCAACACTGTTTTCTTGAATATCGACCTCCTCTTCAGAAATTGCACTATGCCTCATTGACCAAAACCCTAGTGTTAAAGATACTCCAACAAATGGTTTTTCGGTCAACAGAATGATAGCATAGGATCCCCAATAGTTGAAACCCGGTGCTATGGATCAAATAAAACTAACATTCTGTGCATCTGAGTCTTGGTTTGAGTTTTATCATGAGTTGCATCTCACCTCCTCAAGCCATTCAAGGACATGTGGCCAATTTGGTTCAGGGGAATAAAATCCAAAACTAGTAGCATAACAGAGTTGTGTAAGCTCCTACAAGTCTGTTTGGCCAAGGCCCATGAGACTACACTAGCCAAAAATGCCCGACATAGTGTTCTTTAAAATTGACCTCATCTTCAGAAATTGCATTGTGCCCCATTGACCAAAACCCTAGTGTTGGAGATACTCCAACAAATGGTTTTTCGATCGACTGAATGATAGCGTAGGGGCCCCACTAGATGAAACTCGGTGCTATGAATCTAATGCAACTGATAATTCATGCATTTGAGTCCCAATTTAAGTTTTATCACGAGTTGCAACTAACCTCCTCAAGTCATTCAAGTACATGTGACCAATTTGGTTCGAGGGCATAAAATCCAAACCGAGCAGCATAAGGTGCTTTCGTAAGATCCCCCAAGTGTATTTAGACAACTTAAACCACTCTACTTATTTAGCCACCTAAATTCATTCCTAATATCATTGTTCATGGTTACAACCATCTATGATACTCTTTATTGAATTTATGGTCTTTATTATGTGTGACACAACTCAAAGTTATTTGTATATTTAGTATGTACCAACATGTCCTCCATCAAAATGAAGAGAACAAAAAGCTTGTACCACACTTGTTGACTCACCCTTGAGTCAATTATGTCTTGTTTCCCCAAATTAAGTGCCCAACTCTGGGATAAAAATTGATACAAACATATCCTGGCCCATGAACCAACACCTAATCATGCACTTTACCAATAGATATGATAGGTAAACTAAAGATAGGTTTGACCCACCATAAGCAACAGTGAATAGGTTGTTTATATGTACATATTAGACCTAGTTTGAAGAGTGTAAGTTCCTCATTGTTATTTGAAATAGGAGATACTAAGATCCTTATTGATTTTTATTCACCATGCATATATGTTATTGTTCCTATATAAATTGAGCGCCTAGGGTTTTTAATGTTACTACCCATTTGTCTAATGGTTGTAGCACAACTACCAGGTGTAACAACATTTCATCACTACAAGATGGTTTCCTAGTTCCTTGATATATTTTGCAAGATTGATCATACTCTAAGTATTTCATGATGGCTCTCCCATAAAATTATAAGTATTTCATGATCCATGATGCAACATATAAGGATTCCATATACTCTGAGCTTGTACAAATGACCTATTTATATAATAGTTGGTCACACAGAAAACCAATTGTTTCTTCTATGTTGTCAAGTACCCTTGTGGAACAACACTTATGGTGAGAAAAATAATTATTTCATTAAAATAATTTGGTACTATGTCATGTCACCAGACATGTGCTATGTCACATGTTCTCAAATTTGAGACCCTATGAGATAAACCCATTGCATTATATCTTGAATACCAAGGACATTTGGCAGGAAGTGCATACTTGGTGCAATATCAACACCATCAACACAAACATAGATTACTTCTTCCTCTTTCTAAAGAAGAAGCAAAGTGAAGAAAATGATGAATTCCAAAGGGTTCTCATCATGGTCCATGACCCACTACTCCTCCCGACATTTATTTCACAAAAGAAACACAAAAACCTTATAGAAGGAAACTCACCAAGTCATGCAGTTGGGGTGGGCTCATTATATATAGCCATGATTCCCACCAAATTGGAATTACAAATACCCAATATCATCATAGTGAAAAAATTGAGATGGATATGGGATGAAGTGGTATAGGGGCCCCTCCCCAAGAAGCCACAAACCATCCCATCACCAATTTTTCCCCACCCAAGCATAGAAGCACAAGTTATTCCCTTAAAAAACACAATACATGGTTGACGTCACACAAGAGGACCAACCCCAATCACTGATGGACATCACATCCTTGGGGGATAAAAACCCAACATAGCAGCATTTTTGAGTCATCTAAGATGCTACAAGATTTTTTAAGCATGGACTAAGTGACCACATTGTCCATCTACTCCTGAGGCGCGGTTTTATAAATTGGACCCCTTAATCCAAATGTTACATTACTTCAAACTTAGCAAAACACTAGTTCTCGAAATCAGTGAGTAAAGAAACTTTTGAGGCGTGGCACCTAGGAGTGATGTAGCACCACTTTTCGGTTACCAAGGCTTAATCACTCTTAAAAGAAAATTATAACACCACTTTGTACATAACTCATACAAGCATTATATAATCCACATGTGTTTAAGCAAAGAAATACATTTAAGCTCGGAGTAAACATATTATTTATTGTTATAATAAACAATCAATAACATTAACATTAAATTGATATGCATAGCAAAATACATGATGATTATAATACACAAAGATACAGAAACATAATTAAAGAATCATCTGATAATTATCTTTTAATAGTGGTAGATTCCACCAACCAAGTGCAGGCCTTCCACAAACCTCCCAGCCTTATACCGCGTTGCTCATCAAGCTCAATAGTGGGTCACTCTCGAGCTGGGAATAAGCTCCACCCTGAGACAAGGAATCCTAGGCTAGGTTGGGGTTACAGGGAAAACAACACACAACCACAAGGAAGGGATTCTCTTCCAGGAACCACTCACACTCACTGCCCACAGACCCTCATTCCCCACATGCCTGTTCAACCCCAAGAGTATACACCTTCTTTGTCACCTAGACAGTCCTTCGGCTGCTAACCTCCCTTGCCTTGGATTACAGCAACAGACCAGACCGGAAGTCTCTGAGCTCTATGGCAGCCACAGGGTTCCTTCCAAGAGTCCTCTCCTTCCTTTGCACACTCTCTCACCTAGAGAGAGACACTCACATGCCAAAACCACCTGTTCATCCAACCTCAAACACCACTCTCGCCTGGAGAGAGTGTTTCACAACTGGTCACAAGCTGTACGCAGTCCTGCACTGTGTAGCTGCAACGACCCATGGAAATACAAACACCACACAGGATTTTCAGTTCAAAACAGAGGTGAATCTGGCTCTTTTGGACTCAATCACAGGCTTCCAGTTCAGTACAGAGTTATACACGGGTTTTCTCAGAGCTAGACACGGGCTTTTTGGATCACAGATATGCATGAAGGTTCTTTGCAGAACTCGGGTCTGTCGTACTGCTTAGAGCCCATACACGCATAGGTCGTCGGATCGAATGGGAGCCGGGGGCCCTCTCACAGCTCACCCTGGTCATTTATTCGCATGCACCAGTGTTAACACTTGTCGCCCTGGGAACTACATGCATTCCACCAGCACGCATCACCTTCCTCGTGGTTAGGAACTTAGGATAAAACATGAAATGCTCATGCCTTTTTAAAATAATATTAAAATATTATTCCCAAGGCTAAATCCCACTAGGCTTAACACTTAGCCCCCCATTTCCCACCTTCCAGCCCCTAATCCCTTGCCCACTCTATGGAATATTAGTCCCCCTTCACTCATTCATCATGGTCGGTCTGCACCTGGCAGTGTTTACAATTTTATTAAATGTTATGCATGATTACATATATAGCAGCAGGCTCTTGGCCTTCAACACTTAGGCTCCCTGGCCTAACAAACACATAAGCCACCAGCTTATAAAAACTTGGCTCACCAACCTATAAAACATAATTACAATTCCTTTCAGAACATGATTTACAATAGGGCTCGACCTTGGGGACACTACAATCCCCCTCCCTTATTTTTGCACTGTCCTCAGTGCAACTTACACTATCTCTGCAAGCCTTTAAAAATTTTCAAAAAGATGTGGGTACTCTGCCCACATAGCATCTACATGCTCCCATGTCGCATCCTCAGGACCGTACCAGGTCCACTGGATCTTTACAATCTCTATAGCTCGATTCTGGAGTTGTTTTCTTTTCCTGTCCAATATGCGCACAGGATGCACTTGCAGGACACCTTCTGGTTCCACCTGAATCACATTCCAATCAATAACATGATTAGCATCAGGTACATATTTCTTAATTAGTGAAACATGAAACACATTATGTACAGTCATAGATGCAGGTAATGCAAGCATGTATGCAACTAGCCCAATCTTTTCCAGGATCTCAAATGGCCCACAAAATCTTGCTGCCAATTTGGTGCAACTTCCCAACTTCAGGGAACTCCTGTTAGTCTTCACTTTCAGGAAAACATGGTCACCCACTTTGAATTCTTTATGGGTTTAGTTACTATCAGCGTAACTTTTCTACCTATTTTGGGCAGCTTTCAGATTCCTTTTAATTTTTATCATTTGATCTTCCATCTCTTTGAGTAGTTCAGGCCCAACTACTGCTCTGTTAGTTGGATTATCCCAGCTCACTAGAGTGTTTCACTTTCTTCCATAAAGTGCTTCGAATGGGATCATCTTCAACGATGCATGATACCCATTATTGTAGGCAAATTCTACCAAATGCAGGTAGTCTTCCCACCTTGAAGGATTATCCATCACATACATTCTCAGTATGTCTTATATTACTCCGTTCACTCTCTTTGTCTGTCCATCAGACTTGGGATGATACGTTGTACTAAATTTCAGATTCATTCTGAATCCCTTAAACAGTCCCTTCCATAAATTCGAGGTGAATTTTGGGTCCCTATTAGACACAATTGTCTTAGTAATTCCATGCAAGCATGCAACTTCTTTTAAAAAGATATCAGCAACATCAGCTGCTCTATGTGTGGTTTTTAGTGGAATAAAATGGGCAGCTTTTGTAAGCTTGTCCACCACCACCATGATTGAATCATGCTACTTGCTTGTTCTGGTAAATCCTGTGATAAAATCCATTGTCACCACTTCACATTTCCACTCAGGAATGGGTAAAGGCTGCAACAACCCTGTTGGGTGCCTATTCTCAGCCTTAACTTTCTATCACTCCATACATCTGGCGATGTATTCAGCGATTTCCTTCTTCAAACCCGGCCAAAAGTAATGGCTTTTGACTGCTGCCACAGTTTTCTGGTATCCGAGATGCCCAGCATAAGCCACGTTATGCATTTCTTTCAGAATTGTCAGCTTCAAATCTCAGACATTGGGTACATACACTCTATGTTTATATAGAAGTAAGCCATCAGTTCCCAAGGTGTAACTTTCCTTGGTCTATGGTCTCTCATGTTGTTGTAGCTTTGCTACTAGACCTCTGTACTGCAAATTAGCATTTGCAGCTTCCAAAATTCTGTCTTTAATCTCATTCATGTACATGCTAATGGTTGTAGCATGTAATTGGTGCACTTTTATGCTGAGTGCATCAGCCACCTTATTTTCTTTCCCTTTGATATGCTTGATATCAAAGTCATATTCACACAGAAATTCCAGCCATCTGGTTTGCCTGGCATTTAAAGTTGGCTAATCAAATAAATACTTCAGACTGTTGTGTTTTGTTCTCAATTCGAATCTCTTGCCCATGAGGTAATGTCTCCATTTCCTCAAGGCATGGACGATTTCTGCCAGTTCTAATTCATGAGTGGCATAATTTCTCTCATTCTCCTTCAACGTTCGGGACTCATAACAAAATACAAATCCCTCTTGGCTGAGAACTCCTCCCAGCCCTTCCTTACACGCATCTGTGCACACTACGTAATCCTTATTTGGATCTGCAATCTTCAGGATTGGAGCACCGGTTAGCAGCTACTTCAATCGTTGGAAGTTGCTCTCACATTCTTTAGTCCACTAGAACTTATTCTCCTTCCTTTGCAAGGAAGTGATAGAATGAGCTATATTTGAGAATCCAGCTATAAACCTTCTATAGTAGCCTACTAGACCCATAAAATATCTAACCTCTGCCACATTCCTTGGTGCTAACCATTCTCGAATGGCCTCAACCTTTTCAGGATCCACAACGATCCCTTCCTTTGATATAATGTGCCCCAAGTAATGAATCTGCCTTTGATATAATGAGCACTTGCTCAGTTTTGCGTACAACTGGTGTTCTCTCAACACCTACAACACCATTCTCAGGTGTTGCTCATGCTCTTCCTCTGACTTGGAATACACCAAGATGTCGTCCAGGAAGACTATGACAAACTTGTCTGAATAGTCCTTGAACACACCATTAATTAAGCACAAGAAAACATCACGTGCATTTGACAGTCCAAATGGCACCACCGTGAACTCATAATGACCGTACCTTGCTCTAAAGGCGATCTTGTTGATGTCCTCATCATTTATTCTCATTTGGTGATATCATGATCGGAGATCCATTTTTGAAAATATTTTTGCATCCTTCAACTGATTAAAAAGATCATTGATCCTTGGCAGAGGATACTTGTTCTTGACAGTTACCTTATTCAGCTGTCGGAAATCAATGCATAGCCTCAACGTCCCATCTTTCTTCTTCATGAATAGGACCGGGGATCCCCAAGGTGACACGTTGGGGCGAATGTATCCCTTCTTTAGTAGCTCTTTGAGCTGCAATTGCAACTCTTTCAACTCTGGCGTACTCATCCTATATGGATCCTTCGAAATTGGAGGTACTCCAGGCATCAAATTTATAGAAATATCGATGTCCCTCTTCGAAGGTAGTCTAGGTACTTCCTGAAATACATCCTTGAACTCTTTGAGTACCTCATGGTATTCCAGATTCGACACTACATCTCGGGATGCTTCTTCCACCCGAGCTACAAATAATTGACAGCCCTTCTTGTAGCACTTCTTCAGCTGCATGGCTGAGATTTCTCTAGCAGCCACAGCTCTGGGAATTCCTTGGACTATTTTCCAATTTCCCTCTTCGTCCAGACATGTAAACCTCTTTTTGTGGTAATCTAGAAGGGCATGGTGCTGGTCCAACTAGTCCATCCCAATTAAGAAATCGTAAGAGCCTAAAGGAAGAATATTCAATTCAACCTTAGTGCTCAATCCTTTCATGTCCATTGAATAGGACTTAACCAATTCAGTGACCTTCCTCTTCGTCCCTGTGGCCAACTGCACTAATCAAGACTTCTCATGTTTCCTTCTTAATAAACGCAAAATTTCAACCACCCTAGGATCTACATAACTATGGCTAGCTCCTGAATCAATTAAAATAATAAGTGGTCGGTTGTTGATCGTACTTTCCACTTCAATCATGTGTGATTGAAATTCTACTTGTTTATTGTCCAGGGATGCGTAAATCCTCGGCATTCTGTTGCCCATATCCTCCACTGTTTCAGCCTGCTGAATAGTATGGACAGTTCTCGCTTTATCTTTTTTGTGGGGGTAGTCTGTGTACCTATGAATCTCTTTACAGCCCCAACACCCCATAGGTGGAGGCCTTGGCATCTACTCACTCCCTTCAACTTTCCTAGGCTCTCTAAAGGATGATTTTCCCCAAGGACTGTTCCTGAAAAAGGGAGGCTTGTTTCCCTTCTTCCTCTGTTCCTTCTTAAACCTCTTCTGGTCATCCCAAGCCTTCCGAAAGGTAGGCTTTTCTCTTTGTTGTTCATACAAGCATTTTTCCCTTCTTATGGTTTCTTCCATGGTCTTAGGATCATCATATTGAATCTTGTCACCAATGGAAGGTGGAAGCCCACTTAGATACCTCTGAATTTTGACAACCTCATCTTTTATGAATGGAACATACTTTAGTAGTTCCAGAAAACTTCATTCATACTCGTCAATAGTCATGTTGCCAAACTTGAGTTCGAAGAACTCGTTCATATTTCTATCATAGTATATTTTGGTCAAGTATTTCTTCTCGAAATACCTCTTAAACTCCTTCCACATGACCTCTTTCTCTCTGATGTGTTGCACCTACACCAACTAATCCCACCACATGGATGCTTTTCCTTTCAGCTGGTACATTGCAATTCTTCCTTCTAAATGGGCAGAATAATTCTGCAGTTGGAAGTATTTCTTCATGCCAAGCAACCATGTCTCGGCATCTTCCTCCTTCTTATGTTCTCCATCGAATTTTGGAGGCTTAATCTTGTTCATCTCCCCTTTCAATTCATCCTTTCCAGATTTTTGGTGTTTTCTAGTAGGGGACAGGCTTGAACTACTATGTGTTTCCTTGCCAGAATGCTTCGGGGAGAAACGGTAATGTCTGCTACCACTCCTCAATCTTCTTCTCCTCTCAGGGGTTCTGACACTTCTTGATCTGCTTGTGTCACTTTCTTTTTCTAATTTCTTTTCTATTCTTTCCAGGCTCTTCAACATTTTTAAGTTGAATTCACCCTGTCGATCCCTGACTTTCATGAGCTTTCGGCTATCATCTCAGCGTGCCTAGGCATCTCTTTGCAATCCTTCAATGATTTTCATTATGTTCCCTTCCTTGTCTAATTCTCTTCCATGCCCATTGGAGTTCGATCCTTTGACTCCCAAGTTGACATCTCTTCCTTCTCTTTCGTCCTCTGAAATGGAGGCAATCAGCACCTCTTCCATTTCTATACTTGACGTCAGTTTTCAGCTATCCTGACACTCATTGAACTCTACACACACAACGTGCAATCAACCGACGTTTGTTATTCCTTGACCCTTACAAAATCACAATATTCATAATTCAATGTGAGCAAAAAATTGTTTTGGCTTCACAAAGTTTTCTGAGCTCTGACGACTCTGTAATTTCAGGACTTCGTTTTTCAGGGTTTTTGTCCACGAGGATCCAACAGTTAAATCCTCGACAGTTCTTATGTCCTTCAAAAATTTCGTGACTTCGAGATTTCAGGGTTTCAGGTTTTGGGGTTTTGGTTCCCCAAAGGTTCTCACATTCACTTCTCTCTCTGACTCCCAACTCCTGAACTTTCGACCTCTTTTCCTAGGCCCATAGCACAGTTGTCGCCAACTGTGGTAGAGATTTTGGGTTTTTGACACTTTATTTTTCGGGTCTTCGGTACCCGGGAGTTCACGTTACAGTGACTCCCAACCTCTTGTCACTCCTATCCCCGAAATCCAATACACAGTTTCTTGTACGAGATCCAACGATCCTCAATGAGTTGGATCTAACGGTCCAAATCCTTTCAGGATTTCATGACCAGAATATCATGATGCAACGACTCCCACTCTTTATCACCTCAATTCCCAAATTCCAAAAATTCAGTTTCCTTGCTCTCCGGCCCAAAGCACAGATGTCGCCCTTAAATCCTGTTACATTTCTTCAATCTTCGATGGCTTTGGGACTTCAGAACTTTGGGACTTTGGGTTTTCGGTACCCAGAAGTTCACTATGCAGCGACTTCCAACTCCTTGTCACTACAATCCCCAAAATCTAAAATTTCCAATTTACTTTATTCTCCGGGCCCACAGCACAGTTGTCGCCCTTAACCACAGTGGTGCGTGGCAAGTTCTAGAGGGTCCACATCACCCTCAGTGACATCATCAGGTCCCACCACTCTCGCCTGTCTTCTCGACTCACTGGCACGTGGTACACATTCATGCACCCATGTCCATTCCAAGCAAAATCCAACGGTTAGACTCCTTCCTCAGATCTATGGCGCAGATATTTTTGGTGTTTCAAGGTTTTAGGCATCAGGAGTTTGTGCACCCCACATCTTGAACTTCCATCTGCCGAAATCCCAAAATTACGGTTTACTCCTCCGTTGAATCGGACGGTCAACTACCTTCCTACGATCTACGGTGTAGATCATTTCGATGTTTCAGGTTTCAAGTTTTTGGAGGTGTTCACCTCCCTCACTTCCCATCTCCCGACTTCGCGAAATATAAAAGGTTTTGTGACTAAATCAAGTGCGACTCTGCCAGATCTAATAGTCGAGCCTTCCTCCCAAATCTACCACGTAGATCTCCACGGTTTTTCGGGTTTTCGGGATTTCGCGTATCGCGATTCCCACACTCCTGTAAATTTCAAAAGGGATTTTAATCCCTGTGCACATTTTCTAGATCCGATGATCACGAGGGTTCACCTCCCCTCTCGAACAAATCCTAAGTCTCCATCACTGTTGGTGTGGAGTCCTCTCTCCCTGTGGCCATAGACCACATCAGTTGCGGTTCCACACACCGATATACCTCCTAAGCTTACCAGGGTCCGAAATTGGTCCTCTAGGCACAATTTCTCCTCACACCCTCGGTCCAAAGACCACTCAACTGGCCCATCTAGGCTCAGTGTCGAAACCTTGGCTCTGATACCAAGTTGTAGCACGACTTTTCGATTACCAAGGCTTAATCGCTCTTAAAAGAAAATTATAACACCACTTTTTACATAACTCATGCAGACATTATATAATCCACATGTGTTTAAGCAAAGAAATACATTTAATCTCAAAGTAAACATATTATTTACTGCTATAATAAACAATCAATAAAATTAACATTAAATTGGTATGCACAGCAGAATACATGATGATTATAATACACAGAGATACAAAAACATAATTAAAGCATCATCTGATACTTATCTTTTAACAGTGGTAGATTCCACCAACCAAGTGCAGGCCTTCCATGAACCTCCCATCCTTAGATCACACTACTCATCAAGCTCAACATTGGGTCACCCCCAAGCTGGGACTAAGCTCCACCCTCATACAAGGAATCCTAGGCTAGGCTGGGGTTACAGGGAAAACAACACATAGCCACAAGGAAGGGATTCTCTTCCAGGAACCACTCACGCTCACTGCCCACAGACCCTCATTCCCCACATGCCTGTTCCACCCCAGGAGTATACACCTTCTCTGTCACTTGGACAGTCCTTCGGCTACTAACCTCCCTTTCCTTGGGTTACAGCAACAGACCAGACCGGAAGTCTTCGGGCTCTGTGGCAGCTACACGGTTCCTTCCAAGAGTCCTCTCCTTCCTCTGCGCACTCTCTCACCTAGAGAGAGATGCTCACAGGCCAAAACCACCTATTCATCCAACCTCAAACAACACTCTCGCCTGGAGAGAGTGTTTCATAACTCGTCACAAGCCATACGCAGTCCTAAACTACGCAGCTGCAATGACCCACAGAAATACAGACATCACACAGGCTTTTCAGTTCAGAACAGAGGTGAATTTGGCTCTTTCAAAATCAATCATGGGCTTCTGGTTCAGTATGGAGGTATACACGGGTTTTCTCAGAGCCAGACATTGGATTTTTGGATCATAGAGACGCACGAAGGTTCTCTGCAGAACTCGGGTTCGTCCTACTGCTCAGAGCCCGTACACGCTCATTTCATCTGATCGAATGGGAGTCGAGGCCCCTCTCACGGGTCACCTTGGTTGTTTATTCGCATGCACCAGGGTTGACACTTGTCTCCCTAGGAACTACATGCATTCCACCAGCACACATCACCTTCCTCATGGTTAGGAACTTAGGATAAAACATGAAATGCTCATTCCTTTTTGAAATAATATTAAAATATTATTCCCAAGGCTGAAGCCCACTAGGCTTAACACTTAGCCCCCCCTTTCCCACCTTCCAGCCCCTAATCCCTTGCCCACTCTGTGGAAGCTCAGTCCCCCTTCACTCATTCATCATGGTCGGTCTGGACTTGGCAGTATTTACAATTTTATTAAATGTTCTGCATGATTACATTTACAGCAGCAAGCTCCTAGCCTTCAACACTTAGGCTCTCTGGCCTAACAAACACATAAGCCATCAGCTTATAAAAAATTGGCTCACCAGCCTATAAAACATAATTACAATTCCTTTCAGAACATGATTTACAACAAGGCTCGGCCTTGGGGACACTACAAGTGAGGCGTTCTATAGAAGAAATCCTATCACAATAATCAATCGAAGTCGATGGTTCCTCAATCTGAGTCTCGGTTTTTATTATGCCCAGTTGCAAGTCGCATCCCAAACCATTTCAAGGACTCTTGGCCAATTCCTCCTCAGGCCATAAAAACCTAATGGAGAAACATTTTTGTGTTCCATGAGATGTTGCAATATTGCTTAGGCATGGAATAGGTGACCACATTTTCCATCCTCTCTCGAGGCACGGTTTCATAAATTTGATCCCTAAATTCAAATGTTGCATGGCTTCTTACTGAGTAAAACCCTAGTTCTCAAAATCAATGAAAAAAACAACTTCCTAGGCATGGGATCCAGGAGTGAGGGGTGCTCTAGCTGAAATCCTATGCTATGAATCCAACGGAGAAGACGGTTCCTCAATCTGAGTCTTTGTTTTCATTATATGCCCAGTTGCAAGTCGCATCACAAATCATTTCGGGGACTCTTGGCCAATACCTCCTTGGGGGGTAAAAACCTAACGGAGAATCATTTTTTAGTTCTGTGAGATGTTGCAAGCTTGTTTAGGAATGGAATAGGTCACCACATTTTCCATCCACTCCTGAGGCATGGTTTCATAAATTGGACCCCTTAATCCAAATGTTGCATTGCTTCAAACTGAGAAAAACACTAGTTATTGAAATCAATGAGTAAAGCAACGTTCCAGGCATGGAAAATAGGAGTGAGGGGTGATCTAGCTTAAATCATATCCTAGTAATCCATCGGAGTCGATGGTTCCTCAATTCGAGTCTCAATTGTTTTTTTATGCCCAATTGCAAGTCGCATCCCAAACCATTTCAAGGACTCTTGGCCAATTCCTCCTCATGGAATAAAAACCTAAAGGAGCATTATTTTTTAGTTTTATTAGATGTTGCAAGCTTACTTAGTAATGGACTATGTGACCACATTTTCCATCCTCTCCTAAGGCACAGTTTCATAAATTGGACCCCTAAATCCAAATGTTGCATTGATTCTTACTGAGAAAAATCCTAGTTCTCAAAATCGATGAAAAAATCAGCTTTTGAGGCATGGGACCAAGGAGTGACAGGTGATCTAACTAAAATACTATGCTAGGAACCCAATGGAGACGGTGGTTCCTCAATCTGAGTCTCGTTTTTTTTTATATTCCCAGTTGCAATTCGCATCCCAAACCATTTCGGGGACTCTTGGCCAATACCTCCTTGGGGGATAAAAACCTAACGGAGCATCATTTTTTAGTTCCGTGAGATGATGCAAGCTTGTTTAGGCATGGACTAGGTAACCACATTTTCCATCCACTCCTGAGGCATTGTTTCACAAATTGGACCCATTAATCCAAATGTTACATTTCTTCAAACTAAGAAAAACACTAGTTCTCGAAATCAATGAGTAAAGCAACTTTTGAGGCATGGCACATGGGAGTGAGGGGTGCTCTAGATGAAACTGTATCCCAGTAATCCATCATATTCAATGGTTCCTCAATCCAATTCTTGGATTTCATTTTATGCCCAGTTGCAAGTTGCATACCAAACTATTTCAAAGACTCTTGGCCATTTCCTCCTCAGGTCATAAAAACCTAACGGAACAGCATTTTTGAGTTCCGTGAGATGTTTCAAGCTTGATTAGGCATGGAATAGGTGACCACATTTTCCATCCTCTCCCGAGGCATGGTTTCATAAATTGGACCCCTAAATCCAAATGTTGCATTGCTTCTTCCTAAGAAAAACCCTAGTTCTCAAAATCGATGAAAAAAAAAACTTTCAAGGCATGGGACCCAGGAGTGAGGGGTCCTCTAGCTGAAATCATATACCAAGAATCCAATGGAGACAAAGGTTCCTCAATCTGAGTCTCATATTTTGTTATATTCCCAATTTCAAGTCGCATCCCAAACCATTTCGTGGACTCTTGGCCAATACCTCCTTGGGAGATCAAAACCTAACAAAGCAACATTTTTGAGTTCTTTGAGATGCTACAAGCTTGTTTAGGCATGGAATAGGTGACTACATTATCCATCCTCTCATGAGTCATGGCTTCATAAATATAACCCCTTAATCCAAATTTTCCATTGCTTCAAACTGAGCAAAATACTAGTTCTCGAAATCAATGAGTAAAGCAACTTTCAAGGCATGGAACCTGGGAGTGAGGGGTGCTCTAGATAAAATATTCTCCCAGTAATCCATCGAAGTCGATGGTTCCTCAATATAAGTCTCATTTTTCATTTTATTCCCAGTTCAAGTCACATCCCAAACCATTTCAGGGACTCTTGGCCAATTCCTCCTTAGGGCATAAAAACCTAACGCAACAGCATTTTTGAGTTATGTGAGATGTTGCAAGCTTTCTTAGGCATGGACTAGTTGACCACATTTTCCATCCACTCTCGAGGCATGGTCTCATAAATCGGACCCCTAAATCCAAATCTTCCATCGCTTCTTACTAAGAAAAACCCTAGTTCTCAAAATCGATGAAAAAAACAACTTCAAAGGCATGGGACCTAGGAGTGAGGAGTGATCTAGATGAAAACATTTTTCATGGATCCAACGAAGATGATGGTTCCTCAATCCAAGTCTCTTTTTTTTTATATGCCCAGTCGCAAGTCGCATCACAAACCATTTCGGGGACTCGTGGCCAATACCTCCTTGGGGGGTAAAAACCTAACGGAGCAGCATTTTTGAGTTCTATGAGATGTTTCAAGATTTTTTAGCAATGGACTAGGTGAATACATTGTACATCCTCTCCCAAGGCATGGTTTCATAAATTGGACCCCTTAATCTAAATGTTGCATTGCTTCAAACTGAGAAAAACACTAGTTCTTGAAATTAGTGAGTAAAGCAACTTTCGAGGCATGGCACCCGGGAGTGAGCGGTGCTCTAGCTGAAATCATATCCCAATAATCCATCAGATTTGATGGTTCCTCAATCTGAGTCATGGTTTTTCGTTTTATGCCCAGTTTCAATTCGAATCCCAAACCATTTGAGGGACTCTTGGCCAATTCCTCCTCAAGGCATAAAAACCTAACAGAGCAGCATTTTTGAGTTCCATGAGATGTTGCAAGATTTCTTAGGCATGGACTAGGTGACCACATTTTCCATGCACTCCCGAGGCCCGATTTCATAAATTGGACCCCTAAAACCAAATGTTGCATTGCTTCTTACTAAGAAAAACCCTAGTTCTAAAAATTGATGAAAAAAACAACTTTCGGGGCATGGGACCCGAGAGTGAGGGGTGCGCTAGTTAAAATATTATGCCAGGAATCCAACGGAGATGATGGTTCCTCAATCCGAGTCTCATTTTTTATTATATTCCCAGTTGCAAGTCGCATCCCAAACCATTTTCGGGACTCTTGGCCAATACCTCCTTGGGGGGGAAAAACCTAACGGAGCATCATTTTTGAGTTCCCTGAGATGCTACAAGCTTGTTTAGGCATGGACTAGGTTACCACATTGTCCATCCACTCCTAAGGCATGGTTTCATAAATTGGACCCCTTAATCCAAATGTTGCATTGCTTCAAACTGAGCAAAACACTAGTTCTCTAAATCAATGAGTAAAGTAGCTTTTGAGGCATGGCACCTGGGAGTGAGGGGTGCTCTAGCTGAAATCCTACCCTAGTAATCCATCGGAGTCAACAGTTCCTCCGACCGAGTCTCATTTTTCATTTCATGCCCAGTTTCAATTCGCATCCCAAACCATTTCAGGGACTCTTGGCCAATTCCTCCTCATGGCATAAAAACCTAACGGAGCAACATTTTTGAGTTCTGTGAGATGTTGCAAGCTTGCTTAGGCATGGAAATGGGATCCAAGAGTGAGGGTTCCTCTAGATAAAATCCTATGCTAGGAATCCAAGGGAGATGACAATTCCTCAATTTGAGTCTTTTTTTTCATTATATTCTCAGTTGCAAGTTGCATCCCAAACTATTTCAGGGACTTTTGGCCAACACCTCCTTGGGTGATAAAAACCTAAGGGAGTAGAATTTTTGAGTTATGTGAGATGGTGAAAGTTTTTTTATGCATGGACTAGGTGACCAATTTTTCCATCCACTCACGAGGCATGATTTCATAAATTGGAACCCATAATCCAAATGTTCCATTGCTTCAAACTCAACAAAACACTAGTTCTTGAAATCAATGAATAAATAAAATTTTGAGGCATGGAACCCAGGAGTGAGGGGTGCTCTAGATAAAATCATATCCCAACAATCCATCGGAGTCAACGGTTCCTCAATCCGAGTCTCAATTTTCATTTTATACCCAGTTGCAAGTCTCATCCCAAACCATTTCAGGGACTCTTGGCCAATTCCTCCTCAGGGTATAAAAACCTAACAGAGCAGCATTTTTGAGTTTTGTGTGATGTTGCAAGCTTGTTTAGTCATGGACTAGGTGACATGGCATGGCATGGAAGGGAAAAGGGAAAGGAATGGTATGGAAAGACATACCATACCATAGCAAGGCATGGTATGGTATGGAAAGGCATGGTATGGCATGGCAAGGCAAGTCATGGCAAGGCATTGTATGGAAAGGCATGGTACGGAAAGACAAGGCATGCAAAGTGAATTCAAGACACGGAATTGCAAGGCATGGTATGGAAATGGATGGCATGGAAAGGAATACCATACCATAGCAAGGCATGGCATGGAATGGCATGGAAAGGCATACCATACCATAGCAAGGCATGGCATGGCATGGAAAGGCAAGGAAATGCAAGGCATGGTATGGCAAGGAATGACATGGCATGGCATCGCAAGGAAAGACATGATATGGAAAGGCATGGTATGGAAATAAAATGCATGGAAAGTGAATGCAAGGCATGGAATTTAAAGGCATTTTATGGAGGGGCATGACATGGAAAGGCATACCATACGATAGCAAGGCATGGCATGAAGGAATTACATGGCATGGCATGCAGGAATGTCATGGCATGGCATGGCATGGCATGGCAAGGAAAGGTATGGAAATTCAAGGCATGCAAGTGTAATGCATGGCATTCCATGTCAAGTCAAGGCAATGCATGGCATGACAAGGCAAGGCAATGCAAGGTATGGCATGGAAAGGCATGCAAAGGCAAGGCATGAAATGGAATGGCATGGCAAGGCAATGCATGATATGGAAAGGCATGGTATGGAAAGACAAGGCATGGCAAGTGAATGCAAGGCATGGCATGGAAAGGCATACCATACTATAGCAAGGCATGGCATGGCATGGAACAACAAGGTATGGCATGGCATGGCATGGAAAGGAATGCAAAGGAAAGGCATGGCATGGCATGGAAAGGCAAGGCAATGAAATGCATGGATTGACAAGGGAAGGAAATACATGGCATGAAAAGAAAAGGCATGGCATGGCATGGAAAGGAATGCAAAGTCAAGGCATGACATGGCATGGCATGGCCAGGAAAGGCATGGCATGGTAAGGCAAGGAAATGCATGGAAAGGCAAGAAAATGCAAGGAATGGAATGGAAAGGCATGCAAAGGAAATGTATGGCATGGCAAGGCAAGGCAAGACATGGAATGGAAAGGAATGACATGGCATGGGATGGCATGGAAAGGCAAGGCAAGGAAATACACCTTGACACCTTTTATTACATTTTGTCATAATTCTCAACCCTTTAGGGCTTGATGTATTTAATTTTTTCTTTGGAAGGACTGACATTTGGATGTGGTCTAGTTGAATGAGTATCGAGAGAATATTCATATTTACTTATAAACTAGTTAATTCTAAAAGAACCTTTGAAGCATATTACAGTGCCAACATGTCCTAGAAAAATATTCATTTGTGAAATATAATAGAAGACGATATATAGACCAATTAACTATCTAAAAATTGTATAGGAAAACATAATCATATATAGCACAAAATGGAGAGGGTTGGCACTTACAGTTATGTAATAGAATTTACAGTTGATAGTTAAAATGTATAACAATTTTTTTTACGATCCTTACTAACGTTTATTAGAATTGTTTCATGTTTTACTTCATTGGAATAACATCTTATTTGTAACTTATTTGAAATTTTATTATGGTATGTGCACTTTGATATGATGTAATATAATTATGGTTTCATTTCATGTGTTGTAATATTATAAATATAACACAAAAATTAAATATTGCATGAAATAAATAATAACTTTTCATTTTGAATGTTCTTTTTTGCAGAACACAAGTCTTCCAGAAGATCTAGTTGATCCTCATGAGATAGATACAAATTATAATGGGTTTGATACACACATGGGAGATGATGATGATGAGGCAGATGTCGAAGACACTATGAATGATGACGATGATGACCACATTGATGATGATCAAGATAATGATGATGATGATGACCTAGTTGTTGGTAGTAGCCAGTGACATTGATCATATAGACTCCATCATGAATCATTGTTGATATATTGTTATGATTCCTATTTTCATGTTTACTATCATATGTATCATTTTCACCTGCAATACCATATTATTAAGTTTTATCATTTTGACGTTTATCATTTTGAATTATATCATTCGGAAATGTATCATCTTGACTTGTATCGTTTTGACATGTATTATTTTGAGTTACATAATTTATCATTTTGACTTATATCATTTGGGCATATATCATTTTGACTTACGTCGATTGTTGGACATGTATCATTCTAACATGTTATTGATCTACTATCATATTTTACTTTCACTTGTTGTAGTTATATATGATGACGATCTTATCATTATTAAATATATAAGTTGTTTGACATGATACTTATCTAATATTTCTATATTCGACTAGTTTTAATTATAGATGATGATCATTTTATAATCATTATCTTGTTATTTAATATATATTGTATGTAGTATATTTTATTTAGATGAAGATTTAATAAGTATAATGATGTTGTTAGTTTGTATGCATGTCCATTTCCCTAAAAATTCTTTATAAAATATATCATATAAAATAATTCAAATGCAATATGACTTACTCTAGAATGATATAAGTTTTTTAAGAGGCACGGTATATTTAACTAATTAAATTGAAATAAAAAAATTTAATTAATAAATGGAAGCTATGAAGGACGCAACATGAGTTGTTTAAATGGAATCAAAATGTGGCTCTAAAACGGAAGTAAAACTCAACATTAAATTTGAATCCATACTTGGAGTTATTTTTGGATCTAAGTAGGAAGCTAAATTGGTTTCTTAACAAGAAGCAAAACTGCATTCTAATTAAGAAGCAAATCCCAAAACTAAAAGAAAGCAAACACTAGACCTAAAAAAGAATCAAAATCAGGCGCTAAAAAGGAAGCAAACCTTGGAACTAAAAGGAAGCAAACCATGGAGCTAACAAGGAAGCAATTTTGGAAGAAAACTTCATTGCTAATTAAGGAGAAAAACCTGGTGGTACTTTGGAAGCAAAAAAAGAAGAATTTTTGGTAGAAAAAATGGAAGCAACAATGGAATCCAAACCAAAAGAAAACCTTGGCACTACCTACGGAGCAAGAAAAGAAGCAATTCAAGTAGAAAAAAAAAAAGTAAAATTGGAAGAAATTTTAGAAGCAAAAAAGATGCAATAATGGAAGCACATCTTGGCGTAAATTTGGAAGCCAAAATAGAAGCTATTTTCGATGCTACACCAGAAGAAAAATAGGAAGCATGATTGGGAGAAAAACTGGGTGCTAAACCAGGAGCTAAAATAGGCGCTAAACCAAGAGCTAAACTAGGCACTAAACCGGGAGCTAAACTAGGTGCTAAACCGGGAGCAAATTGCCAATTTCGGTACTATTTTAGGTGCTACTTTGGGAGCTATCCTAGGTGCTACTTCAGGAGCTATCCTAGGTGCTAAACTAGGTGTTAAACTAGGTGTTAAACTAGGCATTAAACTAGGAGATAAACTAGGTGCTAAACCAGGCGCTAAACCCGGTGCCCAAATGAACATGTCATTTAGCGTTGGGTTTTGTGCCATCCAATCATCCCAATTCATGCACTCAGATACACTAAATTTTGGTGTTATTATAGGCACTAATGGCATGTTTTGTTGTAGTGTTAAGCACAAAACCCCTTATTAATCCCTATATATTGAGTTATTAAATTTCTGGTGTTATATTAGTAGGTTGGATAGAACCTTTCATTGTAAACTTTCATTATAATTGTACCCTTTGTCTCCCATATATATACCCAAGAGACCTAGTCTTAGGATCATCTCATCTTGTCATCTGAATTGGATATATTGTAAAAGAAGGTTTCACCCTCTAAGTGTATTATATTCATTGACTCCTTATCATTTTCAAGGTGCTTGGTTCATAACATTTGGCATCAGGGCATCAATCCTAGGGTTTTGTTGCTTCAAGCGAGTCATCATGGTATTTTCCCCATAAAAAAAATTCTACGACATTTTGTATTGTGAAATTTTCAACATACTGAGAAGACATAGAGAAGTAAGCTTGGTAAAAATTTCAGGTTTTGAGTAATTTTACTTTTAGAGATACATCACATGGAATTTAGAGTTTTTTACTAGACCTGAAATCAATCTCAAAAAAGTCATTTTGGGAATTTAGATATAAATTATTTTATGGGAAGTTTTAGATAAAAATATTTTGAGGAGACTAAGTAAAGATACCTAAGAAGAGGTGGTTAAAATTTCATATTTTGGTTTGTTATATTTTTGGAGATATCTTCTGTGGAAGTTAGGGTTTGTGACTAGTCCTGAAATAAGTCTCAAATGAGTCATATTTTTATTTTCACTATAAACCATTCTCGGTGAAGTTTCAAACTCTAAAATTTTCCAAATTTTGAGACATAGCTAATTACTTGTGGAAAAAATTTCAAATTCTGAATCATTATAATTTGTGAGATATATCTTCTGGAAGTTGGGGTTTTTTATTAATCCTAAAATTAGTCTTAAACAAGTTATTTTGCTATTTTCTCTATAAATGTTTATTGGTGAAGCCTCGGATTGTGAAATTTCCAAGAGTTTAAGAATTTATATCAAATTACTACAGGCCAAAATTCTAGACTCCAAAGGGTTCAAATTTCATATATATATCAAGACAAAGGTAAACCATCCAAACAGTTTCCAAATTAGGGTTTGAAGGTACATAACTTACAATTGGAATAAATTTTAAATGGAATATCAAACAAAAAAGAAGATGGATGAAAATAAGGAAGAAACACTAAAATCCCTTAATTCCATAGAAATTGTTCTCTTATAAAGGATTCCTAAAACTGATATGGAGATCCAAGGAAATCATGAAAATAAGGAGAACAAGTTCTTTAAGACTCAATCACATAGGGGGAGTATTTTGTCACATTTTCAAAGCACAAATATTGAATCTAAAAATCATGATCACTCATCACTCCAAGATCTACATCATCGGGGTTTCAAGTCGGCACCAAGGAACTACTTCATTTTGAATTTTTGTTGGCATAGGGGAAGACCTAGGGTTCAACTCTAACAGTGCACCAACAAACCCTAACTACTGGACCTTACGGAAACACCTACAAAGCAGATGAAGTCTCACTTGAAGTAGCAATAGGGGGGCTGCATGAAACATGTGTATACAACCAGAGAAAATGCAAGATTATTCCAAAACAACAACGCAAAATTAACCTAGATATTCTTAACAGTATTATTCTTAACAGTATTATTCTTAACTTTGCGAAGTTATGTATATCTTTTTATCTTCAATTGGAAAAATAACAATATAAAAGATAACAAATAACAAAGCATCAACCACATAGAACAACAAGATTTTGTGTGGTTCACCCTCTCCCTAGGGCTACATCCACATAACTATGTTTATTGATCGAATAGATGAAAATATACAGTTCTATTTGTGCACTCAGCTGCAGATCATTCTCTCTCTCTCTCCTCTTTATCTCATAACCCTGTGCACCCAGCTACAGAGTCAATCTTCGCACCCAGCTGAAGATCTAAAAATACAAGAATACCTTAAAGCATAATACTAATACATCTCAACACCACTATTTCCTCCCTCTCAACTCTTATAGACTTCTATTTATGCATTTCATGACTCTTATAAAACCCTAAACTGAAGCCCAGGTGTCAAAATCCTAGATCCACATTACCAAAACCCTAGGTCCATATAACCCTTATTTTAAGGACTTCGTCAACCTATTCCTCCTTCTTCTCTGCAAGGTGCTCCAAAGAACCTATTAGTGTCTTCTTCCACTTGCTGACCTTTCCACGATCTATTTTCTTTTCTTCTTTGTCTTCCTTGATCTTCTCTTTCAACGGATTGATTTCCTTTACTTCGTTCCTTATTGTATGTTTCTTTAACCACTTCGAGCCTTTCTCGATTTGTGTGCCTTCCATTCACTTCATACTTTGTCTTTCTTCTTCCTTAATCTTCGCTTTCTTCCTTAATCTTCGCTTTCTTCCTTAATTCATGACCAAGGTCCAATAGGCCCCCAACACTCACATGTGACTTGTCTCGAGTCACTGCAAGGTTGAGCCCTATGTATTACTTCGACTACAAACTATGTGGAGTAGCCTATGCTTTATTCTCTATCCTTCCCTATCATGTGCAGACTATATTTTCTATGTCCGGTACCCAATTTCAACTACACCTGGTACCTAGACCCTTCTACCTTTTATTTTACTGAGAATCGTGAGGCAGCTGGTTGTCACAATACAGCTTCAACTGGCTCCCATTTTCTAAACCATCCTTCCATTCTCCATTAAGAATATTTAATTGCGCAGCTCCTCCTTATATAACATAGACAACCTCGAATGGACCAAGCCAATGTGTCCTAAACTTTCTTGGATGATTCATGAACTTGTTGTCATATAAAAGTACCAAATCTCCTTGTTTAAATGATTTATTCTTGATATGTTTGTCATGGTAAGCCTTTTCTCGTTCTTTTTGTACCTGTTGATGAAATCATGCAATGAACCTATCTTCCTCTAGTTCTATCAACTACATGAGCCTATCTTGAACAGCATCGGTGTCATCCATACATGTAAATGCTACAATTCTTAAACTAGAAACCAACTATTCCATAGGTAGCATTGCTTCCAGGTCATAAACTAACTTGAAGGGAGTCTGCGTTGTCAACTTTTTGCAAGTGGTTCGATAAGCCCATAACACTGCCGAAATTCTCAAATCCCAATCATCTCTGTTAACACTACAAATCTTAGTCAGCGTTGTCTCCAAAATCTTATTAATTTTCAACTATACCATTCACTTGTAGGTGATATGGTGTGCTTTTCTAATGGTGAACTTTGAACTCTTGAGTCAAGGATTCAATAGTTTTGTTAATGAAGTGTGTGCCTTGATCACTCATAAGGATCTTCAGGCATCCAAATCTGGTTATGATATCATCAAATATGAACCGCGTAGTTGTAGTTGCACTACAGTCTTTAACTACTCTTGCTTCTGCCCATCTGGTCAAATACTATGTAGCGGTGATGATATATCAAGCTCCTGTGTGTTTTCCTAGTGGGTTGAAAGGTCCCAAAAAGTCAATGTCCCATTTCTCAAATGTATGTAAAGTTAACTGAGGTGTTAAAGGCATCTCATCCCTTCTAGAAGGCTTCCCTACTCTTTGACATACATCGCAAGCTATGTAGTATTCCTTAGCATCATTATGTAAAGTGGGCCATCAGAGGCCAGCTCTGAGAACCTTTTGCGTTGTTTCTTTCCCTACATAATGTCCTACTGTGATGCCTTCATGTGCTTCTACAATAACCAATGGTCTTTCTGACTCCATAACACACCTTCTTAAGATCGCATATGGTTCCATCTTATATAATTGTCCAACTATAAGTTGAAACTCTACAGCGTGGACTACCAACTGTTTGTTCTGAATAACTATATACTCGCAAGGTGCCATATCTGTGGATAGGAACTGGAATATCTCAGCGAAGTGATCATCAACTTACTTTATGGCCAATAACTGTGCATCTGGTAGTGTATCATCCAAACCGGTAGGTTCCTCTCCATGTTCTAACCTGGATAAGTGGTCAAGTCCCTTATTCATTCTTCCTAGCTTGACCACAATCTCAAATCCATACTCCTGAAATAATAATAACCATATGCATATTCTTCCCCCCAACACTGGCTTGTTTACTAAGTACTTCAATGCAAAATGATCAGTAAACATCTTAAAATCTCCTCCCAACAAGTAGTGTCTAAACTTATTTAGCGCATATACCATAGCTAAGCCTTCTCTTTCAATGGTAGTAAAATTCATTTCAGATGTAGAATTATTCCTGCTAGCAAAGGCTAGAGGGTGGTCAATCTCTCTTGCACTTGGATATGCTAAAACTTCTCCTAATGCAATGGATGAAGCATCGACATGAACATGGAATTCCTTACTCCAATATGGAAAAACCAAAATAGGCACAGTGATCATTTTCTGCTTTAATGTGTCGAAGCTCTACTAGCATTCCTTTATCCATTGAAACTACTATCCTTATTTAATAGATTATCCATAGGTTCTTTTATCTATGTGTAACCCTTAATAAACTTTTATGTAGTATCCAGTGTGTCCCAATGCAGTTTGCAGTTGTATAACCAAAGTAGGAGGAGGTAGATCAAAAATGATAGAAAACTTGGAAGGATCTACCAAAAACCCCTTGCTTACACACAATGTGTCCTAACAACACTCCAAAAGGTGAAAATAAAATACACTTCTTCAAGTTCAGGGAAATCCAACATTGCCTGCACTTATCCAGCATTAATATCAAACATTTAATATGATCTTTTAGTAGAATAAAAACGGTCCAGTCATCAAATTATGCCTCCAAAAAATTATGTAAAAATTCCTTAAATGCTTCGACCACCACCCTGGAAAATATAGTTGGTGCATTCTTCAAACCAAAAGGCATCACAGCGTACTGAAAAGAACCCCATTCTGTTGCAAATGTAATCTTATGTTTATCCTCCTTAGCAATTTTGATCTGGTGATAGCCTGAAAATCCATCGTGAATGAATAAACTTCATGTCCTCCGACATTGCCTAGAACTTCATCAGTAAAAGGTGTAGGAAATGGATCATGTAAACATGCATCATTCAATTTCCTCAAATCTACACAGATTTTGATTTCTCTTGTCTTATTATCTTGGACCAGCATAGGGCTTATCCATTCAGATTCTTCAACTGGTTCTATAATTCTTGCTTCCAACATTCTATCTAATTCAGTCTTAACTTTATGTGTGTACTTTGGATTCAGTTTGTAAGGCCTCTACTTGACAGGCCTTGCATCTCCTTTCAAAGGAATATTCATTTCTCCCATGGGACATTTAATGCCCTTGATGTATGTGAACTTGGTTGGAAACAAGTCCTGATACGCATGCAATAGTTTTGTAATCTTGCCAATAGTAGAATAATCACAATAGTCTCCAACATTTTCCAACTTAGGTGCTTGCTCTGTTCTAATATTAACTTTCTTAATTTTAATAGGCTACCCAACAAAAGGTAATTAAATCCCTAGCCCTTATATATCTCTTTGTCCTTCAGTTTCTAAAATGTTCACATTCCTAGGTTCATCATCCTTAACAGCATTAATATTATAACAACCTTATAACCACTGAAGAGGCACAGTCAATTCATCTTATTCTTGTTCAAGAGAGGGGTTAAGTGTCTCCTCAAAGACCTTTTGTCTTACAATTTGTAAATTCGATCTACTGTGGGGTACTGAATTTCAGATAGGAATGTAGCTATAAAGTTCAGGGTCATACCATACCAATCTGTAGTGACTAAGCACAATTATTCTTGAAGATAGCAGTTGATAAGCGTAGTGTCTAAGGTGTTAATGAATTTATGTACCCATTGTTCTTTAGGAAAGTTGCTCCAAGCTTCCTCACAACTTTGCACATGGTCTTTAGGAAAACTCTAACCTGTGTATCAAAATTCGCAGCCTTCAACTTGGTCTGAAAAGTGCACTGTCAACAAGGTGAGACATTATACCCATTCTGCGATGTTCTTCTTCTGTGTTCCACACCATCTAGCTAGTGTTGCTTTCAAAGCTTCATCTAGTGCCAACAACCTCTATTGTACGGGTAGAATTCCTTCAAATTCAAATATAAATGTATCTAAATTATTCAAGCCATCAAATTTAGGAAGATTACTTACTTCTGTGTCAATCCAGTGAACGGCTTTAGTCAATCTAGCACACCTCCGCGTAGAGACTTCATACATTATGTTCTGCCAATTTTCCAATGCTTCTTTTGAATCTGACGAGCATGCACTTTCACTTCGCCAACTTAGATTTCCATCTATTGTAGGATGAATATAATCATGTTGTCCTACTATTAGTTTATAGATGTTCTCTAGATCATAGGCACGGTCTTCTTCTCTTATAGGTTTTGTGTATATGCAACCTTCATAAGGGTCAAGAGGTGCAATGACCCTAAGGCCATCACCTTCAAATGTCATTCTTCTCTTTTTCAGGTCAATAACAGTCAAATTGTCAAACGCCCAATCAATACCCAGAAATGTGTGATAGGGACATCTATCATCAACAATCTCAATCACTTTGAACTCTGCAAATGTCCTCACTTTGTCGATGTCCATAGGGACATGCTCCAGTCTTCCAAAGGGGATCATCGCCTGCTGATTAGACATTCTGAGCCTAATAAGAGAGTAAATCAATTTAGGTTTTCCCATCAATGCCCAAGTCTGCTTCATCATAACATTTACTTCTTATCCTAGGTCGAGGACCACAGAGTCCATATCGTAGTCTCCAATATGATAACTAAGGTGTGATTCCTTGCTTTCCCTCCTTTTCCTAGATAATTGATTCACAGCTCTACTCAACAGATGATATACTCTTCCAATTTCATATTGTCTTATCAAGTGTTGTAGTTCCTAACCAGCTTTTTCATCTTTAATCAAATCAATACAAGTATACAAGAAGAACACAAGATTTCTTACCTCTTTTCCTTGTCTAGGTGGGCTAGACTGATCAAATGTTGGAGGCATTTCACATTCCTTAATTATGATTGTTCCTTAGATGAAGAAACATGTTCACCTACAAATTCTCTTCTTGCTTCTTCTAAAGTATGTTTTTCTTTCCTTGGATCAAAAAATGGTGCCTTCTATGAAGCTCTTTTGATCCTTGGTCCATTTGTAATCTTTCTTGGAGTCATCCTATCTTCTCATGTGATAGTTCCTCCTCTAGTAATAATAGTGACTATTGGTTCCTGATCGCGAGGTTCAACTATTATTTTCTGGACTTGTTGGTTTCCACCTTGTCTTTCATGAACTTTAGCTAAGAATACTGGACAATATTCAATGACATGGTCAAATGAATTACAGTATTTTCAATCCATACAAGGGTTTTGAAAATCCCTTTCCAAATGACCTATTTGGGCTCAGTTATAGAAAATAATCTGACATCAACCTTGGCCCATTCCTACTCCTCGTCCTCTTCCTCTGAACCCACCGTGAGGGGTGAAGCTTCCTCTTCCTGGGGAATTAAATTATGTAACATTCCCTTCTAGTTGTAACTCTCCTTGAATTATATATGCATCCCTTGACCTTTCATGCATCAGGTCGTAATCCCTACAATCCCTCTCATCATGCCCCATGGATTTACATAATGTACAATCAATATTGGTGGGTGTCTGGATATATTTTTGCATATAATAACATTCACCAGGGTGATGTCTAGTTCTACATACCTCGCACCATGGTAAAGTAGCCTGCTTCAAAGGGTTAGGGGCTCCATAGGCCAAGTATTCACTAAATAAAGGACAGTGCTCTTTTTCATGGCTCTCTTCTTTACATCTGACACACCAGATGTTGTCTATTTTCTCTTTTCCTTTGTCTTTCTTCATGTCTTCAACCTGTAAATATAAACTAGTTAATTGATTCAAAATCTGACTCATACCTGGACTTGATTCTCCTACAAGGGTTGCTTCTAGTTTCATAGAAATATCTAATGCCTCAGCCTACGAAGCAACCTTCTGTTGCATTATAGGAACTCTAATGTGTGGTAGGAAGGCAGTGATGAACCATTCCTTATGTTTTTCGTCTGGAATCTGAAAACTTAAACGGCCTATCAAGGTCTTAAACCTCTGATCAAATTCCCAAACTAGTTCAGTCACCTTCTACTTGATTTCCTTCAAATATATAATGCACCGTGACTCCAACTTAGGCTTCCTGAACTCTGCACTCAATGCAATCTTAACGTCATTCAGCAGTTTAGGCTATACAAATGTTTAAAAAATTTCATATACCAGCTCAGTGCATGGTCCCTCAAAGTAGTACTAAATTGGGCTATCTTTACAGCTTCATCAGTGACTTTTTTAATTCTCCATACAGCTTCGCATAAGAACCAATGCTAGTCAAGATCCTCAGATCCATCTCCTATGAAAATAGGTAACCTCATTTCATCTTCCATTGATTTTCCTTGGTTTCTCAACTGAGTATGTACTAGATTGCTTGTGACAGTACTCTGAGTGCTCTAATTACTCTGGTTACTCTAGTTACTTGATGTTGCTAAAACAACAGGAGGACTAGTAATACTTACTTCGATAGTAGGTGTAGTACTTGAAGTTCCTGGTTCTTCTCAGTGAGGTTCCTCGGTCTCTACTTCCTCTTCCCTTGCGAACTCTGAATACTCTTCTTTTGATTTCTTCACTTATTCTCCACTGTAGAATCCTTCGTATTTTTATATTGGCCCATAACTCTACTTAAACAGGTTCTCAATAGGAATCTTTCTAAATGATCTCCCACTACGCGTGTGTCCAGCCTCTGTGTCACTGTCATTGTCATAATTCTTGAACATTTGCTTTGAAATCCAACTGATTACTGTATCTTCAAGATATTATTCTCGTGTAATAGCATCTTAATATTCAACTTCAAAAAGTGTAGAAACTTTCCTCTAAGTCCTTTGAATAAATACCTCTATTATTGACTATATGATTATACTTTGTCAATAGCAAATTTAGTAATGTACCCTCCAATAGTGTTGTCAAACCAGAGATCCACTACTCTGGACACAGTGTTATCGACTTTCTTGACTTTCTTAATCAGCGTCGTTTTCCATGGTGGTCTAGATCTGATTTCAAACTAAGTGTCTGCTAGTCTGGCTAACCACTCGTACAACTCTCGATGAACTCCTGCAAAGAAAATCTCATTCACATTAGTAAAGATGTACCTTCCCAACTAGTCTTTTGTACTAATGTTAGGGTTCTTGTTCTGAGCTACGAAAAAGTCCCTTTATTGTTCTTCTATCCACTTCTAATTTGTTTTCTTTGATGGGAACCACCTTGACATTCCCTCAAGAAGATCTCGGTTTCGACAACAGAACCATTTGTTGCCACAGGGGTAGACCCAGGGATCAACTCTAACAGTGCACCAACAAACCCTAACTACTAGCCCTTACGGAAACACCTATGAAGAAGATGAAGTCTCACCTGAAGTAGCAATAGGGGGGATGTAGGACACAGGTGTCTACAACAAGAGGAAATGCAAGATGATTTCAAAACAACAACGCAAAATAATCTGGAGATTATTAACAGTATTATTCTTAACTTCGTGAAGTTAGTTATATCTTCTTATCTTCAATTGGAAAAATAACAATATAAAAGATAGCAAATAACAAAGCATCAACCACATAGAACAATAATATTTTATGTGGTTCACCCTCTCCCTAGGGATACATACACAGAATTGTGTTTATTGATTGAATAGATGAAAATATATAGTTATATCTGTGCACTCAGTTGCAGATCCTTCTCTCTCTCTCATATTTATCTCCTAACCTTGCGCACCCAGTTGTAGAGTCAATCTCCACACCTAGTTGAAGATCCAAAAATACAAGAATACCTTAAAGCATAATACTACTACATCTCAACACCACTCTTGCTTCCCTCTCAACTCTTCTAGACTTCTATTTAGACATTCCATGACTCTTATAAAACCCTAGACCGAAGCCCAGGTGCCAAAACCCTAGATCCACATTGCCAAAACCCTAGGTCCACATAACCCTTATTTTAAGGACTTCGCCAACCTATTCCTCCTTCTTCTCTGTGAGGTGCTCCAAAGCACCCATTAGTGTCTTCTTTCGCTTGTTGACTTGTCCATGATCTATCTTCTTTGTTGTTTTGTCTTCCTTGACCTTCTCTTTCAATGGATTTATTTCCTTTCCTTTGTTCCTTCTTTTATGTTTCTTTAACCACTTCGACCCTTCCTCAGTTTGTGTGCCTTCCACGCACTTCATACTTTATCTTTATCCTTCCTTAATCTTCACTTTCTTCCTTAATTCATGACCAAGGGCCAACAAGATCGATGTGAGGAAAGTTGAAAGTAAAATTATGGCTAGTATAAGAGTGGTCACTAACAACTATAGAGAACATCATGCTCCCTCTTCTTACCTCACTCAACCAAAAATGTTGACAACTCAACAAATGGATGAAAGAAGAGAAAAGGGACTATGTTTCAGTTGTGACATATAGTATAGTAAGGGGCATAAATGTAGTGAGAAGAAATTATTCTACATAGACTGTGAAGTGGATAAAGATCAAGAATTGGAACCATCATAAGATCTAGATCTAGAAGAGACTAATCCAATGATATCATGTCATGCATTGGTTGGCATCAATACTCCACAAACCCTCAAGATAGAAGGATATATCAAAAATAAAAAGGTAATATTGTTTATTGATTCTTGTATTATACATAACTTCGTCAATTACAAATTAGCAAAATTTCTCAATTTCTTCATATTTCCAGCACTAGAGTTTCAAGGATTGCAGACGGAGGTACCATAAATTTTTCAGGGAAGTGCCACAGTATTAAGCTCAATATGGGGTATTATTTATCATATAGTCTCATTATTTTCATCCAAATGGGTGGTGTTGACATTCTATTAAGGGTCCAATGGTTACAATCATTGGGAACAGTGGCCCTTAATTTTCAATATCTTTTCATGAGATTTTCCTCATAAGCAAAGGAAATTGAGCTTATAGGTATCCAATGCAAACCCTATAAAGTGATAAGCTCTAATAACATGAAAAAATTACTCAAAAATGGACACCATGGTGTAATTTCACAATTGTGCTCACTAGATGTTCAAACATCTATATCCTCTGCTCGAATGGATCTCCAGAAAGTTATCAAAAATCATTCCAAGGTATTTGGATAGATACCTAAGGTTCTTCCACCTTCTCGATATCATTCTCATGTTATTTATTGGAAACCAAGAAGTGTACATCCAGTCTTCTATGTTTCCTTATTAAAGAAGATAAACGATGACAAGATACCAGTCCAAACTATTTTACCAAAGACTAATGGAGAAGGGAAAATCATACTAGAACTATAAACAATCCTTGAAACAAGTATTAAGAAGCTATGAAATCAAGCAATTAATAAGTACCTTGTCAAATGGAATAACCTACCAATGGAAGAGGTGACATGGAAAGTGATGCAGGAGCATCAACCCACCCCAAGTCAAAATCGAATTTCAGACCTTCCAGAAGGGGGACATGGCTATGAGGACACGATTTTCTCTTGATAATTGTGTAAAACAATTGAATTGTTATGATATGGCCATTTTGAGCGGGGTGTTAGCGATTTTAGTGAGGACCGATAAGATCTGGATTGACATGATCCTCTTGTTGTTTCTTTATAGTTTAATCCTTTGGGCATTTGAAAGGGGGGGAGTCACAATGTAATCAGGCTGACAGAGAAGCTAGGCCTTTGAGGCCAGGTGTATATGATTCGATATTGAAAATAAATTGCATTCATTTTATGTACTTGTCTATTTATGTGTCAATAATTTATGAAATAACATGGAATGAGTGTTTAAATCCATGTGTTCTTGTGTAATATTGAAATTGTATGTTTGATGGAGAGTGGTGAGGCTATAAAAATGTGTTGCGGGTATTCCAACATGGTGAATGATCGACCATCGATCACTGAAAGGGATCAACGAAGATCCATCCATTTCGCATGACAATGGCAAGGGCATTAAGAGATAGGTGACCCCCAAAATAATATATGTCATGGATTGGTATTCCACATGTCGATAGGAGGATCATTTTGTCCCCCCACTACCTTGGGATTGTGGAAAGGCCTTTTTCCCCCAAATTCATTAGAGTCATCCATTTTCAACTACTGATTAGGTCATCGCCGTCAATCTTGATAAGTGTTTGTTGGCTTAGTGCTTCGCCACCGCCTATGGTTGTATGGAATATAGAACGTTGTTGCAATGATATGGACATATTACATTCCATTATGTTAGCCCATAACCCACAGGTCCCAGGATCAGGATCATTAGAAATTGGAAACAAAGGACCCCCAGATTTCATTTTCATCAAGTGGTATCAGAACAGGGAAATATTGCCTGCATGTTGGGGAATGGAAAACAACTTCCAACTGTGGTTGGCTAGAATTTGTTGGGAAATTCCATAGTTGTGATTGTGGGTAGAATTGTCTAGGAGAGTGAGCAGCGTGCAATATCCATAGGAGCAGAGGAAGCTCAAAAGGTTCCAGAGGAGGTGAACCTGCGATACCAAAAGAATGAGCCAACGGAGGAGAGTCGATGAGGTGTAAGTGGAGGCTTCATTGCAGCTCACTACTGAGCATAAGGACAAGATCAATGATACATGAAGAGAAAGGAGATGAGATGCAACAATAGGGGACACATGATCAGGAGATCACGGAAATTTTGTACTTTGGGAGTCTAATGCAGGAGAATCAACCCACTCCAAGTCAAAATCAAATTTTAGACCTTCCAAAAGGAGAAAGTGGCCATGAGGACACGATTTCCTCTTGACAATTGTGTAAAACAATCGAACTTTTATGATATGGATATTTTAAGCATGGTGTTGGCAATTTTAGTGAGGACAGATCGGATCTAGATTGATTCGATCCTCTTGGTCTTTCTTTAAAGTGTAAGACTTCGGGTATTTGAAAAGGGGGGAGTCACAATGTAATCAGGTCAACAGGGCAGTCAGGCCTTTGAGGCCAAGTGTATGTTATTCGAGTTCGAATATAAATTGCATGCATTTTATATACCTGTTTATTTATGTGTCAATAATTTATGAAATAGCGTGGAATGATTGTTTAAATCCATAATTGTTTGTGTAAGACTGAAATTGTATGTTTGATAGAGAGTAGTGAGGCTATGAAAACATGTTGCAGGTCTTCCATCATGGTAAATGATTGATCGTCGATCACTAAAAAGGATCGACGGAGATCCAGCCCTTTCCCATGAAAAATGGCGAGGGTGTTAACAAAGAGGTGACCCATGAAATAATATACTTTGTGGATTGGTATTCCACATGTCGAGAGGAGGATCATTTCAGACCCCCTCTACCTTGGGATTGTGGAAAGGCCTTTTCCCCTTGAAATTATTAGAGTCTTCCATTGTCAATGACCAATTAAGTTGTGACCGTCAATATTGATATGCACTTGTTGGCTTAGCGCTTAGCCACCGCCTATGGTCGTATGGAATATAGAATGTTGTTTCGATGATATGGAAACTGTTACAATCCATTATGTGGACCCATAACTCACAGGTCCTAGGATCGAGATAATTAGAAAATGGAAACAAATGATCCTCATATTTCATGTTCATTGGGAAGATAAGTTCTTCATGCATAAACACCCGTAGATAGTCGAGTGTTGAGGACAACACTTGTTTGAAGGGGAGGGGAATGTTAATCCCTAGACAAAGCCCCGTGTTAAGCAAAAAAATCCTTATTAAGCCTTGGATATTGATTTATTATATTTCTAGTGTTATATTAGTAGGTTGGCTATAAACTTTATTTGTACCCTTTCATTATAATTGTACCCTTTATCTCCTATATATATATATATATATATATATATATATATATATATATATATATATATATATACTAAGGAGACCTAGTCTTAGGATCATCTCATCTTGTCTTCTAAATTGGATATATTGTAAAAGGAGGTTTCCCCTCGAAGTGGATTGTATTCATTGAATCTTTATCATTTTCAAGGCACTTGGTTCATAACACAATGAATTTTGGAGAGTACATCTAAGTCTTAATTGAATTAAATGCACATAATTTCTAATTGTATGTATTCATTCCATGATGTGCATATTAGTGTATAATCACAGAGCACAAAGATAATGATGAATTGATGAAAATATCTCCCTCGAGAGAAAATAAATCCTATGAATCAAATCAATAAAAACCTTTACAAGTTGATTGGAAAGGAGAAGCTCTACAATGTGGAAGGGGAAAACATTCCCATATAGACATATCTGATACGTTAACTATGGAGTTTTCCAAAGTATATCAAAAACATTAGAATTAGATTAGTATTAGTAATCAGAAAAATGCATTCCATCATATTCATGAGAGGCAACCAGCCACACAATTTAGTAAACCTAAATGTGTGATGAAGAGAATGTAGAGATCGTGAGGAGAAGGGAATCATACATCATGTGAAATTTGAATTATTGTTCCTTTTCATTCCTCATTTTTGTAGCTATTTGTTGATTAAGGTTGGTTGTCATTGATGTCAACCCTTGAAGAAATCCCCGTAGCATAAAGGTTGCATAATGGACCCAAGATTGTTTTATGTAAAGATGACTCATTATTGTCTTATCATGGTTGATAATAAGTACAAATGGATGAACTCCAAAGTGGTCCCCTTATGTTGAAAGCCCTCACAAGAAGACGCTTTGCGGATTGAGTTATCCTAGAATTATGGTTAGAGAACCCATGATTATTTGTGGAATAATGAGATGAAGGTAGGTGAATTTGTTAGTGAAACTATCTTAGATGGATATTTCTTGTCATTCCATTTTCAGTGGTATGTGGAACGTCACATAACTCCTTGCGGTTAGAGAGTTATGACCATGAGAAGTTGGAGAACCCAGGTTTGGGTAATGGACCCAAGTTTGTTTGATGGATACTGGTTTGATTTTTGATATATATGTAGGTAATACTATTATATATGGATATTACATTTCATTCCATTTTTGGTGGTATGTGGAACATCACATAACTCCTCACGGTTTGAAAGTTATGGCCTTACGAAATTGGAAGACCCTCATTTGTCATCTAGAAGCCCCAAAAGGTCAAAGTAGTCAAAGTGGTTAAGAGATTTTAGAATATAAATAATAAAGTGAAGTGATGAGTGTAGTATAATTCAAAGTGAATACAAAATAAATTATTTAAATAATAAATTTAATGGAGAAATTAGATGTGGGTTAACCCTAAAATAAGGAAAGTGGGCAAACTAACCTAGAAGATGTTTTTAAGGAAGCTACTTGGAGAGTATAAATACGAGGCAAGGCTCTCTCATTTTAGACACACTTGAGAATATTGAATACCTATTGGTGTTTGAGGTAACCAAAGGATATATATGCCTAATTTCTGATGGAATTTGAAGAAAAGAAGGCCGGAATTCAAGGAAGGATAAATTATTTTGATGATGTTTTCTAAGGTATGTTATTTACAAGTCATCTCACCATTTTTGCAATAACTATTTTTCTAGAATGATTCAGACTATGAAATTTCTATTCCATTGAGGAAACATATCCAAGTATCTATGGTAAAAACTTCATCTTATGGTTCATTTTATTTTGGGAGTTACACTTCGTGGAAAATAGGGTTTGTGGCTAGTCTTGAAACTAGTCAAAAACAGGCGTTTTGGGTAAAAATGTCATAACTTCTTCATAAAAGATCCAAATTTAGTAAGACCAAATTTTTTGGTTAGATTACAGTCTTTATTATTCTGTGTAATATTTTCAGATCGATTCAGCAAATATTTTGTGCAGGGCACGCTCTACACGACCTTTCTCTAGAATAAGACAGAATTCAGCAAGGTAAGCCATTTTTGCTATAACTACTTTTCTGAGAGGTTCCAAGTAGTGAAACCTAGAGGAATTGAATAAAACACACTAAAGAACATTTTTTATCAGTTTCAGATCTTTATTCATTACAGGTACAAATTCATGATTATTTCAAATTAGGGTTGTTGACTAATAGAAAACTAGTCATGTGAGACTAAAGAAAAGTTTGATGTAAATGCTAGTCTCTTGTTGTTTAAAGTTAAGGAAGGTTCGCAGGTATGTGATCATATACACCAGGTCTATTATAGATTTATAAATCATATTTGTATGATGAAATTTATGAGGGCTTTTGGTTGAGGTACAAATTGGGTACATGGTTGAGACAAGTAGTTGATGAGTTGGCACATACATGAGGTGTATAGTTGATGATGTTGGTACATATTGATGAGTCGTAGTTGATGAGTAGTTTACACATGATTGGTACATACATGGTACATGGTTGGTTTCACTTCTTTATGGTATAGGTTGATTACAGATTGTTTGGTACAGGGTGGTGCATGGTTGATGCACTTGTTTATGGTACAGGTTGATTACAGGTTGATGCATGGTTGATGCATGGTTCAAGTTTATTGGTATAGGTTTACAATGGTATATCTCACAGTGATAGTGTGACAATGGTTCCATCATTCTACGTCTACTTCAGGGCGGTTGGACGGGGCAAGGATAGGTGGTTGTAGCCACCTTCCGATTGTAGCCGGAGAACTTAGGGGGTTGTAGCCTCCTTCTGGTTGTAGCCAGAGAATTGGGGAGTTGGAGCTTCCCTCAGGTTGTAGCCTGAGAAACTAGGGATTTGGAGCCTCCTTCCAGTTGCAGCTAGAAAACAAAGGAAGTTGGTGCTTCCAATGAATGTAATTCTTCAAGACATATAAGAAAAATCATTCTGTGGTTTTCTCCTGATTTGGGTTTCCACATAAAACACTGGTGTATTGTGTATGTGTGTGATTGTTCATTTCTTATTGCTCATTATTGGATAATAATTCTACATTGATATAAAACTTGGATTATTTGAAGAAAAAGGATTATAATTACGCTATTACCGATTCACCCCCCTCTCAGTAATCCAAAAATTGGTATCAGAGTAGGTTCCTTCAGAAATCAGTTTAACCACTGAAAGGTAGATCATGGAGAGTACCAACTTGTATAAAAATGGAATACCACAATTTGATGGACAAAAGTATGCTTTTTGGAGCAAATGGATGAAGACATACATATAGGCACATGGATTCCAAGTTTTCCAATCAATTGTAGATGGATACACAGCACCAGCAGTTCCACCAACAAATGACAAAGAAGTGAAACTTGATGAGAATAATTCCAAATCCAAAAATGCACTTTTGAATGGTCTCGGTGATACGATATTTGCCAAAGTTGCACATTGTAAATCTGCTAAAGAGATTTGGGACAAGCTTCGAAATATTTATGAATGAAATACAAAATTCAAAGCAGCAAAGCTTCAAACTTACAGAGGTCGGTTCGAACAACTAAAAATGAAGGAAGATGAGAATATTGCAGCCTACTTATTAAGATTCGATGAAATAGTGAATGAAATCATAGGATTGGGAGAAGAAATTGAAGAATCTGTAATTGTTCAAAAGGTACTAAGATCTCTTCCTATGAGATTTAACCCTAAGATATAAGCACTAGAAGAAAGATCGGATCTAAAATCAATAAGCATGGATGAACTGCATGGAATCTTCACAACATATGAAATGAGAACTCGAGAAGAAATCCAGATGTAAAAGAATAAGCCTTAAAAGCATCCAAAGATCAAAGCAAAAGAAAAAGGAACAAGAAGAATATAGCAGCAGCATTGACGTCTAGGAGGATGATGAAGAAGTGGCCAACTTTGTCAAAAGACTGAACAAGGGAACCAATGGTAGGTATAGAGGTAAGCTTCCTTTAATTTGTTAATTGTGATGGTATTGGTCATTTTGCTAACAAATGTCCTCATAAGAAAAAGAGAAATGATGAAGGTTACTCAAAAGGAAAAGACACATATAAAGGAAAAAAAACTACAAAGAAAGTTTTCTAGAAAAGCTTATGCACCAAAGAAGACATCTCATCATCAGATGAATATGAAGTCAGTGACAGTGAGACAGGAAGAGTTCTATTCATGGAAATAAAAGACTCTGACAAAGAAGACTCAGAAGAATAATATGAAGAAGCCGAAGAAGAATATGAATAAATTGAAGAGGCAAAAGTTGACTATCGAGAAGAATTAATGTGTTCCATTGAAGTTATCAAAAGAGAAAAGAATAAAAACAGAAGACTACAAGAAAAAGGACACTCGAGAACTAGAACAAATGATCACAAAATTGAAGGTTCAAATAGAAGAAGATAAAAGAATTGAAGAAGCACTCAAAGAAAAGCTAGAAGAAAAGGACAGAATCATTGGAAACATGGAAGCAGAGATTTTCACACTAAGAAAGGATATTCAAAAGAAAAATATGCAGAATAGCTCAAAAGTTTTGGATGACATTATCAACAGTCAAAAATCTCATCTTGACAAGACTGGACTTGGATACAATCAGACAGAAAAGGGATCAAGCTCCAAAACAACAGAGAAAGAAACATATCCAAAAAGATATGCAAAAACAATCAAAGGGGATAGAAGGATATACAACGAACATTACAGGGATACTCCTCGACCAAGAAGAGTCATATTTCAAAATCAACAATAGACAAATAGGCCTCAAGAAGAAGAAGGATTCATAAAAGCACCTCCTTTCAAGATCTTCAAATCCCAGGTATCAAACTATATTTTTTGGTTTATGTTATGCATGTAATAATTTTGGACATAAAGTTGTGAATTGTAGAGCTAACAACAGGAACAATAACAACTTTGAGATTCATACACAAAGGGGTTATTCAAGAAGAACTAGTGAAACACAAAGAAGAAGTTACAACGGGTTTGAATCTTTGAGCACTGAAGTGGAATGTTACAAATGTAACAATTTTGGACACGTGGCCAAATATTGTAGAATGACAGTCCCTCCTAAAGAACCTCAACAGAATAACAGTAGTCACAGACTAGAACCTCATAAAACGACATGGATAAGAAAGTAAGATCAGTTTAGCAATGAAGAATGCACAATCGCTCTACAAGCTAAGTAGAAGAAACGTGGTTGGTATGTTGACAATGGGTGTTCAAAACACATGACAGGTGATAGAGACAAGTTTCTTACATTACAAAAGGAAAGAGATGGATCAGTCTCCTTCGGAAATGATGATTCAGCCAAAATCATTGGAAAAGGCACAGTCCGAATTGGGAACAAGAATGAAAACGAAAAAAAAAATTCTATTGGTAGAAGACATGAAACATAATCTTCTAAGTGTGATTCAAATGTGTGACCAAGGTCATAAAGTTACTTTTGATTCACAAAAGTGTGAGATAAGAAAAGAAGGTTCAGGGAAATTGATCGCTACAACTGCAAGAACTTCAAGCAACATATATGTGTTAAGTGAAATTGGAAATGAAAAGTGTTGTCTAGGAAAGGAAGATGAAAGTTGTCTATGGCATAGAAGAATGGGTCACATGCATTTTGATAACCTTTTCAAAGTCATCAAAAGAGAAGCAGTCACAGAAATGCCCCAGATCACGAAACCAACCAACACTTTATGCAAGCATTGTCAACAAGGAAAGAAAACAAAGACCAAGTTCAAATCAAAGGAGTATTCAACGACAAGACCACTGGAAATTATGCATACTGGTCTAGTTGAACCAACTATAACAAAGGGCTTAAAAGGTGAGAAATACTTCATGTTATTAGTTGATGATTATACAAGAATGACTGCAGTTTTTTTTCTCAAGAATAAGTCAGAATCTTTTGAAAACTTCAAGATCTACAAGGAAATGGTTGAAAATGAAATGGATTCAAAAATCAAATGATTGAGATCTGATAATGGAGGAGAGTTCACTTCAAAGGAATTTATGGACTATTGCATCAATCATGGAATAAAAAGGCAATTATTTGTTGCTAGGACACCTCAACAGAATGGAGTTGTTGAAAGAAAGAAGAGGACAGTACAGGAAATGGCTCGAACAATTCTAATGGATTCAAAATTGATAGATATGTTTTGGACACAGAAAGTACATACAGCAGTTCACATTCAAAACAGAATGATGCTCAGAAACAACATTGACAAAACCCCTTACAAACTATGGAAAGGAAGACCAACAAATGTAAATCACTTCAGATTTTTTGGAAGCAAATGCTATATCAAAAGAGAAGATAGCGGAATGGGAAATTTTGACTCTCGTGTGGACAAAGGAGTACTTGTTGGTTACTCAAGTAAAAGGAAAGCATACAAGTGTTACAATATAAGATTGAACAAATTTGTGGAAAGCATCAATGTGACAATTGATGAAACAGGCAGACCAAAATCAAAGGAAGAAGAAAAAGAATCAATGAAACATCCCTTAGAAGAAGAAGAAGAAGATGAAAAAGAAGTAGAAGAGGAAGATGAAGAGAATCTGACAGAAACATAAGAGTAAGTTCATAAAGTGCCTCCAAAGACACCTAGTAAACGAGTACAAAATAATCATCCTTCAGAACATATTATCGGAAACAAAGATGCAGGAGTTGAGACTAGAAGAAAAATCCGCTCACTAGAACAAACACACCTAGCACTCTCATCTACAATTGAACCAAACTGTTTTGAAGAATCCAACAAGGATGAATTTTGGAAAAAGGCCATGGATGAAGAATTGGAAAAAATAGAGAAAAATGACACTTGGGAACTGGTTCCAAGACCAAAGAATAAGAATATGATTGGCACAAAGTAGGTCTTTAGGAATAAATTGCATGAATATGGGCAGGTTACAAGTAACAAAGCTATATTGGTATGTAAAGGATATGCACAGGTTGAAGGAATCGACTTTGAAGAGACATTTTCCCCAGTTGCCAGAATGGAATCAATCTTTTTTCTTTTAGCTTATACATGCTCCAAAAATATTAAAATGCATCAAATGGATGTAAAATCATCTTTTCTAAATGGGGAAATTGAAGAAGAAGTCTACATTGAACAACCAGAAGGATTTCAGTTGTCAGAAAACATTCATTATGTGTGTAAATTAAAGAAGGCCTTGTATGGTCTAAAACAGGATACTAGAGCATGGTACTCTAGACTAGATAAGTATCTGCAACAGGGACGGTTCAGAAAAGGAAGTGCGGACAACAACCTCTACATCAAGGTAAGTCAAGGTAATATTTTATTAATTGAATTTTATGTTGATGATATTATTTTTGGTAGTGATGATGACAGGTTAAGCCAGAAATTTGCAAAAGATATGCAGAATGAATTTGAAATTTCATTACTTGGAGAACTATCATTCTTTCTGGGACTTCAGATACGTCAAAGAAACCAAGGAATTTTTATTTCTCAAACCAATTATATCAAAGAAATGATAAAAAGGTTCGATATGGAACATTGCAAACCACTTATCACTTCCATGCAAACCAGTTGCAAGTTGAGCAAAGATGATGATTCGAAGTCTACAAATCAGAGGCAATACAGGTCAATGATTGGTAGATTACTATATGTGATAGTAGCCAGAACAGATGTAATGAAGGAAGTTGTAAAGGTGGCACGATTTCAAGTAGCACCAAAGGAATCACATGTATTAGCAGTGAAGAGGATTTTCAGATATCTCAAAGGAACATAAGAGTTTGGATTATGGTATCCAAAAGGAAAGGATCTATCACTTATTGCCTATGCAGATGTAGATTGGGCAGGTTGTATTGATGACCTACGAAATGCCAGTGGAGAAGCATTCTACTTGGGTGAGTGTTTAGTATCATGGCTAAGCAAGAAACATTCATCAATATCCTTATCTACAGAGTACATTGCAGCAACATCATGGTGTACACAAGTTCTTTGGATAAAACAAACTCTGACAGATATACAGGTTGAGTATGATGATCCCATTCCAATCTATTGTGATAATACAAGTGCCATCAGTATCTCAAAGAATCAGGTGATGCACTCCAATACGAAGAACATTCCAATCAAGTATCACTTTTTATGGGAACATGTTGCAGAAAACAACATCAGAGTTGAGTATGTGGGAACGAAAGAACAAGTGCCAGACATCTTTACAAAACCACTTCCATGGGAAACCTTTGAGTATCTTCGCCAGAGACTCGGATTTATTTCTACTCCAAAATGAATTCTTTTGAATTCTTATCTTATATGTCTTAGATGTACACGAGGAAGCACCATAAGATGACAGTTTGGTCAAGGGGAGCAGACCCGGATGGAAAGATACCTTTGCCATTGATGACAAAGGGGGAGAGATTTATCAGATGCAGAGGCTAGAGGCATGGTTTCAGAGGGAGAAGATTTATTATATGCAGAGGATAGAGGCATGGTTCCAGGGGGAGCATGAGTGATATGATTTCAATATTGCATCAGAGTGTTGCCATCAATTCTAAAGGGGGATATTGTTGATTAAGATTGGTTGTCATTGATGTCAACCCTTGAAGAAATCCCCATAGCATAAAGGTTGGGTAATGAACCCAATATTGTTTGATGTAAAGATGAATTGTTATTGTCTTGAAATGGTTGATAATAAGTACAAATTGATGAACTCCAAAGTGGTCCCCTTGTGGTGAAATCCCTCACAGGAAGACGCTTTGCGGATTGAGTTATCCTAGAAGTATGGTTAGAGAACCCGTGATTATTTGTGGAATAATGAGATGAAGAAGTTTTCAGTGAAACTATCCTAGATGGATAGTTCTTGTCATGCCATTTCCAGTGGTATGTGGAAGGTCACATAACTCTTCATGGTTAGAGAGTTATGGCCATGAGAAGTTAGAGAACCCAAGTTTGGGTAATGGACCCAAGTTTGTTTGATGGATATTGGTTTGCATTTTGATATATTTTTAGGTAATACTATTCTATATGGATATTAAATGCCATTCCATTTCTGGTGGTATGTGGAACACCACATAACTCCTCACGGTTTGAGAGTTATGGCCTTACGAAGTTGGAGGACCCTCATATGTCATCTAGAAGCCCCAAAAGGTCAAAGTAGTCAAAGTGGTTTAAGAGATTTTAGAAGGCAAATAATAAATTGAAGTGATGAGTGTATTATAATTCAAAGTGAATAAAAAATAAATTATTTAAATAATAAATTTAATGGAGAAATTAGAAGTGGGTTAACCCTAAAATAAGGAAAGTGGGCAAACTGACCTAGAAGATGTTTTTAAGGAAGCTACTTGGAGAGTATAAATAAGAGGCAAGGCTCTATCATTTTAGACACACTTGAGCATATTGAATACCTATAGGTGTCTGAGGTAACCAAAGGATATCTATGCCAAATTTCTGAGGGAAGGTGAAGAAAAGAAGGTCGGAATTCAAGGAAGGATAAATTCTTTTGTTGATGCTTTCTAAGGTATGTTATTTACAGGTTATCTCACCATTTTCGCAATAAATTTTTTCTGGAATGAATCAGACCATGAAATTTCTATGCCTTTGAGAAAACACATCCAAGTATCTATGGTAAAAAATTCAACTTGTGGGTCGTTGTATTTGTGGAGTTACACTCTGTGGAAAGTAGGGTTTGTGGCTAGTCCTGAAACTAGTCAAAAACAGGTGTTTTGGGTAAAAATGTCATAACTTTTTCATAAAAGATCCAAATTCAGTAAGTCAAAATGTGTTGGTTATATTATAGTCTACAGTATGTTGTGTAACATTTTCAGATTGATTCAGAAAATATTTTGTGTGGGGCACGCTCTACACGGTCGCTCTCTAGAATAAGACAGAACTCAACAAGGTATGCCATTTTTTCTATAACTACTTTTCTGAGAGGTTCCAAGTAGTGAAACCTAGAGGAATTCCATAAAACACATTGAAACAATTTTGTGTATCAGTTTCAGATATTTATTCATTACAGTTACAAATTCATGATTATTTCAAGTTAGGGTTGTTGACTAATCCAAATCTAGTCATGTGAGACTAAAGAAAAGTTTGATGTAAATGCTAGTCTCTTGTTGTTTAAAGTTAGGGAAGGTTTGCAGGTATGTGATCGTATGCACCAGGTATATTACATATTTATAAATCATATTTGGATGATGAATTTGATGAGGGATTTTGGTTGAGGTACAAGTTGGGTACATGGTTGAGACAAGTAGTTGATGAGTTGGAACAAACATGAGGTGTATAGTTGATGATGTTAGTACATATTGATGAGTCATAGTTTATGAGTAGTTAACACATGATTGGTACATACATGGTACATGGTTGGTTGCACTTGTTTATGGTATAGGTTGATTACAGATTTTTTGGTACAGGTTGGTGCATGGTTGATGCACTTGTTTATGGTACAGGTTGGTGCATGGTTGATGCACTTATTTATGGTACAGGTTGATGCATGGTTCAAGTTTATTGGTACAGGTTTACAGTGGTATATCTCACAGTGATAGTGTGACAGTGGTTCCATCATTCTACTTCTACTTCAGGGTGGTTGGACGGGGCAAGGACAGGTGGTTGTAGCCGGAGAACATAGGGGGTTGTAGCCTCCTTCTGGTTGTAGCCAGAGAATTGGGGAGTTGGAGCTTCCCTCAAGTTGTAGCCTGAGAAACTAGGGGGTTGGAGCCTCCTTCCAGTTGCAGCTGGAAAACAAAGGAATTTGGTGCTTCCAATGAATGTAATTCTTCAAGACATATAAGAAAAATCATTCTGTGGTTTTCTCCCGATTTGGGTTTCCACGTAAAACACTATTGCGTATGTGTGTGATTTTTCATTTCTTATTTCTCATTATTGGATAATAATTCTACATTGATATAACACTTGGATTATTTGAAGAAAAAATATTATAATTACGTTATTACTGATTCACCCCCCCCCCTCTTAGTAATCCAACACTATTTATCGTTTTTAGTTCATTGTGTCTCTTCATTGAGTTTTATCATTGTCTTCATTTACTATGGTGTTGGGAAAACTTAAGAAAATAATTTAAAATCTCCCTTAACTTGAAAGAAAATATAAAAAAGTCCCCGAGGTGTAGGACAGTCGGTGATGGAGTGTGTTGTTAAGCCACTTCGTGTTGTTAAAGTCACCGGTTCGAAACCTGCGGGGACAAAAAATCCAACCATGTTAAGGGTTGGTGTGGCTCAGGCCGGGTGCGATCCCCGGGTGATTTTGACGGCTTAGATGCCCCTAAGTCACGGTTTCTCAAGCCACAGGTTAATCGCGTAGCCAACAGGTCCCGCACAAATTAACAAACAAAAAAAAWAATATATATATATATATATATATAAGGTCAATAGATGTTGATAAATAGAAACACATAGTTGAGCAATTAAAAGAGTAGAATATCACATGTGAGAATGTAGCATGAAGATTAGACGCTAGAAAAAATGGTGGAAGGTTTAGATCCCCTACACCTGGTAAATAGTTAATCATGAATTACTAGTTAAAATATTAAATTAATTGAATTATTATTTTGTTATGCTCTTCAAGATTGATAATGAGGAGATTCACAGAAATAAAGAATATTAACAACAAAAAAATTGTATTTCCATTGTATTACATCTATAAATGTTAGAATTATTTAATTAGTTGAACTCGTGTTATTTTCTCTTTGAGAACCATTTTGTTACATTTTTAGATAAATATATATTCACACATTATTATCCCAGAGGGTTAGATCGAGTGGTTGAATGTTATGAATTTAAATAAGAGGTCTCAAGGTCAAATAATTGGGCCAGGTTTATGCGATATGTTAATACTTTATGTTCTTGCAAGGTCATGTGTACCATACTCTATGCCAAAAATTTGCCTTGGTTACCACATGTTGTCGGTGATGAAATCTAATGGGGTTTCCCATGAGTGGTTACATGGAATATATATATATATATATATATATATATATATATATATATTCCAAGATATTCATATCTTGAGAAAACCCATTGATCACTTCCCCTCATTCTGAGGATGGAACCCATGGTAAACCAAATTCTTCAAGGCTTAATGCCAATACAAAAATATAGTCATTAATATCTCAACATGTCACATGTAGGAATTGATCCTAGATGGGGAGGATAACACTCCTCTCAACTGCCTAAGCTAGACCCAATTGACTTTAAAAAATTCAAATATATATCTTGAGCACTTCTCTCATTCCAAGGATGGTACATCTGGTAAACTAGATTATTTAGGGCTTAAGGTCGTATTAATATGTCACTAGCAAGAACAGAGCCTGGATGAAAAATATAACAATCATTCCTCCCAACCACCCTATGTAGATCCAATTGAATTACTATTAACATGTTAGATGCACAATTCTTAAAATAGATGCATAAATGACAAATAATAAATTATAATCAATTTAATTTATAATAAATCATAATATTTAATGATTAATAATTAATAACTAATCATTATGAAAACAATACTTAACAAATGAAAATTATTATTATTAATCAATGAGTATAGTTAACCAGGGGGTGGGAGATGCAGGGCCCAAAAATCATCATGGATCCCGAAGGAAAACTTGAAATATATTATGCATTGGGTTTAGGAAAATCCACTAATAACCAATATGAGGTATGTCCTCTCTTCTAGTGTTTACTTCTCACAAATAAATCTAAAATAAATTCATTGATCATTATAGGTGATTCAATCACAACCATCAAATTGATGCTCTCAAAATCAACTCCATCTAATAGCAGGATATCATTTACCCTAGCTTGTTCTTCAAAGGAGGTTTGCAACTTGTAGAAAGTTTCATGTAGCTAGGGTGTTGGAAGTAGGCCGAATCAAAAAGAAATTCTATTTTGGGAAGAAAAGCATGCACAAGGAAAGCGACAGCTAGAAGGAAGAGCATCACGTGTGCATGCATGGAAGACCTAACGACGCTAGGGTTAGGATTTTTGTAATACATTGTAATGGTTGATGAGCTAGAAACGGATATAAATAGATATCTAGGTGGATTAGGTAAGTGGTTGTTCATTTTTTAAGAGAGTTCTAGAGTTGTAAGGTTCGGATGATGGGGCGTTACTCGCGTGAGAAGGAGTAACTAGTCTATAACACTATTGTAATGTGATCCAATTTTGTAAGTTGTTGTTAAGGTCATAACCCACACATAGGTAGAACAATATATTCGGATGTAATAAAGGTCAATATTAATAAGGCCTTTCGATAAAATAGAATAAGGCAGATATAAGAAGACCTAATAGAATCTTTCGCTTCTAGAAGGATCTTCCTCTAGATGCTTCTTTTAATAGACATATTTAGTATAAAGAGGAGTCGAGGGTATGAGAACCCTAGCTTGGATAATATTGTAATAGAGCACTGCTCAACTGGAGGTTGCCCCATCGAAGAGGCCTGTGAACATTGCTTTCAGAATCAAAGTGTTATTTATGTTGTTGTTCTTATATCATTTCAGTGCTATTGTGGTGATTGTTCTAGTTATATTGTTGTTATTCTGCCATTTCTAGCATTTTATTTCTGTTCTGCATACTTTTCATATCTGGTATATTACAAGTGGTATCATAGCACTTTCCTCGGCAGAAAGTGTGGGTTAAATTTATTTTTTCAGGGTAGAGACGTATTCTGACGTGTTTAAGCCACAGAGATATGTCGTTATGCACATAAACCTGTAGTTGAGGGATTCATACATGCAGGAAATACAAGTGGTCCTTAAGCGCACATCTTTTGGCCACCCTTGTAACCCATGTTGGTACCCCTTCGAGTGGTAGTGCATCAGAAAACACCTATGTACGGATCGGCCTAGATTACCTAAAGCCCTCTTTAGATAAACTGACCAGTCGCATGACTACTATAGTGTCACCGAGAATAGCACTCGGGAATATACTCTCTAGTACTTGGGTAGTCAGGTAGTATGGATAAGGGTATGGTCTATCCTCCTTAGTTAGTGCCCTGAGATATTGGGCCGAGTACTATTGTTAGACCCCGCATGTATATCAGAGAGCTATAGCACAGGGCAAACCCTTGTCTATAGAACCCTTGAATACCTAATCCTTGGGGATAGAAACATAAACAAATTAAAACAGACAAGATTTATTGTTACACAACTGTGTTCAGGTTGCCAAATCACTACACATTTCTTCCTAGATAATCATTTGGGCATTTCATCACTGCAGTATTCTTCAGACTGGAGTATAACTCCCCAGGTGAAAAAAAAAAGTCTGGAATTTTTTTCACCATTATTTGAGACCTATTCCGTTGGATTCATCTATTTTCCCTTATCACATTCATCCATATCATTTTTTGGAAAAAAAATTGACCCCGCCCGCCTCTTTTCAGTTCCCCCATCCTCATGGCCCATACCTGTAGCCAAGACTTGGAAGCTTGCTTCAACACCTTGCAATCTGGTCTCATCAAGACCCAACAAGAAGTGAAACAACTCAATTCCAATGTTGTCACCATAAATACAACCATGCAGTCCTCAATGGATGAAATCAAACAAGACCTCACCACCCAGCTTGAATCTGTCTTTTCGGCACTCTGCACCAAACTGCATATCCCTACAAATAACCCTTCCTCTTCCTCACCTCCACATACTGAAGGTGACCATTCCTCCCATTCCCATAACTTTTAGAACCATCACTTTCAATGTGACCTGTGCCTTCTGTGGGTGGATGTGACCAAATTTGATGGCTCGAACCCCACTGGTTGGGTAACCCAAATGGAACATTATTTCTCTTTATACAGCATTACATAAGACTTGGCCAAACTACGGTATGGTGTTCTCCATCTAGATCAAGAGTGTTGGCAATGGTGGCAATGGAGAAAAACATCTCGTCAAGGGTATATTGCTTGGACACACTTTGTGGCAGAGCTTTATGAATTCTTTGACACTGACACCAACCATGTAGGTCATTTGACAAAGTTGAAACAATTAGTAACATTGGAATACTTTATAGTTTCCTTTGAGCGCCTGGATTTTAGAACAGAGGGCATGTCTGATGCCTTTTTCCGAGAGTGTTTTATCAACAGCCTCAATGATTAGATTCGGGCCCATGTCCTCATGGATCGGACTCAGAGTTGGGTGGAGGCTACTAAAAGAGTTAAAGAAGCACAGCAGATTGTATCTTCTCAAAACCGAAAACCCTCCTTTATCCCTCGCCCTAAACTAGTCAATCCCACTACTCTCTCTGGTCCACTAAAGATCCAAAAATTGACCAGCACTAAAATGGATGAATGCCAACTCAAATGCCTTTGTTATAACTGTGATGATAAATATTTCTCAGGCCACAAGTGTAAAGAACAAAATATTTATATGGCCATCTCTGAGGATATTTCGGAAGAGGATGTAGAAACTCCCCTTATGTCTGAGTCACCTGAATCCACTGACATAACCCCTCCCTCAGACCCTCCTGAAGTAGAACCAGTCATTTCCCTCAATGCTCTCACTGACTTCTCTGCTCCCCAAACCCTCAAGATAATCGGTTACATAAAGAATCATAAGGTCATCATTCTGGTTGATAGTGGTAGCACCCATAATTTTATTCATCGTCGCATTTCCCAAGAAACTCATTGCTACATCCATGTCATCAATAATTTCCAAATCATGATTGTTAATGGTGGTTCCATGAAATGTGGAGGGCATTGTGAAAATGTGCATCTCCAAATTGGTGACTATCACCTGAAATCCCATATGTTTGATATCGACATGGGAGGTTGTGACATTGTCTTGGGTGTAGACTGGCTAAGGACTTTGGGTTCCTTTCTCATGGATTTTAAAGACTCAACCATGCAATTTGATTAGGAAGGCCACCAATATAAGTTCCAAGGCATCACCGTTGGTTCACCTGAGATCATTAGTTACCATCGCATGGAAAAGATGCTCAAAAAAGGTCATTCTAGTGTTATCGCCCAACTCGATGCCATACAAGAAACAGATACACCCTCGGTCCCACAACACCTCCAATCCATCATTTCTAAACATCAATTGGTATTTTCCACTCCCCAAGGACTCCCTCCTTCCTGTGGTGTTCATGATCATTCCATTCCCCTTGTACCTGGAATCCTTCCTCCCAATATCTGTCTGTATCGTCACCCCTTTTCCAAAAAAAAAATAATTGAGAAAATGGTCCAGGAACTCCTGAATGCAGGCGTTATCTTCCCTAGTATGAGCCTCTACTCTTCTCCTGTGGTCATGGTCCTGAAGAAATAAGGTTCTTGGAAAATGTTTCCTGACTTATGTGCCCTCAAAAAACTTACCATCAAAGACAAATTCTCCATTCCTGTCATTGATGACCTCCTGGATGAATTGAGTAGTGCCCAATTCTTCCATAAAATTGATCTTTGTTCAGGCTACCACCAAATACATATGAAAGAGGCAGACATTCCCAAGACTTCCTTTAGAACTCATGAGGGCCACTATGAGTTTTTGGTCATGCCCTTTGGCTTGTGTAATGCCCCCTCCACCTTCCAAAGCCTCATGAATCATGTCCTCCATCCTTTTCTCCGCCATTTTGTCTTAGATTTATTTGATGATATCCACATCTATAGAAAAACTTGGACAGACCATCTTGTTCATGTGGATTGAGTTCTCCATCTACTCTCTCAGCACCAACTTTTCCTAAAACAATCTAAATGTTCTTTTGGCGCCTCAGAAGTAGAATACTTGGGTCATCTGGTTGGCAAGGATGGCGTCAGGGTGGATCCTAAAAAGATTGAAGCTATGCAAGACTGGCCTCAGCCAAAGACTCTTAAGAGATTGTGTGGATTCATGGGCTTAACAGGGTATTATCGCAAGTGTGTTAAGAATTATGGGAATATTGCAGTACCTCTCACTGCTCTCCTCAAAAAGAATTCTTTCACTTGGACTCCAGCCGCTGCTCAAGATTTTCAAACCTTGAATATGGCCATGTACACCACTCCAGTCCTCTCCCTTCCTGATTTCACAAATACTTTTGTGTTGGAATGTGATGCCTCAGGGAAAGGAATTGGTGTTGTCCTTATGCAAGAGGGTCGACCTTTGGCCTTTACCAGCAAGCAACTATCTGAAAGAAATCTGGGAAAATCCATCTATGAAAAGGAAATGTTGGCTATCATGCATGTCATTGATCTGTGGCGCCCTTATCTATTGGGGMAACGTTTCCAAATTAAGACAGACCATCAAAGCCTCAAGTATTTTCTAGAACAATGCATTTCCTCCTCGGAACAACAAAAATGGGTAACTAAGCTCTTTGGATATGATTATGAAATCATTTACAAGAAAGGCAAAGACAATGTGGTTGCGGATGAACTTTCCCAAAAATATGAAGATGAAGGATCCCTTTTTTATCTTTCATTCATCGTACCAGATTGGCTCCAAGCCGTTCGCCGGGAATGGCTACAAGATCCCAAAAGTTTGCATATGATCCAACAATTGAAGTCCAATTCTCCAGCTTCCCCAGGGTACTCTTAGCTCCATGATGAACTTTGATACAAAGGCTTTTTGTATTTAAGTAAACAATCAAAGCTTAAATCCACGGTACTTTCTGAGCTTCATGCTACACCCATAGCAGGGCACTTCGGGTTCACCAAAACCTATGGCAGGGTCAAACGTTCCTTTTTCTAGGATGGTATGAAACAGGACACTCGTAATTTTCTCGTTGAATGTGATGTGTGTCAACACAACATGGGAGAAATAGTCAAATATCCGGGCACACTACAATCGCTCTCAATTCCACCTACTATGTTAACGTCCTAACCCACACATAGGTAGATCAATGTATTTGGATGTAATAAAGGCTAATATTAATAATGCCTTTCAATAAAATAGAATAAGGCGGATGTAAGAAGACCTAATAGAAGATTCCACTTCTAGAAGGATCTTCCTCTAGATGCTTCTCTTAATAGACATATTTAGTATAAATAAGGGTCGAGGGTATGAAAACCCTAGCTTGGAGATTATTGTAACAGATCACTACTCGATTGGAGGTTGCCCCCTCGAAGAGGCCTGTGAACATTGATTTCTGAATCAAAGTGTTATTTCAGTTGTTGTTCTCATATTATTTCTGTGTTATTGTGGAGATTATGCTGGTTATATTACTGTTATTCTACCATTTCTAGCATTTTTATTTATGTTCTGCGTATTTGTTATATCTGGTATCTTACAAGTGGTATTAGAGCACTTTCCTTGGCAGAAATTGTGGGAATTGTTTTTCAAGGTAGAGACATATTTCGGCCTCTTTAAGCCACAGAGATCTGTCATTACGTGCATAAACCCATGGTTGAGGGATTCAAACACACAGAAAATACAACTGGTTCTTAAGCGCACATCTATTGGCCACCCTTGTAAACCCTGTTGGTACTCGTTCAAGTGGTAGCACATCAGACAGCACCTGTGTATGGATCAGCCTATATTTCCTGAAGCCCTCTTTAGATAAACCTATCAGCCGAAAAACTTCTATAGTGTCACCGAGAACATCACTCAGGAAGATTCTCTCTAGTACCTGGGTAGTCGGGTAGTATGGCTAAGGGTAAAGTCTATCCTCCTTAGTTAGTGCCCTGAGATATTGGGTCGAGTACTATTGTTGTCACATACCCACTACAACATAATAAAATTTTTGTTTTTCCTCAAGGGACAGAATCCTCGAAGTCCTATGGTGGTTTAGTGCAGGCTAGTTCTTCCCTGTTCACCTCCCTATGATCGTGGGTTAGGATCACAGGCCAAACAAACCAGGCGCATTTTCATGTTTTACGACTCAGTGATACAATTGAGTCCAATCTTGAAGGTGGAATGGTGAGGCGGCTTCGGAATGAAATCCTGGACGTAGATCTGGGTGCGCAGATTTTGGTTGTCCAGATCTACCCGCTGCTTAATGACAAAGCACTAGCTCCCTTTCTTTAGTCCCTAGTTCGATAGGACCACATACATGCCTAAATGCAAGCATCTTTCACAACTCATGACCTCGCGAGTCATGAGTCGAAGACCCTCGAATTTTCTTCACAAATCACCGATACCCAAGATCACGAAATGGGTATAGCTTCCTTCTGTCAGCGTCCTCTGCGCATGACCTTCGGCTAGGCTAAACTCTAGCTCCTCTCACTATTCGCTTCTTTGTGAGTTCAATGGTTGAACTCTCGTTCCTCCCTTGTGCGATCCTCCGAGACTTGAAAGTCAGCAAAGGTTGACCTTCCCTTCACACTACTCGCAACTCGCCCCTTCGCGAGTTGTAGCATCGAATCTTGGCACCTTCCCTTCATGAACCCTCAAGAAGCGATATTTAATCTTCCCTCTCGCGTTCTCGCTACTCGTGACTTCGTAAGTCCAAGGGTTGAGCTCTCATGCCCTTCTCCCGCGAATCCCCAAGACACGAGAAGTCAACGGAGCATTGACTCCCTTCTCTAGGTGATGTGTGTCCACCTGTCAATCACGCGGGCCCCACCTTGAAGTTTTTCCATGTGTTCTCTCATGCTCGACTCTCGGCACCTCGCTACTCGCGGCTTGGAGCACCCAACCTTTGGGCTCTTACCTTGCGAACCTCTGAGTTCGCGAGATCCTTGGATCTTTGCCACCTGTCCTCCTCGGATGGACGGTCCTGATCCTCTCATGGCTTCACCACTCGCGACTTGGAGCATCCAACCTTTGGGCTCTTACCTTGCGAACCTCCAAGTTCGTGAGATCCCTGGATCTCTTCCACATGTCCTCCTCGGATGGACAGCTCAGATCCTCTTTTGACCCTATTCACAAGGGCTTAACCCTCATCTATCTCCCTATAGATCTAACGACTGTCAAGTTCTCTAGCTAACATCTGATGGTTCAGATCTGTCCCAATGCCACGCACTTTCCCACTGCTCCTTGGATGTGGAAAAACCAATGGTCCAGATATTCTTACGGACCTTAGGGATTGACGGTCCCGAATTCCTCGCTATTCACGAAGATAGAGGAAAAAGGGGCAAGGTATGTAACGCCCTTGTTTTCTTTCGTCAATCTAACGGTCATGAATGACCATGGATCTTCCGACGGGATCTCATCCGTTTATCAATACTTATCCCTACGCTTCTACTTCCGGATTTTAAGAGGGTCATTCCTCTTCGTACAGGGTTGTTAAGACTTGCACATTCAAGTCCTTTTTCCAGGTTCTTGGTAAACCTTTCCAAGGAGGGAATCTCTGCGAAGAGGTCTATTCCAAGGCATTCCTAGAGACAGATAAGGGGAAACAAATTCCCGAGAACGGACTGGAAGTCGGAATTGGTTCAACTTATGCATAATTAGATTCATTTATCAACATAAGCCATGCGTGGTTTTTCTGTTATAAGCATATACAACTACTAGTACTAATCAAAATACCACACAGACCTTCTTATAATGAAAACATTCACAGTTTCACAGCTTATGAGCATAATTATCAGAATACATATATTTCCAGATGCCAGAGGCAAAACACTTATCAGAAATAACACCAGGGTTAAGCAACTACTGAGAGGGGTGCCCGTTTCCACCCAACCATAGGCTTAGCGACTCCCAGCGAATTTACCACTAGCCACCCCCGAGCTGAGACCACGATGTTGTGAGACTGTGTCTCTGTTTTTCAGTGACCAGGAGCGAAGGTTGCAATCCTTCCTCTCTGTTATCACTCACTCTGTGTGTTGCCAGAGTTCTCCCCTCACGTTTTCCCCCTAATCGCTTCTACCCCACGCCTTTCCCCTTGCGAGGTTGCATGTGGCACGATTACCCTCGAACTGGTTAGGCCTGACAACTCTACGGATGGGCGGTTCACCTCCCATCCCTCATTAAACCATCTACCTACTAGCCTACAAGACATTTAATTCAGGGCCAGCAAGCTACTTTTGGTTCTCCAGGCCAGTGGAGTCCAAATACGGTATTAATTCTCGGTGGAAGTTAACGCCACCTTTCCAGATGCCTTCCACCACCATCATGGTCTCTTTTTCTGCACATCCCCTCTCGGCAGTCCTGCAATAAAATTCATAATGTTATTCACATTCATTGACCTTTTCCTCAAGGTACAATTACATCACATATCCACATTTATGAGTTTTCCATAGTTCTTGGCCAGTCTAGTTATTTTTACAAACTGGGGGAAACAGGGTGTTACAATTCCCTCCCCCTTAAAAAGGAACATTGTCCTCGATGTTCTTATCTACTAACATGAATTGCATGTACAGAAGTAAACAAAATCAGATATGCCTGTCTCATGGCATCCTCCATTTCCCATGTAGCCTCATTTGGGCCAAAATGTTTCCACTTCACCTTGACCTGTGCAATGGTTCGGTTCCAGAGCGTGGTTTCCTTTCTTTCCAGTATGCATTGGGGTTCTGGTAGAAATTCTCCCTCTGGTTCCACCTGGATCATAGACCAGTCAATTATATGATTAGCATCATGTACATATTTCTTTAGTAATGAAACATGAAAAACATTATGTGCTTTTACTGTGGGAGGAAGTGTTAGCTGATAGGCTACAGGTCCCACTTTATCTAGAACCTCAAAGGGTCCACAATACCGGGGTGCCAACTTGGCACAAGCTCCCATTTTCAGGGAACTCTTTCTGGGATTAATTCTAATATATACATGGTCTCCCATTTTGAACTCTCTTGGAGTTCTCTTTTGATCAACATAACTTTTCTGTCGGTTCTGAGCGACCTTCAGATTTTGTTTTATCTGAGTCACTTGTTGTTCCATTTCTTTCAACATGTTGGGTCCAAAAGAAATCCTATTTACAGGATTACTCCAGCTGACTGGAGTATTACACGGTCTACCATAGAGGACCTCGAAGGGACTCATCTTTAAGGAGGTCTGGTAGCCGTTGTTTTGGCGAATTCTACCAATGGCAGGTAGTCTTCCCATTTCCTAGGTTGATGCATTACATGCATCCTTAACATATCCTCTAATACTTGATTCACTCTTTCTATATGTCTGTCGGTCTGAGGGTGATAGGTGGTGCCAAACAACAATTTGGTCTCTAAACCCGCCATCAGTGATTTCAAAAAATTGGAAGTAAATTTTGTGTCTCTGTCAGATATTATCTCTCTCGGCATGTCGTGCAGTCGGAATATCTCTTTCATGAATATATGGGCGATATCTATCGCCTTGCAGGTTGATTTGACAGGGATGAAATGAGCAGATTTTCTCAGTTTATCCACCACCACCATAATGGCATCATTCTGTTTGGTTGAAGTTGGTAATCCAGTGATAAAATCCATGGAGATGGTTTCCCATTTCCATTCTGGGATGGGTAAAGGGTGTAATAGTCATGTTGGGTGTCGATGTTC
>ML777223.1:666542-710064 GCA_009831015.1 Picea engelmannii | reverse complement strand
TAATATTGTAATAGAGCACCGCTCAACTGGAGGTTTCCCCCTCAAAGAGGCTTGTGAACATTTCTTTCAGAATCAAAGTGTTATTTATGTTGTTGTTCTTATATCATTTCAGTGCTATTGTGGTGATTGTTCTGGTTATATTGTTGTTATTCTACCATTTCTAGCATTTTATTTCTGTTCTCCATACTTTTTATATCTGGTATATCATAGTTGTTGAGTTGTAGAGGGTCAGGAGGGTATATCTAGAGGGTTAGATCACAGACTGAGAATCCTGGTGTGATCTAGTTCGCCTCATAATAGATCTCGACCCAACTGAGAACGAGTTGTAAAGTGCACGGCGTTGTAGTTTTGGAACTACCATAATAGAAGAGCTCGAGAGCCACATCTTTGTGGGTGTATCCCAGGAGGGGGTGAACCACGGTAAAACCCTGTGTTATGTGATTGAATGCTTGTGTACATGTTATTGTCCATGAGTAGATGTTAGAATAATATATGAATGAATTAATGAATCCAATTATTTTACTTACATGAATGAGAATGCCAGTATATTTCTTTAATAATTAAATAGAACTCTTAGTGTGCACTTCACAGATCTCCATTCAGTCCTAGACTACAAGCACTTGAGTATTGTAGTCACCCATTAAGACTATCTCGGGTGAGACTATGCAGTGCACTTTGTATGTTGTGTTTCCTTCTGGTTTACCAGGAGGGTCGATAGTTTTAGAGGCTTTGTTGGATCCCTAGTAGACCTGAACCTAGGTCAAACATATTAAAGGTATAACTCAATCAAGTAACCAACAAATGGTTATGTTGCTGGTTGGAACATCATAGGATTGAGTGGATGTGATATGTTTAAGATCTGTTAAAAGAATGTAATATATGCGGAAGGCAGGTCAAAAGAATATTGAATCAAACATCAAGAAGGTGAGAGAATGTGTTGCTTGAAGGGGATGTTGAGACCATGGAATACCACAAAAGCAAAGATTGAAATTTGTCTGAAGACAAAGGAGCTAGAGTTTTCACAGAAAGATAATAGAAACCCTAGAGTAACACCGCATAAATACCTTGAGAAGTTTGTGTTTACCGATCTGCATGAAGTATTTTTCTGTGATTTTCCACACTTATTGCAAGAGTGGATATTGAGGTTGAAATACAACCATGCAACAAATTGGATCTGATAGTTAGAGTGGACCTCAGTTCAGATCACGTAGTTTCAGCAGGTGAATAAAAAATTCACCCACGCAGTAGATTTTTGGCTCGACAGTATTATAGCAGAATTTATAACAGAATTTATAGTAGATATCGCAAAGTCGTACATACAGCAGAGCAAGAGTTTATCTGCGGGCCTCGAGGAAGGTATATTCAATTGTTGTATACTTATATTTAGATATTACTCTACAACAAAGGTGTAATGACAATGGAATTAGACATCTAAACTTCCATGTGTGCATGGGGGAAGGGGGGAAGCACTGACAGAAAAAGGAGAAATGGATAAAGGAAAGAAGGAGGAATCCTTGGACCCAATCATGATGGACGACGACTAGATCAAGTGGATCATGGCGACAACTGGAAAGACATGCAATGGAGTACCCTACCAATACAAAGTGAACACCAAGAAGAGAGTCATAGCCACGAGGGAAGGCTTGGAAAGTGATGAAGAGGAGGTAGAGGATCTTCAGACTGTGGAGAAGATTGAGGAAATAATGCACACAACATATGAGAGGAAGACGAGAGGTCCAAGAGTGAGAATAGAATCTAGCAATCCTATCCATATTTATGTCAGTGTGGAACCCATAAACTCGTGTGCGACTAACACACCAAAAAGAACACCATCGTTTAGACAACCAAATTTCGAGAGAAGGAAGACAGCAAGAAGTACATCTACACAAGGAACAACAATTGGGGGAGCCAGTTTAGGAAGAATTAGTCAAATATCTACACCACGTGGAGGTATAATTTCAAGATTCAAGATGGCAGGACACAATCCAACCATCGGGTTACTAGAATTCAAAGGAGAAGCGTCGGAGGACCCAGAGAAGCACTTGTTTATCTGTGAAAATATCTGGGAAGAAAAACAGATCATAGAAAGGGACACTAAACTTGCATAGCTAGTTATCACACTAAGGTATCATGCACTGGATTGCTATATGATTTTAGCGACAAACAATCCACCGGGGACAACCAGAACAATCATGGATACCCAAAAATTGATGATAAATGAGTTTCAAAAGCCAAGTTCAAAGGACCAATACATGAACAAGATGATAGAAATTAGATATAAACCAGGAGAATCTGTATGGGAGATTGACCAGAGATTCAAGCGACTGAAAGTAAAGTTTAAATACCTCATGAAAGATATGAAACACAAGCACATGTTCGTCAATTCACTATTACCACACTTAAAATATCCACTGCAATAACAGAAGTTTCAGACACAGGTAGAGGCTCTGCAGGTAGCCCTGCAACTAGAAGAGAACCAATATCAGAAGACAGACCCAGCCATCAAGGATATGATGGAGGATCTAAAAACGTTAGTGTTCCAGCTAAACCAGAAAAAAAAGTAAGGACAAACAAGAATTCATTGGGTGCACCACATGTAGGATGGAAGGACACCATAAGAACGAATGTCCAACATTCGTGCAGTACATAGCAGCAAGAATTCCAAATCCGTTACCAACAGGAGGACTATGGTGCGAAATTTGTAAGAAATAGGGCCACGATCCATATCACTGCCCAATGATGCAGAAGTACTAGACAGTCCCAAAGAGTTCATATTGCAACTTTTGCAACTCAGTAGGCCATGAGACAAAGACTGTAGAACCATGGAATTGATGAGAGAGAGGACATCATATGCATATAGAGTGTAGGCATAAATGATGACCGGGAAAGATGCACCTCAGTTTAACCAGGTACCAACCCCATACAACACAGCGCAGCCGCAGTACAATATTGTGCAGCAACCTTATAACACAGCACAGCCACAGTACAATGCAACACAGCCCCACTACAATACCACACAGTATAACCAGGTGCCTTAGTATAACGCACCGTGAGGGGATTGAACTGGCTACAGAGGTAGAGGATGAGAAAGAGGAGGCTTTGGAAGAGGTAGAGGACCAGTGGTATGTCACAACTACCAACATCCAGGACATTATGCAAGAGAATTTCCACTTCCACCAGAGACTTGTATGTATTGTCATGCATTGAATCATGTCACGGAAGAATGTCTTACGTTATTAGGGAAGATCTAGGAAAAGAGGAATCATAACAATCATAATTTTTAATGGACTGTAGCAGAAACAAGGGATAAAGGAAGAAACATCAACATAGTTATGCATGAAGGAGATAAAATAGGAAATGACGTAGTACGACAAGAACCAGTACAACACCAATGGGTGAAGAAGAATGTTGAACGAAGGAAGCAGTTCAATGTGCGGAATGAGAAGGAAACATTTAATCAAGCCAAACAATAATTTATGAAGTCAGACACTGCGTCGACCTCAACCACATAGCATAGCAAGGAAGTATCATAGTAAGATATGCCTCCATCCTTGGATCATACTAAAGAAATGCAGTCCCTGGGATAAGTAAGTACAAACAACGGCTTTTTGCAATCATGTGTAAAATTACTAAATGATCCATCCTCTGTCAAAATATTACAAAGTATGTTAGAAATATGTAGCATAGAGACATAAGGAAATATAGAACAAAAAACAGTCAATCACCTACATACAAGGAGAAGAACAAGTAGGGAGTTCAGGATGAATACCAACATTGGAGATTTCAACATGGGAGATATCATACTGGATCTAGGATCTGAAGTCAATGTATTACCCAAGAAAACATGGCAATGTGTGGGAGAGCCCACATTAGGATATTCACCCGTTCAACTGAAATTGGAAAATCAACACAGATTTCTACCAATAGGGAGGATGAAAGGAGTAATAGTAGATCTATCCAGAGTGCACACTAAAGTTGACTTCAAAGAATAGAGATAGTGGGTGGCACAACACCTTACCCAGGATTCCTCATATTGAATTGGGAATTTGATAACCAAGCCATAATCAACATAAAGACATGAAAAATGACCTTCGAGCTAGGAGAATACAGCTTCATTGTGTCATTAGACCAATCAGAAGGGGAAAGGTTCGTAGAGCCCACTTGCTTGGACTTCGAGGAAATTAGCCAGTTGTACAGAACAACTACGCAAGATGAGGATTACGTAAACCTAACTGCAGATGGGATACTCAGTTGGTTGAGCATTACTTCATGTGCATTAGACTCATATACAGGTTTAGAGAACTGGCAACAGAGGCTACACGAAGTTTCCACAATAATATGCGCAAGAATAGATCGCGTAGTAAGATGGGTAAATGCGTAGATAAGGGAACCACCCAGTTTTCATGGGGTAAATGATCTAGAAGCATTCCTGACATGTTACGAGAATGAACTATTAGAAAATCTTAGATTGTTAGCACTAGATATAACACTCAAGGCCACACTCGCAAGATGGTGGACCGCACACAAGAAAACAATCAAGGACTGGTACCAATGTAAGCGGTTACTGCACATAAGGTTTGGTACAGAACAAAGAAGAAACCAGCAGTAGAATTATGATGGACAGAGGGCACCAGCAGAACACTTGGAGAAGTGAAGAGCGTTGTGGAAAATGACAACCCCATAGGAATGGCCTCATCATTTCGTACATACCTTAGAGGGCATCCCAGAAAAATGGTATACGGACCAGGAACTGCACAAAGGAACAACGAGATGGACAGTACTATAGAAAGACTTTACAGTCACTTTCTCATTTGAACATGAGAACCCCAACATTGATGCAGCACTTAAAAAAATAAGAGAAGTGATATTCATTAAAGAACCAGAATTTGAATTCATAACTGAGGAACAACAGCGGAACAGACAGACAGTGAAAGAATTGTTTTCATGCTACCATGTGCAGGAAGAAGTACCAGATGAAGATGATCTACGTGATATTTAGATTGAGGAAGATGATGGTGAAAGAGAAGTGGAAGTTCCACCTCTAGAATCAGAATTAATTGTTGCTCCAATCAAGGTGAAGAAATTCAACATTGGGACAGTTGAGAATCCAAAAATGGCCAGCATTAAAGACTATTGGGATGAGAAAACAGTGGAAAGACTAACAGAGTTACCATGTGAGTACAGCATCCTGTTCCCCACAACGTTCACAGAAATGAAGGGCATAGCAGGAGATCTAGGTGAAATGAATATACCACTCAGAGATAAGGCAAGACCAATCAGACAATGACCATACAGACTAAATCCGATAAATAAGAAAAAATTCAAAGCTGAGATCGATAGGATGCTCGAATCTGGAATCATAGAATCTATGGAAGAATCAAAATGGATAAGCCCGATGGTAGTTCAAGAGAAAAAACAAGGTGGAATCAGAATATGCATCGACTTGAAGAAGTTGAATGATGTGTGCCTACATGACCCGTTCCCTACACCCTTCACGGATGAGGTGTTGGAGAATGTAGGAGGACAGGAAGTTTATTCATTCACCGACAGATTTTTAGGATACCATCAAATCAAGATAGCATCGAAAGACAAATACAAGACCACTTTTTCTATAGAATGGGGATCCTAACAGTACACAGTCATGTCCTTTAGACTAAAGAATGAACCAACAATATTTCCTAGAGTAGTCATATTTGCATTTAAAGAATGTATCCACCAGTTTCTAGAAATATAATTGGAAGATTAGACAGTCTATAGCCTGTTGAAATACCATGTATAGGTATTATGGTTGATGTTAGAGAGATGCATGCAGTGCCATATATGATTAAACATCAAGAAGTGCATCTTCGAAACACCGTTTGGGATACTATTGGGCCATATAGTATGCAAGAAAGGTTTATTAGTAGATCCTACCAAAATTGTAGTAATCATTAATCTGCCACCACCAAAAACAGTCTATCACCTAAGAGAGACATTGGGACACAAAGGATACTACCAAAAATGTATAAAAGGGTACGTGAAGATCATCGCGTCAATGGAGAAATTGTTAAGGAAAGATAAAAAGTTCAAGTGGAATGAGGATTGTCAACATGGTTTGGATACGCTGAAAGAAAATATGGTAACTGCGCTAATACTAGTATTCCCAGACTGGGAGAAGACATTCCACGTACATGTATATGCATCAGCCATAGAACTTGGAGCTATTCTGGCACAGCCAGGGACGGGATAATTGGATCACCCTATATCATTTGCTAGCAGAAAACTATCAGAATCGGAGCAGAACTACAACACCACCGAGAGGGAAGTCCTAGTTATGGTCTACGCACTTCAAAAGTTCAGACATTACTTATTGGGGAAACATTTCAATATGTTCACAGACCATTTAGCGCTCAAATACCTAGTCAAAAAGACAGTGTTGGGGAGGAGAATTTGCAAATGGTTATTGTTGTTCCAAGAATTTGATTTTGAAGTAATAGTCAATCCAGGAAAGTTGAATGCAAGACCTGGTCACCTGTCAAGGGTCACAAACGGGGAGGAACCTACCAATTTAGAGGACAAATTTTTGGATGCACAGTTATTTTCAGTCCAGATCATTGATGAATACTTCACAAAAATCCTCCAGTACTTGAGTACAGGGACCACACCCCAAGAATATAACACCGTACAAAAGAAAAACCTAGTATTCTGGGCTATAGATTATCAGTTGATTGCAAGACACTTATACAAAATGGGCACAAATAGCATATTGAGAATATGTGTGCTAGAAAATGAAATACTAAGGATTTTAGTATAATCCCATGAGGGAATAGCAGGAGGACATTATGTCAGAAAATATACCACACAGAAGGTATTGCGCATAGGACTATGGTGGTCGGCCATTCATAGAGACTCAAAAGAATACTACCAGAAATTTGATGTATGTCAAAGGGTTGGTAAACCGAATAGAAGGGACTAGATGCCCCTGCGACCACAGGTAACTTTGCAAGTATTCGAAAAATGGGAAATAGATTTTTTGGGACCAATTAACCCACCCTCCAAGAGGACAGGAGAAAGGTACATTATCACCACGACAAAATACCAGACAAGATGGGTGGAAGAAACACCAGTCAAATATTGCAGTGCAGAGATAGCAACACACTTCCTGTTTGAGCAAGTGATCACCAGATTTGGTTGCCCAAGGATTTTGATGAGTGACCAAGGCACTCACTTCATTAACGGTACTATTAAGGCTATGACTGAGGAATTTAAAGTCCATCATAAAAAGAGTACACCATATCATTCACAAGCAAATGGAACAGTAGAATCCTTTAACAAAATTCTTGAAAATGCATTGACGAAGATATGTAATGTCAATAGGGATGATTGGGACCTAAATATACCAACAGTATTATGGGCATACAGGACCACATGCAATAATTTGACAAGACACATGCCATTCATATTGGTATATGCACAAGAAGTAGTGGTGCCATTAGAATTCTTGGTACCCAGTCTACGCGTAGCAGCGATTACAAACATGATAGAACGAGACACAGTACAGGATAGGATGAATCAGCTGATTATCATGGAGGAAGATAGGATCCTAGTAGGGTTCCACCAAGAATTTCATAAATCAAGGGACAAAGCTTGGCATGACATACATATCAAGAGGAAAACTTTCAAGGAAGGAGACTTAGTGTTGATGTATGACAGTAAATCCCTTCAACACCCAAGAAAACTCAGAATGCACTAGTTAGGACCATACGAAGTAAAAATTGTCACAGATGGGGGAGTTGTACAGTTGAATTAATTAGGAGTCACATAAATCAGAGGGATGATAAATGGGAGTCGAATAAAGCTATACAAGGAAAGTTGACCGCCAGAAACTTGAAAGTCACCGCATAGTAAGAAAAAAAAAAGATGTAGTGTGGGACATAAAAAGGTAACAACATAGGCATAGTGTGCAAAAAGTATAAGGAGCACCAACGCTCAAAATTTTTATCCCGATGGATATAAGGCCAACGGTCACTACAAATTGGAAACAAGCGGGAAAGGCGGATACAGAAAAAGAAGCTCCAAATGATGGCAGCTATCGGAACTGAATGCCAGAAACAACTAACGAGACGCCGCATTAATCATGCCAACTGGCAACGGAAAGGGAAATCAATGGAAATTACGAAGGAACCAATGGTTCAATTAAAGGATAATCATGGTAACATCTTCGACAAGCTTCACACGACACCAATACAAAGCAAGGATGCGGGAGCAGAAAGGTTATTGTGAAATCAGGAAAGGCATAGAGAGATAGAGCATATGAAGTAGAGAGTGAAGGTTGCAGAGGTTGCAGAGGCCACTGAGCTTGGAAAATGATAAATTTACCACCATGGCACCACCTAAACAAGGAGAACCAATCTAGACTACAAGACGACCCTGAATTAGTATAAGAGCACAATCGCAACCACAACAAAGCGAACAGCAACCATCTCAGCCCCTAGAATTCGTCAATGTGGATGAAATACCATCGTCAAATAAAACACCAGAAAGCCCCACACCCATTATGGAGGAAACCTAGCAGACAGCACCAGCGGGCATGGACATTGATGTTCCGAAAGTGGGATAGGGCCAATGGGATGGGGACGTAGGCAACCAAGTGCAACCCAAAAACCATGTAGAAGTATCGAGAGTCAATGGGACGGCTCCAAATTGAGAAGAAAAAGTTGCGTTGGAAAGATCAAAAACAACCACGTTGTAATATCCACTGGAGGGAGAAGTGGAAGATTTCATTGGCTGACCAAAGGAGTATGCCGAAGAACGAACAATGGAGGCTAGAATTTCGATTCAGCCACCACAGCGAAAGAACAAGCCCCGCAGACAGTCGAACCCATGGTGACAGAGAAGATTGATCATATTGTGCAGAGAATCGATCAATACCAATAGGAGATTGAACATATTCGGGAGCATCTCACACCTACCACTCCACCAGAGGTGAACGATCAAAGGAAACAGAAGGCAACAGCGCAGATAAAAGAGATAGAGTGACAAGTCTACGTTGCAGCTGACTTGTTCAAGAAAGAAGCACAGCTCTAGATGAAGTTGGAAGAGGATCAGCAGGTCCAGCAATGGGACCAGGAAGGAGAATGGATAATTGTAGCTATCCAGGACCTCAATCAGAGGAAGAAGACAATGTCGATCATGGAGCACGTCAAAGGAGCGAAGGACATGAAGAAACTACAGGCAGAACTCATAGTTTCACAGACATAGAAAAAGGAGTGCCAGGCTCAAATGGAACCGCTCCAGGAGAAAGAAGTGGAGGTCATTACATAGGCACGGGAAGACAAAACATATATGGCAAAAACCCAGGCAAAATGTGAAAGGATTCTCAGCGATGATATGGCAGTGCAAATATTGGATGCACTCAAGGAGAATATTGCGCAGGCCCAAACGTAAGCAATGGAGCTCATGGAGAAGTTCCAAGCGATCACAAGAGATATCGACGAATCACACAAGGGTTAGGTGGCTCGGGACGAGCCACATTTCTGTGTTGGGGGGTTGTTGGAAGCAGGCCGAATCAGAAAGAAAGGATATTTTGGGAAAAAAGGCATGCACGAGGAAAGCGACAGCTGGAAGGAAGAGTAGCACACGCGCATGCATGGAAGACCTAACGACGCTAGGGTTAGGGATTTTGTAATACATTGTAATGGTTGATGAGCCAGAAATGGATATAAATAGATACCTATGAGGTCTAGGTAAATGGTTGTTCATTGTTGAAGAGAGTTACAGAGTTGTAAGGTTCGGACGATGGGGTGTTACTTGCGTGAGAAGGAGTAACTAGTCTATAACACTACTATAATGCGATCCAATTTTGTAATTTTTTGAGTTGTAGAGGGTCGAGAGGGTAGATATAGAGGGTTAGATCACAGGATGAAGAGCCCGGTGTAATCTAGTCCACCTCATAATATATCTCGACCCGACTGAGAACGAGTTTTAAAGAACGCGGCACTGTAGTTTTGGAACTACCATCATTGAAGAGCTCGAGAGCCAGATATTTGTGGATGTAGCCCAGGAGGGGGTGAACCACGGTAAAACCCTGTGTTATGTGATCGAATGTTTGTGTCTCATTTACTGTCTATGAGTATATGTTATAATAATGTATGAATGAATTAATGAATCCAATTACTTTACATGCATGAATGAGAATGTCATTATATTGCTTTAATAATTAAATAGAACTCTCATCACGCACTTTACAAATCTCCATTCAGTCCTAGACTGCAAGAACTTGAGTATTGCAATCACCCATTAATACTATCTCAGGTGAGACTGAGCAATGCACTCTATGTGTTGTGTTTCCTTCTGGTTTACCAAGAAGGCCGATAGTTTTAGAGGCTTTGTTGGATCCCTAGTAGACCTGAATCTAGGTCAAACATATTAAAGGTATAACTCAGTCGAGAAACCAACATAGGGGAATAATATGGGGTACCTAGGGAGGTACCCAAGGGGAATAATAGTAGATAGTTATTTTTATGTATTAAGACCACTTTTAATAAATAAGGCCTAATGTGAACAAAATAAGTGTAAGAGGGCTTACTAGAAGGTTCTACTTCTAGAAGGATCCTCCTCTATAATGTTTTTAGGTGGTAGGTAGCACTATATAAAGGGGTATGATACAAGTTTAAATGGGAAAGTTTAGAAGTATTGTATTTAGAGAGGTATCTCATTAAGGGGTTCCCCCCTCGAAGAGGCAAGTGATCAGGAGTGGATCCCTTCCTTAATGGATCTATTGAACGGTGTTGCCCTACCTAAAGGATTTTCATAATAATAAATTGTAGGTTTTACATATTGTTCTTGGATCTATTATGGTGATTTTTTATTCATACCTTTTTTACTTAACAAGTGATATCAGAGCACTTTCTTTGGCCACGAAAAAAGTGATTTTTTTCTATTTTGCAGATTTTTTTTCAAAAAGAAAAAAGACTTCAAAAAATTCTTGTAGATTTTTGTGTAGAATTTGAAAAAATGTTTTGTATATCCTAGTTCCGCTAAAAAAAACAACAAATTTCAAAAAAAAATCATCTAAAACGAAGTCTGGGAAGTGAATTTATCAACATTTTAAAATCGACAAATTTTCAAGGTTTTTCCACGAATGGTCGTGCGATTTTGCGGATTTCTGTAGTAATTCGTGCTAAATATGCCCAAAAATATTGCAGAACTGAGTTCCTCTTGCAAAATTAGCCCATTTCAAAAAAAAACATTTGAATCAGAGCTCCATAAGTGAAGATATGGTTGATTTAAAATCAACCATTTTTTAGGGTTTTTCATGACGGCAGCGAGACTGCATAGCCCATAACTTTTGACAAGGTGCTTAGATTGCTACCAAATCAATGCCATTGGATAGAGGATAGAGGATAGTGGAGTTTTCAATGGATATTGTCTCTCCAATCTTCAACGAAATTCGGCATACAATGGAATCCATCGAGATAACATTTCAAGAGTTTGAAGTAGAGTGGATCCCTTCCTTAATATGATCTATTGTACGGTGTTTCCCTACCCTAAGGGTTTTAATAATAATAAATTGTGGGTTTTCTATATTTTTCTTAGATATTTTGTGGTGATTTTGTATCCAAATCTTTGGTACTTTTTGATGTTCATATTGGTCACAATCAAAACAACCACCTCACAAGGATATGATATCCCCTCGCATTTTATAGAGATGGTACTCCTCTATGGCTAAAATGTTGAAATATTATTTATATGATTCTACAATAAATGCAAAGGGTGAATGCTAAAAAGAAAATCCCGAAATATCTCCCAACAAATATTTGTATATACAAATGTACAACCCTTATATACAGTTATACAAATATACATCATATCATTTGAATAAAGAAAGGATAAAGTGTGTCAACATAGATTTGTATCCAAAAGGTTTTTGAGTCCCCTTTCAACAGAAATTATACCTTTCTTATAAAATAAAATGGGCATGGAATATGTTATGACTTTTTGAAGATCAAAAAATAGAAATGAACAGGTCTTCAAAGAACTTTAAATGAGTATTTCTTTGAAACTCATAAAAAAAAAAGTAGGCAATACATTTGAAATCACATTCTTTCAACTCAATGTCTGAAAAATCACTAATGTAATGCCCTGAAGTAGTTCTTTGTAGAAGAAATTTATAACAATGTCCCAAATATGACAATTTTAATAATTTCATAAACAAGAGCATTGAAATAACCTCCACAAAATCTCAATGACAACTAATAAATTGAATGAAATAGAAATTGTCTTTTTACGAGGGGTCTTAATTCTATGGACCTGAACTATTACAAGATGATTGAAGAACTTAGAGAAAGAACTTCTCAAACCCACATCTTCATGTTTGTTTGAAAATACATGAAATATTTGATGGAAGGAAACAGAGAAGAAGAAAATGTAAGGAGAGAAAAGTTTAAGCAGGTCGATTCATAGAATCTTGGAAAGATAGAGATTTTCTTCTTGTAGACCCTTACTTTGATGGTGTTCTGTCTATTTTAAAATCTGCTTCCAATGCTTCTTGAAGTAGTTAGGGTTTTCTCTTTCTAGAATTTTCTATGTGCTTCCTTCTTGGATTAACCACTTTAATTAATTATTCATTGAACTCTCATTAATGAATTAAGTCATTGGAATTTATGACTTGAAGTGGGACCCATTTCATCTTTAATAAAAGTTTCTTAATAAACTTTTATTTTCAAATTTTCAAATTGATTCCTTTTAAAAAAGTGGACTGTGTTTTGATTTTTTGAGCATGATAAGTCTCTTATTATCCATTTAAATCCTTTTGTAATTGATATCCATAACCCATATTTCCAATGAGTTCTCCTAAGCGAAATTTGGAGTTCTAGATCTCAAGGTATAGCCTCGGTAAGTTGAGGTTCCAAAACAATTTCTCAACAAACCATGGAAATATAGTTGAATTTTATTTCAATTTATGGGAGAATTATGGCCAAATTCATCCCTTAAAACATATTCCATCATCTTCATCATAGAATTACCTTCCCAACAAGGTATATTTTTCCCCAAATGGACACTCGAATCGCAAGTTATGACCTTCGAAAAATCATTATTGAGCAGTCATCCATCAAATTTGTGGGTTAATCATGGTATTTTATCTAAATACACCTTTTAAAATCCCACATGCATTTTGGTATTTGAGAATGTAGTTTTTATATGGTAAATTATTTATGTTAGGATCTTATCCTAACCACTCTCCATGGGTCATTAGTTAGTAGGATATGTTTTCTATGTAATAAAGGTCGACATTAGTTAATAAGGCCTAATAAATAAAGGAGAATAAGTCAATGTAAGAAGACCTAAAAGAAGCTAAATCTTCTATAAATATATTCCTCTAGAAGTTTCCTTAGAAGGTAGAATTAGTATAAATAAGAGTAGGAGGCATTGGGTGTTTTTTTCTTGGATATTATTCTAATAGAGCTCTGCTCTGCTGGAGGTTTTCCCCTCAAAGAGGCAAGTGAACATTGATATCATAAATAAAGGTGCTCTTTCTAGTGTTATTCTAGTATTATTTTGATACTGTTCTGGATATATCAATGTTGTTCTTCCATTGCTTGCTAAATATTTATGTTTTGCATACTATATTATATATGGATTATTGCAAGTGGTATATGAGCTCTTTCCTAGGAAAGACTTGTGGGGTGAATTTTTTTTTAGGGTAGAGACGTATTTTGGCATCTTTAAGCTATAGATATTTGTCATTATGCGTATAAACACATGTCAAGGAGTAATACACGCAAAAAATACAAGTGGTTCTTAAGCGCACATCTATTGGCCACCCTTGTAACCCATGTTGGTACCCCTTCAAGTGGTACCACATCAAACAACACCTATATATGGATCGACCTAGGAATCCTAAAGCCCTCCATAGATAAAACGATTGGCCACCTGACTATTATAGTGTCACTGAGAACAGCACTTGAGAAGAGACTCTATAGTACCTAGGTAGTCGGGTAGTATGGCTAAGGGTACGGTCTAGCCTCCTTAGTTCGTACCCTGAGATATTGAGTCGAGTACTATTGTTGGACACTACACGTATATAAGAGAGCTATAGCACAAGGAAAACCCTTGACTGTAGACACCTACAAATTCTAACCCTTGGGAAGGAAAAAAAATGATCTATTGCATTACAAATTGGCTTCTGTCACATTTTTTCACTGCAGAAACACTCCCTGCCGACATTTTTTATTATTGAGAATTTGGGAATTCTCCCACTGTAGAAGTATTCAAAGCGGAGTATAAGTCCACAAGAGTTAAAAAAAAAAAAGGTACAGGACCTATGAGCACCCTTATTTATAACCTATTCCATTGCATTCCTCTCTTCATTTTGATTGCAATGGTACCCTTCACTTTTAATCCATTTGTTTGCCCTCATTCCCACCCCTTTCTGAGATACCCTTATTTCACACCTATCCCATTAGACTCCTCTCTTTATCCTGGTCACCCTGGTACATCTCACTTTTTGCGGCCCAGATTTTCATCCTGACACCTCATCCACTAGCTAAGCCGCTACCATGCCAACCACCAGAGCTTAGACCCAAGAAGACTGGGATACTTAGTTTTCTAGCTTAGAAACGAAAATGGAATCCATCACCACTACCATACGAGCTGAAGTCAAAGATTCCCTCCAAGAAGAAGTCCACATAGCCATCTGTCAATCCATGCAATAATTCACAAAAGGTAAGCAGGTAGATCCCAATGTAGAGGACCCTCGGCATTAATCACATTAAGCATACTCTTTTGTCCCACTCCCCTTGGGGTTATCCACACCCTTGGAATAAGGTGCCAAAAGTTGACATGCATAAATTTGATGGATCCAACCCAATAGGGTGGGTATCTCAAATGGAACAATACTTCTCCCTCCATAATATTTGGGATGATGAGACCAAACTCCATGTAGGGGTTTTTTACCTATATCAATAATGATGGCAGTGGTGGCAATGGCATAAGAAATGTTATCCAAGAATACCCACTAAAGCAGTTTGTGCCCATTTTGATAGGGAATCACATTTTTTGGGTAGGTTCACCAAGTTGTGCCAGTTAACACCCTTATTTGTAACCTAGTCCATTTCAGTCCTCTCTTCATTATGATCATAGTAGTACCCTTCACTTTTAATCATTTTTCCCTGCGGTCCCACCCCTTTCTGAGACTCCCTTATTTGAAACCTATCCCATTAGACTCCTCTCTTTGTCCTGATCACCCTAGTACATCTCAATTTTTGTGGCCCGGATTTCCTTCCTGACACCTCATCCACTACCTAAGCCACTACCATGCCAACCAATATATCTCAAACCCAACAAGTATAGGAGACTAGGTTTTCCATCTTAGAAATGAAAATGGAATCCATCACCACTACCATAGGATTCGAAGACAAAGATTCCCTCCAAGCAAAAGTCCACGTAGCCATCTGTGAATCCATGCATTAATTCACAAAAGGTAAGTAGGAAGAGTCGAATGCAAAGGAACCTTGTCATTCCCATTAAGAGCATACTCATTCGTCCCACTCCCCTTGGGGTTATCCACACTCTTGGAATAAGGTGCCCAAAGTTGACATGCATAAATTTGATGGATCCAACCCAACAGAGTGGGTCTCTAAAATGGAACAATACTTCTCCCTCCATAATATTTGGGATGATGAGACCAAACTCCATGTAGGATTTTTTTACCTGGATCAAGAATGATGCTAGTGGTGCCAGTGGAATAAGAAATATTATTGAGGAATACCCACTTGGAACATGTTCATTGAAGTAATTTGCACCCATTTTGATAGGGAATCACATTTTGTGGGTAGGATCACCAAGCTGCACCAAACTGGATCAGACAAAGATTTCATCATGGCATTTGAACATTTGGCTATCAAGACTGAGGGATTATCTTATTCATTTTACCTTGAATGTTTTATCGGTGGTTTAAAGGAAGTCATTCAGGCTCATGTGAACATGCATCATCCTACTACAAGGTTTCAAACATGTCAATTAGCAATGGAAGTCAAGACCATCCTTCAGGCCCCACCCATGAAGGCTCTAGTTCTCAATCGTCCTCACCCCAAGGCTCACCCAACTCCGACATAAACATTGAAGGTCGAAAAGGTATCTCCAGTAAAAGTGGCGGAACGTCGCAAGCAAGGACTTTGCTACTATTATGATGAAAAGTATTCCCCAGGGCATAAATGTAGAGAACAAAAGTTTTCTCATGTTGATGCCTCAACTTCCTCTTCCTATGAATACATCCCATCAGATGAGGCTCCTAACCCAGAGGAGGCTCAACCAAGTGATTATGCCAAAGCTCCAGTTGTAACCCCTTTGGAACCAAAACAACCTTTCATATTTCTTCATGCACTCTCAGGTATTTTGGCCCCGTAAACATTGAATATCAAGGGCTACATAAAACATAGGTCGGTGGTGGTATTGATTGATAGTGGTAGCACCCATAATTTTATTCATCACGGGCTTTCTAATGAGATCCATTTCTTTGTCCACCCTGTTTCTAATTTTCAAATCATCATTGCTAATGGTGGTACTATGAAGTGTGGGGGTTGTTGTGAGAATGTCAAACTCCAAATTGGTGATTATCATCTTAAAATGCACATGTTATCCATTGCCATGGGTGGTTGTGCTATTGTATTCGGAGTGAAATGGCTTCGCACTCTAGGACCAATCACAATGGATTATCAAGAATTATATATGAGCTTCACCCAAGATGCTCACCCCTATACCCTTAGGGGTCTCCAATCGAAATCTCTTGAAATCATCAGCTCTCACAAGATGGAAAAACTATTGAAGAAATTCCACCATGGTGTGATTTCTCAATTTAATGCCATCCAAGTCACTGAACAAGCCTCTTGGGTGGTTCCTCCTATCATGCAACTCATCTTGGACAAGTACCCCAAGGTCTTTGAGGTTTCCACGGCCTTACCTCGGCTTTACCTATTTCTAGGATTGACCATGATCATATAATCCCTCTCCTTCCGGGCAGTCAACCCCCAATGTACATCCCTACAGATATCCATTTGCTCAAAAAAATAAATAGAAAATATGGTACAAGAATTACTAGAGGTGTGGGTAATTCTCCCTAGTACTGACCCATATTCTTCACCAGTGGTGGTCTTAAATAAAGACGGTACTTGTTGCATGTTTGTGCCCTGAATAAATTGACCATCAAAGACAAGTTTCCCATTCTTGTCATTTATGATCTATTGGATGAACTCCAAGGTGCCTACGTATTCACCAAATTAGACCTTCACTCCAGCTATCACCAGATCTGGATGAAGGAGGTAGATATTTTGAAGACTACTTTTAGAACTCATGGAGGACATTATGAATTCTTGGTCATGCCTTTTGGCGTTTGCAATACCCCATCCACCTTTCAAATTCTCATGAATAAACTATTTAAACCTTAAATTTAGAAGTTTTTCTTGGTTTTCTTTGATGACATTCTCATTTGTAGCCGCACTTGGGATAGCCACCTTCTTCATGTGGAAAAAGTCCTTCACTTGTTGTAGGAAAACCAATTGTTTGTCAAAAATACCAAATGTTCATTTGGAGCCAACGAAGTGGAATACTTGGGACACCTTGTCAGTCGCGAAGGGGTAAAATTTGACCCAAAAACAATACAAGCTATGCAGGAGTGGTCGCGACCCACGACCTTAAAATGCCTAAGGGGTTTTCTTGGTCTCATAGGATATTACACGAAAATTGTCCACCATTATGGAAAATTTTCTAAGCCCTTCTCCGACCTCCTTAAGAAGAATGCATTTCATTGGACACTTATTGTTGAGCAAGCCTTCACAACGTTAAAGAGGGCCATGTGCACTACTCATGTCCTAGCAACTCATGACTTCAACAAAACCTTTGTGGTGGAATAATATGCTTCTGGTACTGGTATAGGCGCAGTGCTCACACAAGATGGTCGACCTTTGGCCTTTACTAGACAAGCGTTGCGTGGATGAAATTTGGGCAGATATACGTATGAAAAAAAAATTATGGTGTTACACACCAAAATTGCACACCTAGGTATCTCACCCTAAGTGTCACAAAGTGACGTATGCACCTTGGTAAGTGTCGCATGCACTATCACAAGTTTCATATGCACATTCCCAAGTTTTGCATTCACTTTGTGAGGCGTTTCCACCCCTTGAAACCATGAAAATAGTTGTGCATGACCCCTAAGTCATATGGGAGGAGGAAATCCATCATTTATAGGTCAAAACACACCTTTTCCTTGGAAAAATCGACCTTTTTGGGGGAATTTATGAAGGGTGGCGCCCCCCTAGCCATGTGTAGGGAGCATCGGTGCTCCCATGCCCATGTATATGGAGTGCCACTTTTGGCAGATGGCACCCTATCTCTCACTCTAGGGAGTGTCATTCTTGTTAGAGGAGAAAGGGGGATACTCCACCTTAATCTATGGGCCATCTCTCTCAAGATTGAGTTGGTTATGTTCGACCCTCATGCTTCAGATTCATCCTAGGATATGATCCAAACCTCAAGGATCCATATCCTCAACCATATCCCTCATTTTCTCATGGTTGGTGTGCCTCTCAAGCCTATATATTGGGGGATTTCCAAGGTGAAAAGGAGGAAGCTTTCAGGTATCAAACCATTGATCTTGGTAGATTCATGTAAGGGCTAGATGAGGAGAGCTTGGAGAAGTGTTGCATCATCATCCATTGTTTGTAAGTATTCTCTTTGGGTTTTCATTTGAATATACTTGACCTATTTCCTTCAAGCTTGTGTATTCTTGCATGTGCTTATCTACTATTCTTTCAAGCTGTGTGGATGAATATGTTTTACCTAATCCACTAGAGTAGGATATCCTTGTTTCTCTTTGTTGCCTATTGTTGGTATGAAATTGTGTCATGGAGTTTGGAGATCAAGGTCATATTCGAAGCAGGAAGGACAACTTTGAAACAAGGTGCATCACACCCTTTCTCCCTCTCTCTTTTTGATTGGTTAAATTGAGTTAAAAGGGATGTTAGTGTCCACTTGTAGTGTTTATGTCTCGGTATAGGGGTTTGTAATCCAAGGGACATTTCACCTGTCCGTAGGAGAAATATTCCGTAACAAAAATTGGGAAGGACTTTGACTAGTCTTTCCTTGGATCATCTAAATCATTTTCCTACCTTTAGATCTTGTTTTTTTCTTGATTTTGATCTACTTCCCCTTATCTCTTCTTCACTGAAGAGATCACAGAGTCATTGATTGGAAAAAGAGATATTTTTGCATGTGCATTTAAGTTTTTGGAAACATTTGATTAGTATTTTGGCATCATATTGATCTCTGAAATTGAAAGTTGTGGTTTTTTTAGTGTTTGCTTGTGTTAAGAAGAATATAACTCTTCTCCTTCCCATAGATATAATTCATCGAAAAGAACATACTGCATATCATTATTTTTCATTCTATTCGAGTCGAGTCTCTCACACATCATTAGTTTCATCTTTGTGAACCCTTTGAGTTAAAATCCATTAAGATCAACCGTGTGCTAATAAAATCAACTAGAACATTTTTTGGTTTTAGCACACCAATAGTAGCACATGATTAGGGTCTTTGGACTAGGAAAGTGAGTAAATTGTCCAAGAATACTAAATAGACTATAGATCACTAAAGACCGTACAAATCCAACTTTCATATAAGAATAGTCAGAAACCCCTTCTCACACAGGGGATAAACATGATGTCACGTGAGGGAGAGTAGAAAATATTACACCTTCAAAGCTTGACCAATCGCAGCGAAAATATCGTATATTGAGGGTCCTTCCGGAATTGTCACTGACTCATTTGGTCTCGGTACTTCGTGAACTCGGAATCTATTCGGGGTCCTCTGGAGTCTATTGGTCCACTTGTCCTCATTCCTTTGGAATAATTTTGGACTTTGATATCCTTCCCATACGTTCAGTCTCAACTATCGACTATACCCGCCCGAAGGTTGACTATGAGTTGGTATCCTTAGTGGCATTTCCTAGGTACATACAGAGGTGACTGTGGGTGGGTTCCCATGGTACCTGGGGAAGATGTCATATCACACTCTCAAAACCCTTGGAGGGTGATCCTGTGAAAGCGAGGTTTTCTTGCATTGAGAAGGGTTGTTACATAGAGGTCAGGGTAACTGCTTCTCATTTCTTCGTTGGTAGCTTGATATCCCATCTTCGGGAGATCCTTGAATATGTTGTTGCTTCGTTGATTTCTTTTAGTTTTCATAGGAGTGTGTTTCTTTGACTTTCATAGTCGGCCTTAGATTTAGATATTTCACAGTATACAAGGTATGGAACCTGACATTCAGGAACCTCAACACAATATTTCTTATGAAGCAATGATCTCAAATCACACTTCTGAGCATCACTCCTAGAAGTGGCCAACACGTTGAAGAATTGGTCACGACCTTCGTAGAAATCCTAACATCTTATGTGAATCCTCTTTTTAATGATCCACTTAGACCACCACACACTGATCCACCATCTACGAGATATTTTGATTCCTTTTCTTCTTACTATTTACTATCTGGTTCAACCACTACAGCATATTTTGGCATGAACCCACCAATCTTTGGTTTTCCTGAAGGACTTGGGAATTTATCTTTTCCAAAACTCCCGTAGTTGATATTTTTGGTGCTTATACTTTACCTGAAACATTAGTGACCCAAGTAACTCCGACTCAACCACTTTCTCATTCATCTCCCTTTGCACATGACTCAGGTCATATTCCTCCATTATTTTCGCACATTCACACACCAAGTTCCATACTTGGTCACTCCATTGCTAAAATGGTTGGCAGTCAAGTCATTCACACCACCACGGTCGCACAAGATACTTAGTCTCCATCTAATACATCAAAAATTAGTTCATCCTACATTGGAGGTCAATCTTCAATGGGAGGCCAACCTTGAGCTGGGGGGGAACCTTCAGTTGCAAGGAAACATTTTACTGGGGGGAACCTACATGGTTGAAACATCAAAAAGCTTGGGGGAAAGATGCTCCTAAAATTCCTTTTATCCCTACTACCACTGGAATGTATCTTAGAAATCCATATCCAGGAGTTGTGAATCCTTTGTGGGCTCAACCCAATCTGGTGGGCATTCCTCTACAAGAAAATATGACCTATCAATTCATAAACCCCAATATCGCAATGCAACAATCCCTTCCACCGCCATACAGGGGAGACCAAAAAGTAAACCACAATATGTAGGAGTTCCATCTGTCCAGTCACAGTACATGGGTGGATAAATGGGACAACCACCTTACATTGGTGGACAACTCGAGAAACCACTGTATATGGGAATACCATCTAGTTTTTTCATCTCGCCACACCCTGGATATGGTCCTACTGGTGTTCCCATGCAATATGGTTATCACCAGTATCAACAGCCTAAATGACAACTATTGTTCTTGGCTATGTTAGATCTGCCATATCTATCACGTTTAACAAACGATCCCATCCTTCATTCCCCATTTTGGCCCACCATCCTTGCCAAATTATCGTCCGACGTCCCAAAATTCGATGGAAAACTTGGGGAAGATCCTGACAATCATGTTATGACTTTCCATTTATGGTTTTCTTCCAACTCTTTGATGGACGATTCCATTCATCTTGGAATTTTTCAGAGAACACTTACAGGTGCAGCAGCCAAATGGTATATTGAGTTGTCGTGTAACTCCTTTGTCGACTTTAATTCTCTTGCCATGGCTTTCCTGATACATTTTCAGTTTCCTATATGGTACGAGACCAGTACAAAAATTTTGACCTCTCTCTAACAATCCTCTTCCATCCACATATCTAATCATATTCATGAGTGGAGATGAAAGAGACGGTTGATTAAATCTCCAATTCTGGAGCAAATCCTCGCGAGTTGGTTTACAAAGTCATTCTTTCGTCCCATTGCTCGTGATGTTGCTATGGTAAACATTGTTGTTGAGGATAATGCTATCATCCATGTGTAGTATTTGGACTTGGTGTATTCCCAGTCTGGCACACTTAACGATTTGATCCCTAATGCTCCTCATCCGTCAAACAATCCATCAAGACTTGCTTCGGAACCTAGTTTTGTTTCGGACGCCAAAAATAATTCCGCTCCTGCTCAAACCTATGAGGTGAATGCAGTCCAGTCCATTTTATCTCAGCAACCAAGAGGTAAGAATAAAAACCAAAGTAAATCCAAAAAACCTTCTAATGAGCAGAATAATCCTAAGATTGTTTATAGTCAACCGAATAGGAAGCATAAATCTCCATGTATGATTTGTGTGGAAGACCACCACACGAAAGGTTTTCCTCGTCATGATTTTTTCGCTAAATATCTAAAGGGTACCTCCTAACCAGTTCAGCAGCAACATTTGGTTACACAAAATCATGCCCCTTCGCAAGGGGGGAACACAGGTCATTCCCACCATGGGGATGTTTCCACAAGTGCCTATGAGGTGTACGTTTAAGACAATTAATGTCATGACTCGAGAAAATACCTATGACACTCTTCCAAGTGATCAGACTAAAGGAAAGGCTGGAAATCAGCCCTCTAGTTCCACTCCTCCTCCATCTTCCAATCCTCTTCATATTGAGAAGTTAGTTTCTGACGCAACGTTCACCCGCCCAAGAGCATAATTCGAAAAGCAACATTTAATGCTAATACCCACGCTACTCAAAACTTAAATATCGTTGAATATTTGGTGCAAGTGCCATGTGCTATGTCATCCCTCTACAGCATTGGCCAATTCAATGTAAAACCTTGTTGTCGGCCATTAGAGACATGGATCCCAAGGAGTCGAACCTGATTACGTTTAATATGGATCATTTTAAGGAGAGGGTATCCCACCACTTAGCATTCCAAATTCAAGTTTTGGTTGGTGAAAAAACCATCCATCACATTGTTTTGGATGAAGGAGCCTCCACCTGTGTCATTTCTTTTCCTTGTTGGAGAGCCCTTGGTTCTCCTACACTTACCCAGTCTCCTACCACCTTGACATTGTTTGATGGACATGGTTTCCAACCTCATGGACTATTTCAATCTTTCACTGTGACATTGAAGGGTAAATTGTTTCAGTAGATATCAAAGTGGTTGACACCCCCCTAACTTATAATTTGTTGCTTGGTCGTATTTGGTTCTATGTGATGATTGTCGTCGCATCTTCGGTGTTTCATAATTTACGATTTCCCTGTCAAGGAAAAATTATCATTGTTGACCAAATTGAGTATACAACTCCAGATCTCAACAATGCTTCCACGACTAATGTCCCTTTTTTGGGACAAAATGGTTTTGAGAGTGTAGGAGTAGGTCTCCTTAAGGATTCCTTTCTCATGGGGGTTTCTCCTTTGCTTGCTCCTCCCATTGCATAGATTTCCACCTTAAACATGATTTCGACTCAGGTGCGAAAATACTTATAATTATTTGATCCTTTGGTAGTACCTGGTCTCGATGAGCATAGTTCATCGTCTCTATCAAGATCATTAAAAAATGAAACAGAACCCCCTCCATTCAAATTGAGTCTCACTCTGGATCAAATACTTGAACCTTCTTTTCCTCCACCTAGTGAAAATATTCTTATTAGTAATCAGACGCCTAAACGAGGAATGAAGAAGAATGGTCATCAGAGGAAATGACACGTGGGGGGCATGTCTCTAGCCTCTAGACATCATGTTGGAGGGAAGCCACTAGCTTCTGCCAAATAAACTGGGGGAAAAACACCTCTAGAGAAACATGCTTCTAGGAGTGATCCTCACCTGGGGGTCAGTCCCATCGTAATGTAGTAGTCTTTTCTAGAACGAGCATAGTCTTTGTTCTTTCTCATGATTGTAAATACATGAGAATAAGTTACCGATCCACAGTGTATTTTTTAAGTACCAAAGATTGAATATAGAAATATCACAATAGATCCAAAGAACAATATAAAAGAAACCACAATTTATTATAGAAACCCTTGAGGTAGGGAAACACCATACAATGGATCCTATTATGGAAGGTATCCTCTCATGTTCACTTGCCTCTTTGAGGGAGCAACCTCCTAATGAGCTTCAGCTCCAAATACAATATTTCTCTTCATATCTCATTACATTGCTTGAACCCATTTATATAGTGCTACCATCACCTAAGAACATTCTAAAGGAGGAATATTCTAGAAGAAAAACCTTCTAAGAAGTCCTCTTACATTTATTATATCTAACTACCATAGTGGTCCTTATTTAATAATATAGTGGACCTAGTCCACCTTAGATTGAATGGCCTCCACTACCTCTTTGGCTACCTAAAATTCCATCCCCCTTATGAAAGCATTGTCCTCGACGCTTGTTATGAGGGTGTACAACCATATACCGGAGTCCCATGGATAAGTGTTTACCGTAATGTTGAAGAAGACTGGAGAACCAAGGTCCCATGTATAAATGTGAACCACCATGTTGAAATAGTCGAATTGCCACTGTGAACCTGGGTCCCATGTCCAAGTGCTCATGTGAACTCCACACGGAATATATTGGAACTTGGGAACCAACTGAAAATGATACTCTAAAGATTGACATTGGTCATGTGGATCGAAATATTTAGAACTAAAAAAAAAAAAATCATCCACTGCTACTGGAGAATAATAAAACTGAATAACAATATGCAAAGAATGATCTTGTTTACTCTCCAGAAAGTTATCTACCTGAGGGGGAGTAGAGTCATCAAATAGAAGATGGAAGTGGTTGTCATCCCAAAAAAAACAACTATCCATATACCAATAATCACAATCATCCTCAAAAGCATACGAAGCATACACTTCTTGATGATATTCATCCATGATGTTCACCAAAGTACATTTCTCCTGCATGCTCACCAAGGACTCGTGAATACTATGAAAACTATCACTGAGACTATCTTGAAAGTTATGCAATGTGTCATGCATTTGGGATTTGAATGTTTCAATCATGTGTAGAATTTCCTTGAGGGTTGTAGAGTGAATATCCATTGGAAACACCACATAAAATATACCAAAAGGAATATATTCAAATTATCTATCCAATGGCACTAATCTTGTATCAATATGAGCACTATGTGAAAAGTTATGGTCTATGCAATCCCACCATTGTCACGATAACCCTAGGAAACGAACGATTTTAAATCGGCGATATATTCACTTCCGGAGTTCTGATTTGGGTGATATTTTCCTTGAAATCGGATATTTTTTATAGAGGAACTCAGATCTATAAAAAAAAATTGAAAAATTCGGCCCCATATGCTACAGAAATGGAAAATCGCATGGTCATTCGCGGAAAAACCTTGAAAAATAGCAGGTTTTAAAATGTCAATAACTTTACTTCCCGAACTCCGTTTTGAACGATTTTTTTTTGTGATTGGGTTTTTTTCTGATGGGAACTCATATATAGATCCCATTTCTGAAATTTTTTTACATAAATCTATAGAAATCATCTGAAATGTCATGGCCCTCTTTTTCTTCTCTGAAAAAAAAAACTGCAAAAATAAAAATAAACAATTGCCCACACTTCTTGCCAAGAAAAGTGCTCTAATACCAATTTTTAAGTACCAAATACTGAATATGGAAATATCACAATGAATCCAAAGAACAATATAAAATAAACCACACTTTATTATAGAAACATTTGAGGTAGAACAACACCATACAATGGATCATATTATGGAAGGGATCCTCTCATGTTCACTTGCCTCTTTGAGGGGGAAACCTTCTAATGACCTTCAGCGCCAAATACAATACTTCTCTTCATATCCCATTACATTTCTTGAACCCCTTTATATATTGCAACCACCACCTAAGAACATTCTAGAGGAGGAATCTTCTAGAAGAAAAACCTTCTAAGAAGTCCTCTTACATTTATTTTATCTAACTACCATAGTGGGCATTATTTAATAGTATAGTGGACCTAGTCTACCTTACATTGAATGGCCTCCAATACCTCTCTAGATACCTAAAATTATTGGTCGACGGTCATTCTTTGAGTGATATCATATTCCAAGCATAGGTATGCCTGCCTCGAAAATGGAACATATATTAATATTTTTGATGATTGTTTGCAGCTTCTATCAGGTTCTCCCACTCCAGCATCCTTGCATTGAATAATTTGTAAATTGTTTCAACCATCAGTTTCTCTTCTAGCCTCACACTTTAGGGGGAAGTTTGTTACACACCTAGGTATCTCACCCTAAGTATCGCAAGTGTCGCAAAGTGACATATGCACCTCGGTAAGTGTCGCATGCATTGTTGCAACTGTCATATGCACCTTCCCAAGTGTTGCATTCACTTTGTGAAGTGTTGCCACCCATTGAAACCATCAAAATAGTTGTTCATGACCCCTAATTCATATGGGAGGAGTAAACCCATCATTTATACGTCAAAACACACCTTTTCCTTGGAAAATTTGACCTTTTTTTAGGCATTTATGAAGTGTGGCGCCCCCCTGGCCATATGTAGGGAGCATCGGTGCTCCCCTCCCCATGTATAGGGAGCACCACTTTTTGCAGATGGCACCCTATCTCTCACTCTGGGAAGTGCCATTCTGTTAAAGGATAAAGGGGGATCCTCCACCTTAATCTATAGGCCAGTTGGTTATGTTTGACCCTCATGTTTGGAATTCATCCTAGGATTTGATCCAAACCTCAAGAAGCCACATCCTCAACCATATCCCTCATTTTCTCATGGTTGTTGTGTCTCTCAAGCCTATATATTGATGGATTTACAAGGTGAAAAGGAGGCATATTTCAAGTATCAAACCACTAATCTTGGTAGATTCATGCAAGGGTCTGATGAGGAGATCTTGGAGAAGTGTTGCATCATAATCCATGGTTTGTAAGTATTCTCTTTTGGTTCTCATTTGAATATACTTGGCCTATTTCCTTCAATCTTGTGTATTCTTACATGTGCTTGTCTATTGGTTTTTCAATCTTTGTAGATGAATTTACTTTACCTAATCCACTAGAGTAGGAGATCTTTGTTTCTCTTTGCTTCCTATTGCAGGTATCAAATTTCACCAAAGATTTTAGAGATCAAGCTCGGATTAGAAGCAGCGATTCGAAACAAGGTGCATCACACCCTTTCTCCCTCTCTCTTTTTGATTGGTTAAATTGATTTCAAAGGGATGTTAGTGTCCACTTGTAGTGTTTCTTTCTTGGTATAGTGGTTTTTAATCCAAGGGATACTTCACCTATCCGCAAGGGAAATATTTTGTAACAGATGGTCATTCTCCATGTGATGCACACATGGAGGCCATATCTCTTCGGACGTCATTTTAATATCAAAATAGATTACCATAGTTTGAAATATTTTTTGGAGCAACGACTATCCTCCCCATTTCAAAATAAGTGGCTAACCAAAATGTTGGGTTATGATTATGAAATCATATACAAAAAGGAAAATATAATTTAGTAGTTGATGCATTGTCAAGACAACATGAGGAGGACGGCTCCCTCTTTCCTTATCCTTACCAGTCCCTAATTGGATCAAAGAAGTACGCCAAGAGTGTCTCACAAACCCAACTATCTCCAAGTTAATTCAGCGCCTTCGAGAGGACCCTAATCCTCCCATCGGCTACACTTGGCAAGACATTATTCTCATATATAAGGATCGCTTATTTCTATCGCCCTCTTCAACACTCAAGTTGAGGCTCTTAAATGAGTTTCACTCAACTATTGTGGGTCACTCAGGGTTCCAAAAGACATATGCTCGTGTTGGTCGTTCTTTTTTATGGGCAGGCATGAAGAAGGATATCCTTCACTTTGTCATAGAATGTGAGGTAGGCCAACATAATAAAGTGAAACTATCAAGTCTCTAGGTGCCCTACCACCCCTACCCATTCCATCTTCTATGTGGATAGAAATATCCATGGATTTTATAGTGGGCCTTCCTAAATCTGGGAACAATTCCATCATCATGGTGGTGGTTGATCGTCTCTCCAAGTATGCTCATTTTTGTGCATTACCCCACCCTTTCACACTGGCACTATTAGCACAAGTTTTCCTTGGTCATATTTTCAAGTTAGATGGCATGCCCACCTCTATTGTATGTGATCGTGACCCAACTTTCACCAGCACATTTTGGCAAGAGAAAATTAAATTGCAGGGCACCCAACTAAACATGAGCACAACCTATCACCCCCAATATGATGGACAAACAGAAGTGGTCAACAAATGTTTATAAACCTACTTGCGGTGTTTTTCTTCGTACAAACAAACACTAGTGGGTGAAATGGATCCCATTCGCACAATGATGGTACAATACTTCCTATCATATGGCCACTAAAATGACCCCATATGAAGCAGTGTATGACCAATGGCCACCTACAGTCACTACCTATATTCCAAGAACATCAAAGGTCCAATTTATTAATACAATGATGCAAGGTTTCATAGCCACCCTAGCGGACCTAAAGGATAACCTCCATGTGGCCCAACATCACATGAAGCAACAAGCGGACCAACATCGTTCAAAAAGATTTTTTAAGGAATGTGATCAAGTGTTTCTCCAGCTCCAACCTTACAAGCAAACATATCTCAAAGCCCAGGGACATCATTGTTAAATTTGGCAGCATCAATAGTCATTCTCCAATGAGAGGCCATATGGGCCACCTTGAGGCTAGCCAGGGAGATTTGGAGAATCAACCAGTCTTCTGAGGTATTGACAAAAGCTAGGGGGAACGGATAACCTCTGTAAGTCAAACCAAAATTCAGGACGAACGAGATGCTATGTGAGTCTAATGCAAAATTCAGGGGGAACGAACAACCTCTGTGAGCATAGACAGTCTAGTGCAAAAGTTAGGGGGAACGTACAACCTATGTGAGCATAGACATACTAGTGCAAAAGTCAGGGGGGACATACAACCTCTGTGAGCCTAGTCAAACCTTGTGAGCCATGAGAAAAAGTGAAGGTATCTAACAAAGGTTAGGTTGAATGTAAAATTCCTATGAGCTAGAAACAAACGATATTCCTAATATTTCAAATGATGTAATTGTATTGATCTAGTGCGTTGGCACGTGTAAACATTATCCACCATGAAGAGAATTTTGAATTGCCTTATCAAGAGTTGTAACTAAAGTCTTGAGTCTAGTTCTATGTTAGAACTAAAGTGTAATGTTGAGTTGTAACTAAAGTCTTGAGTCTAGTTCTATGTTAGAACTAAAGTGTAATGTTGAGTTGCAACTAAGTCTTGAGTCTAGTTCTATTTTAGTAATGTTGAGTTGCAACTAAAGTCTTGAGTCTAGAACTAAAGTGTAATGTTGAGTTGCAACTAAAGTCTTGAGTCTAGTTCTATGTTAGAACTAAAGTGTGATGTTGAGTTGCAACTAAAGTCTCAATTCTAGTTCTAAGTTTGAACTAAAGCATGTCAGTCTCAAGTCTAGTTCTAAGTTCGAACTAAAGTGTAATGTTGAGTTGTAACTAATATCAAGTCTAGTTCTAAAGTTTGAACTAAAGTGTAATGTTGAGTTGTAACCAATATCAAGTCTAGTTCTAAGTTCGAACTAAAGCATGAAGCTGAGTTATGTTTAATGCATGCAATCAGGTTACTATTTCGAGATTTTCCTCTTCCCCTCTTCAGCCTATATAAGAAGAGGTTGAACCCTCTCCTCAACACAGTTTTGCAATACAGTTTTGAAACACAATTTTGAAACAGAGTTTTCATATGCAGGTTGAGGGTGAAGTAATAGAGGAGCACATCAGTGATAAAGAGGCAGCATATCAAAGGTATATTTCAGCAAGGTCTTGTAAGTCTTTGTCAGGTCAAAGTCATCTTGGCAAGCTCTTTGAGAGAAGTACATTCATGGTGGATATTTGTAAGAGGTATTACATTATTAATGCAATAAAGGAATATTGTTTGCTCGGGTTTTTCTCCCTGTACAGGGTTTCCCCAGAGTATATGTGTTGTTCATATGCATGTTTACTTATCTACATAATTATTTCTATTCGATTATGATTTGAAATTGTTGAAGTGTATTAAGATGGAATCAAAGTGTTGAAGAAAATAAAATAATTAATCTGCATAAGAAATCAAGCTCATAATTTATCATGGTATCAGAGCTTAGGGTGTGTTAAATGTGTTGAAGTGTAGAAACAGGTACACACAGATCCAAGCAAGCTTGATTAAGTTTCCAGTGTGAGGACCATGGCATCCTCCATTTCAGTCAGACCCGAAGATAGGCTCGAAGGAGCTACCAACTTTAATGTGTGGAAGCTTCGTATATAAAATATCTTGCAAGAGCATGATCTTGAGAAGTATGTGACCACAGTGGTGGAGGAACCAATGAATAATGCAGAAAGAACGGCTTTCAGGAAGAGTCAAGAAAATGCCAAGCAAATCATCTTTGACTCAATCAAAGATAGTATAATGCCTGCAATTACTTCGTTGATGACTGCCAAGGACTGTATGGATACCTTGGTGAATCTGTATGAAAAATAGGATCCAAGTCAGAAGAGGACACTTAAGCAAAAGCTTAAGTATTTGAAGATGGAGAGAGGTGAATCAGTGGCATCTTTCTGTTCTAGGATAGCTCAAATCAGAGATCAGCTTTTGGTCACAAGGGTGACAGTGGACGATGATGATTTAGTGAAGGCTATTTTTGACGGTCTTCCTTCTTCATGGGAGACCTTCTTATCCAGTGTAAGTGGGAGAGAGATTCAACCCATGTTTGAGAGGTTATGGAAATATTTCCTCCAAGAGGAGAGTCGCACAGCTACCAGGAGCGAGCCAATGAAACACTCATCTTTAGCATCAAGATTCAAGGGAAAGAAGAAAGGCACTTTCCAGAAAGGCTCTCAATGGAAGCCAAACATCAAAGGTACATTCAAAGGCAAGAATATTGGTACATATAAGATTAAATGATTTAGTTATAATAAGTTGGTTCATTTTGCTAAAGATTGTTGGTTTAGAAATAAATATCCTAGGAAAGGGAAACATCGTGCCTCAACTACTGAGGATGATGAATCCAAAAGAAATCAAAAAAGTCCTTCTAATGAGAAAGAAAATAGGAAAGAATATTATTTGGTTTCTGTTTTATCCAGTTCAGTTTCCATGGGGCCGAAAACTTGGTTAGTAGACAATGGTGCATCAAAGCACATGACAGGGTACAAGGAGATCCTCTCAGATTTCGAGACAAAATCTTTTGCAGAGCAGGTCGAGCTTGGGGATGAAAAATGTTGCAATATAGAGGGAGTAGGATCTATCTCCTTCAGATTGGAATCTGGGGCTAGACTTCATGTTGATGAAGTATTATATGTTCCATGGCTCAAGAAGAATTTACTATCAGTTGCAACCCTTGAGGAAAAGGGATATTGGGTGATCCTCAAGGACAGGAAGGCACTACTATGGGATAAAGGTATCCACTTAAGTACAGAAGAACCCATTGGAACCTGAAGTGGAGGATTGTATGTCGTGTTAGGACGGTCAGTTCAGGCATTGTCTCATGATGCGACTAGCTCCAGTGATTTGTGGCACAGAAGACTTGACATCTTCATTACAAATCTCTTCCAGATCTAAAAAAACATGGTATGTGGCATGCCCTCTATTTCTCTTAGTAAAAATGAAATTTGTAAGGGATACATGCTAGGTAAAAATATAAAGAAATCATTTCCTAGTAGTGACAACAGAGCTCAGGGTATCTTAGATCTGGTTCATTCTGATGTATGTGGTCCCATGTCATCTCCCTCACTTAGTGGTTGTTTGTATTATGTCATTTTTATTGATGATTGCTCAAGAAAATGTTGGATATATTTTCTTAAAGCTAAAAGTGACACATTTGATAAATTCAAAGAGTATAAAGCCTTTATTGAAAAGCAGACAAGGAAACACATTAGAATCCTTAGAACAGACAATGGAGGAGAGTTTGAATCTCTTCAGTTTGAGGATTTTTGCAAGTCAATAGCAATCAAGAGACAGTTGATCGTGCCATATAACCCTCAACAAAATGGTGTTGTTGAGAGGAAAAACATGACTATTTGTGAGGCAACGAAGCAATGATGTTTGATCAGGCTCTGCCAAATTCTTTATGGGTAGAAGCTACCTCCACTGCCATGTATATTCATAGCAGGTGTCCACATGCTATTTTGAAGGACAAGACTCCTGAAGAGGTATTCTCAAAGATCAAACCTAAAGTAGGGAATCTAATGATATTTGGATGTCCTGTGTATATTCATGTCCCTAAGGAAAAGAGGACAAAGATGGAACCCTCAGGCAAGAAAGGGGTTTTTGTGGGGTACAGTGAGAACTCCAAGGCTTACAGGATTTATGTACCAAGTCAAAGGCAAATAGAGGTAATCATAGATGTGACTTTCCATGAGGAAGCCACATTTAAGAAATCCAGAGAGCTTCAGCAGGATTCAGAAGCAGTTCAACCAGCTTCACCCTCTTCTGAAAATGAAGATTCAGATGATCAGAGGGAGGAACATCATGAAGGGCCAAGTAATGATCCCCTAGAACTAACTGAAGTGTTAGAAAGAACTCTTGAAGAACCTCCAACCAAAAGGAAGCCACGATGGCTTAAAGAAATAGTGCGGGAAGCAAAAATGATAGTTGCTCCCAAAGGAACTTTCAGGGAAAGGAAGAGGCCTCATAGGTTTGGAGGCTATGTTGCATTGATGAGCAGAATTAGTGGTGTTGAACCTTATTCATTTGAAGAAGCGGATAAATTACAAGTATGGAAGGATGCCATGCTTGAGGAATATAGGTCTATTATAAAGAACAATGTTTGGGACATTGTGCCAAGGCCAAAAATCAGTGGTTTCTTCCAAATGGATCTATAAGATCAAACATGCAGTTGATGGAAGTGTAGAAAAGTTCAAAGCAATATTTGTAGCTAGAGGCTTCACTCAAAAAGAAGGAATTGACTACAAAGATACTTTTTCTCCTATATCTAGGTATACCTTCATTCGAGCTATTATTTCTTTAGCTTATGTACTTGGTTGGAAACTACATCAGATGGATGCAAAAACAGCATTATTGAATGGAAAGATTGAACATGAGGTCTTTGTGGAACAACCAAATGGTTTTATACTGCATAACAAAAGCACTCATGTATGCAAGCTAAGGAAGGCCTTGTATGGTCTTAAGAAGGCTCCCAAAGTTTGGTATGAGAGGATTGATGGCTTTCTTAAAAGCTTGGGCCTTCATAAAAGTGATGTTGATGCAAATCTATATTTCAAGGTAAGAGGTAACCAACCTGTTATACTAATCTTGTATGTTGATGATCTCTTTCTAACAGGAAATGAAGGGCTAATATCCTAGTGTAAGAGGGAGCTAACCTCAGAATTCGAGATGAAAGACTTAGGCTTGATGCATTACTTCCTAGGATTGGAAGTGTGGCAAAGACAGGGAGAGATCTTTCTGGCACAAGGAAAATACACAATGGATGTACTAAAGAGGTTTGGTATGACGGATTGCAAATCCATGTCTACTCCAATGGTTACCAACCTGAAGAAGCTGCATGATTCTGATACAAGTTCAGATTTGGTGGATCCCACCATGTATAGGCAGCTGATTGGATCGTTGATGTACATTATCCACACCAGGCCAGATATATGCTATGCAGTGATTGCAATGATTCATTTCATGACTGAACCGAGACATAGACACTGGGTAGCAGCGAAGCACATCTTGAGATATCTCAGAGGGACCATTATTTATGGTCTGAGATATACATCCAATGGTAGTTTATTTCTGCATGGGTATGCAAATGTTGACTAGGCAGGAAGCCCAGTGGATCGGAAGAGTACTTCTGGATACTGCTTCAGTTTAGGATCTGCTATGATCTCTTGGTCAAGCCGAAAGAAGGGATCCATTGCATAGAGTACAGCAGAGGCTGAGTACATTGCAGCAAGTGATGCTAGCAAGGAAGCAGTATGGCTCAAAAAATTGGTTTATGGGTTGTTTGGTGATAAGCTCGAGATGACGGTGGTTCACTGTGATAATCAAAGTTGCATAAAATTTATAGAGAACCCGGTATTTCACGACAAGTCAAAACATATTGACATGAGGTACCACTACATCCGAGACTTGGTCCAGAGAAAATGGGTAAAGTTACAGTACATAGCGACGAGCGAGCAGGTAACTGGTATTCTGACCAAGCCTCTGACCTCGAGACAGTTTGTGCAGCTGAGAGGCAAGATTGGTGTGGCTGAGAATGACTCCCTCGCTGAGAGGGAGTGTTAAATTTGGCAGCATCGACAGTGATTTTCCAATGAGAGGCCATATGGGCCACCCTGAGGCTAGCCAGGGAGATTTGGAGAATCAACCAATCTTGTGAGGTATTAACAAAATCTAGGGGGAACAGACAACCTCTGTGAGTCAAACCAAAATTCAGGATGAACAAGATGTTATGTGAGTCTAATGAAAAAGTCAGGGGGAACGTACAACCTCTGTGAGCATAGACAGTCTAGTGCAAAAGTCAGGGGGAATGTACAACCTCTGTGAGCATAGATAGACTAGTGCAAAATTCAGGGGAAACATACAAACTCTATGAGCCTAGTCAAACCGTGTGAGCCATGAGAAAAAGTCAAGGTATCTAGCAAAAGTTAGGTTGAATGTAAAATTCCTATGAGCTAGAAACAAACGATATTCCTAATATTGCAAATGATGTAATTGTATTGATCTAGTGCGTTGGCACGTGTAAACATTATCCACCATGAAGAGAATTTTGAATTGCCTTGTCAAGAGTTGTAACTAAAGTCTTGAGTCTAGTTCTATGTTAGAACTAAAGTGTAATTTTGAGTTGTAACTAAAGTCTTGAGTCTAGTTCTATGTTAGAACTAAAGTGTAATATTGAGTTGCAACTAAAGTCTTGAGTCTAGTTCTATCTTAGTAATGTTGAGTTGCAACTAAAGTCTTGATTCTAGAACTAAAGTGTAATGTTGAGTTGCAACTAAAGTCTTGAGTCTAGTTCTATATTAGAACTAAAGTGTAATGTTGAGTTGCAACTAAAGTCTTAAGTCTAGCTCTAAGTTGGAACTAAAGCATGTCAGTCTCAAGTCTAGTTCTAAGTTCGAACTAAAGTGTAATACTGAGTTGTAACCAATCTCAAGTCTAGTTCTAAAGTTCGAATTAAATTGTAATGTTGAGTTGTAACCAATCTCAAGTCTAGTTCTAAGTTCGAACTAAAGCATGAAGCTGAGTTATGTTTAATGCATGCAATCAGGTTACTATTTTGAGCTTCTCCTCTTCCCCTCTTCATCCTATATAAGAAGAGGTCGAACCCTCTCCTCAACACAGTTTTGCAATACAGTTTTGAAACACAATTTTGAAACAGAGTTTTCATATGCAGGTTGAGGGTGAAGTAATAGAGGAGCACATCAGTGATAAAGAGGCAGCATATCAAAGGTGTATTTCAACAAGGTCTTGTAAGTCTTTGTCAGGTCAGAGTCATCTCGGAAAGCTCTTTGAGAGAATTACATTCATGGTGGATATTTGTAAGAGAGCTTACATTATTAATGCAATAAAGGAATATTGTTTGTTGGGATTTTTCTCCCTGTACAGTGTTTCCCCGGGGTATATGTGTTTTTGATATGCATGTTTACTTATCTACATAATTATTTCTATTTGATTATGATTTGAAATTGTTGAAGTGTATTAAGTTGGAATCAAAGTATTGAAGAAAATAAAAGAATTAATCCGCATAAGAAATCAATCTCATAATTTAACAATCACAAGTTGGCATCCAAGTTTTATGGGCCCTACCAAATCATCAAGCGTATTGTTTCAGTGGCCTACAAATTGGCCCTTCCTGCTACTTCCAAAATCCATTCGGTGTTCCATGTTTCCTGTCTAAAGAAAGTGGTGGGACAGAATTGCAGGGTCCAAACCATCCTTAAATAATTTTATGAAGAATGCTCACTTTGGCTCCAACCAGAAGCAGTCCTCAATCACCATGAACATTAGCTGCATGGTAGAACTATCAAGGAAGTGTTGATCAAGTGGAAGGACACATCACTATAGGATACGACCTGGGAACCAACGACCATACTCTGGTAATTTACGCACCTTCAGCCTTGAAGACAATGTTGCTTTTGAAGGAGGAGGGCATGTTAGGATCTTATCCTAACCCCTCTCCATGGATCATTAGTTAGTAGGATATGTTTTCTATGTAATAAAGGCCAACATTAGTTAATAAGGCCTAATAAATAAAGGAGAATAAGTCAATGTAAGAAGACCTAATAGAAGCTTCCGCTTCTAGAAAGATCTTCCTCTAGAAGTTTCCTTAGAAGGTAGAATTAGTATAAATAAGAGTAGGAGGCATTGAATATTTTTGTCTTGGAGATTATTGTAATAGAGATTTGCTATGTTGGAGGTTTCCCCCTCAAAGAGGAAAGTGAAGATTTATATTATTAATAAAGGTGCTCTTACTGGTGTTATTCTGTTATTATTTTGATATTGTTCTGAATATATCATTGTTGGTATGCCATTGCTTGCTAAATATTTATTTTCTACATACTATATTATATATGTAATATTTCACTTTCATATCATTGTTATGAAACATAATATATTATGGAGGTCGAGCCTTAGGAAATTTATGACTTAATAAAATTTTGATGGCCCACTTGCCCAGTCAGCATCGAATCAACGTCCATCTCATCACCATATGCCTCATTGTGATAAGTTTCCATAGGGTACCACATGTCATAGTGTCATTGGTCACATCAAATTTGGAATAATATTAAGGAAAGGGGAATAAAGTAGATGGATGAGAGGAGAAGCGAGGTAGGAGGAGTGATGATGTAGGAGAGAGGATCGGGTTTAGATGCATGGAGAGGTCGTGGGGGTAGAGGAGAAAGGAGGAGGGGCATCTGAACCCGCAGAGAAGAGAGGTAGTGTAGAGAGGGGGAAGGAAAAATGAAAAATAAGACTAAGTAAAGTGCATTGTTCGGATGGGTGAGGGGTGGAGTGATAAGGAGTGTGAAAAATATTATAAGTATGGAGAAGAACGAGAGGGGGATAGGGGAAGTGATGAGGTGAGGAAAATATTCTAAGGATGGAGATTGTGATGAGATAGGATGAGGGAAAATATGAAGACAAAAATAAAGGAAGAGGGGAAATATGAAAATAAAACTAAGTATGGAGAATGGGATGAGAGAGTATAGTGGTAAAGTGTAGGAAGAGTAGAGTAGTGTAGGAAGATGTGGAATAATAAATAAGACTAAGTAAAGTAGAGTGGAATAAGTATAAGACTAAGACTTGGAGTAGAATAAGAAATAAGTCTTAGACTTAGTATGGTAGAGTAAGACTAAGCACTGAAAATGAGTATCAAGACTAAGTACCAAGGATGATTACCGAGAGAAACTAGTTGTGTTGTGCATGGAAGAAGTGCTCTTTTGGACAAAAACATGGATATATTGAGCATACGAACTCAGATTTTGAATCTGCAAAATGCATAACGAAATTGAGACTGAGGGATACACCGTGAATCTAATGCTCATTCAAAATGTATTTCTTCTGATATCATTTTTTTTATTATTCCAAAGAGAAGAAAATCGAGCTGACCAAATTTCCAATGAACAATTGGCTCCAACTGTGGGACAGTGACCCCCTGTGGGTTATTGAGAATCCAGAATTTGAATATCATCTGCCTTCTCAGTTTTTTGAAGATGAATCCATTTAGCAAGAAAATCGAGGTGACCAAATTTCCAATGAACAACTAGCTCCAACTGTGGGACAGTGACCCCCTGTGGGTTATTGAGAATCCGAAATTTGAAGATCATCTGCCTTCTCAATTGGGTTATGGATTCATCTTCAAAATAAATTCATGTAATTCCTCCTCCATAGATTCATCTTCAAATATTGCCTCCATTTAGCAACTACTTTATTGCACAAAATTTTGACTGAAGAAACAAATTATGTACAAAGAATATCTACCTACCCTATTCTACTTGGAGGAAAGGGACACTTTTACGTGTAGGTAGATTTCCAATGGATCCATTCAAGCATCCAATTGATCTGTGGAATGATCTCCATAATTAGAGAACATATCGAGACTGTTATCAAGGAATCAAGAACATTCCCAAAGTGTGCTAAGGAAAAACTGAGCCAGATGTGACCAAAATCTTATTGCATTGCTTGGCCAATAATGTTTTGGAACCATGATTCAATAAAATCAACTCTTGGTGGTTGCTTATGATTACTATTATCTTTGGTTGGATGAACAATTTCCAATTTGAAAAGTTCTTTGTATTTCTCTTACATTAACCATGTCCAAGATTCTTGATTCATTGGCAATGTTCTGAAAGCATTCCTTCTTCATGAGATGACCACGTTTCCCATATTTGTTCTCAAGATTCATTTATTCCACCAATTTTCCTTGTTCTCAATATTCCTATGGTTTTTCATCATATGTTTCAATATCATCCACAAGAGTATGTTGGCTGAAATCTTCTTGTACATTTGGTGGAGACTTCAATTTCATTCTTGAAAATGTTTCCAAAAATATCTTCATATGGAGTATATGAAAAATAGAAATCTTGCACTTGCAAATTGGAGTTGCCATTCTCATTTTCAACAATATGACTTGATTCAAAAAAATCTTCCAATCTTGATTAGACTTTTCTTCCAAATCATTCACTTCATTGTCTTGTATCCATATAGGAGAGGGTGGGTGGGAAACAACATTGAAATCACCAGAAGGGGCAGATGGGTGAATTCTTGGGATGAAATTTTCATCAATTGAATTTTCCAACACATCTCAACTAGTAATGGTCCCAAACAGCAATGAAAATAACCATTCACGAGCATTATCATGCAGAGTTTGTGCACATAATCAACATGTAACATTATCTTAAGTGAGATTGAAAACTTCCCATGTGTTTTTGAATTTAAACAAATGTTGTTCTGCATCCTTCGAAGTATTCCCAAATAATGTGGGAAATTTTTCAACAGAAATGTCTGGCATTTGAAAATCTACTTATGGCATATTTAAAAGGCTTCTATGCAGTCGCCTCCTTCTTTGGGTACCTCCTTTTCTTGAGTTTTGTAAATCCGTTGATGGGCTTGGTGAAGAATGTAAAGGAGCATCATGACATGAACTAGGTTCTTTGGTGGAGACACAATGAGGATTTTCTTGAGATTCATGAATCTTTCCAATGGAATTGCCAGGGTATTTAAGAGATCTTTTAATGGAGAATTCATCCTCTTGAATATTTGGTTCTTGGTTCTTCAAAGGTTCTAATATTTGACTTGTGCACAAAGATCCAAGAACATTATCTTCAAGTTCATTCAAATATCTCTCAACGAGATTTTATAAACCATGTGCATCTAGAACAAGTAACAGTGTTCTTGAATCTTCTTTTCAAAAATTTGAACCATGGAGACTATGGTTCCTCAATCAAATTTGAAACAAAGCCTCAGATATCTTGAAAATAAATCATTCCTTAGTATGGTTGCCAAAAATTTTGATGTTCATATTGGTCACAATCAAAACAACAACCTCATGAGTATAAGATATCCCACTGCATTTTTATAGAGGCGGTACTCCTCTGTGGCTAAAATGTCGAAAGATTCTTTATACGATTATACAATAAATGCAAAGGGTGAATGCTAAAAAGAAAACCCCGAAATATCTCCCAACAAAGCTTTGTATATACAAATGTACAACCCTTATATACAATTATATGAATATACTTCATAACATTTGAAGAAAGAAAGGATAAAGTGTGTCAGCGACGATTTATATCCACGAGGTTTTGGAGTCTCCTTTCAACGATTTTTCATTTTTTATAAAATAAAATGATTCTGGAATCTATGACTTTTGGAAGATGAAAAAATAGAAATGGATGATTCTTCAAAGAACTTTAAATGAGTATTTTTTTGGAACTCAAAAAAAGAATGATAGGCAATACATTTGAAATCACATTCTTTCAACTCAAAGTTTGACAAATTGTTAATGTAATGCCCCAAAGTAGTTCTTTACAAAACAAATTTATAACAATGTCCCAAATATAACAAGTTTAATAATGTCGGAAACAAAAGGGCTGAAATAGCCTCCGCAAAATCTCAATGACAACTAATAGACTTAATGAAATAGAAATTGTCTTTTTACAAGGAGGGATATTACTTCTATGGACCTGAAATATTACAAGATGACTGAAGAACTTAGAGAAAGAACTGCTCAGACCCAAATTTTCATGTTTTTCTGACAATACATGAAAGATTTGATGGAAGGAAATAGAGAAGAAGAAAATGTATGGAGAGAAAAATTTGAGGCCAATTCATAGAATCTTGGAAAGATAAAGCTTTTCTTCCTGGAGACTCTTCGCCGCTATAGAAACTTCTGACTACCAACCTTCTAACCCTTACTTTGATGGTGCTATGTCTATTTTAAAATTTGCTTCCAATGTTTCTTGAAGTAGTTAGGGTTTTCTCTTTCTAGAATTTTCCATGTGATTCCTTATTGGAGTAATCATTTTAATTAATTCTTCATTGAACTCTCATTATTGAATTTAAGTCATTGGAATTTGTGCATTGAAGTGGGGCCCATTTCATCTTTAATAAAAGTTTTTTAATAAACTTCTATTTTCAAATTTTCAAATTGATTCATTTTTAAAAAGTGGATTGTATTTTGATATTTTGAGAATGATAAGTATCTTCTCAGAGATGGAAACCATTTTGGAATTTATATTCATCATCCAATCTTTCCAACGAGTCCTCTTGAGCGAAATTTGGAGTCCTGAATCTCAAGTTATAGCCTCGGGAAGTCAAGGTTCCAAACAAATTTCTCAACAAACTATGGAAATAGAGTTGATTGTTCTTTCAATTAATGGAGAATTATGGCCAAATTCAACCCTTAAACCATATTCCATCCTCTTCCTCGTCAAATTACCTTTCCAATGAGATATAGCTTGGATTTCATATCATTAATGTGAAACCTAAGAGCTTATGGAGGTCGAGCCTTAGGAAATTTATGGCTTAATAAAATTTGATGGTCCACTTACCTAGCCAGCATCAAGTCAGTGTCCATGTCATCGCTATGTGTCTCATTGTGATAAGCTACCATGTGTAAAGTAGAGTGGAATAAGTATAAGACTAAGACTGAGCGAAATAAGAAATAAGACTTAGAGTTAGTATGATAGAGTAAGACTAAGTACCAGAAATGAGTACCAAGACTAAGTACTGAGGATGATTACCGGGAGAGAAACCAGTGGTGTTGTGCATGGAATAAGTGCTCTTTTGGAAAAAAAAAACGTGGATATCTTGAGCATATGGACACAGATTTTGAATCCGCAAAATGTGTGATGAAGTTGAGACTGAGGGCTACGCCATGAATATAATGATCGTTCAAAATTTATTTCTTTTGATATCAATTTTTTTATTATTCCAAAGAGCAAAAAAAATGAGTTGACCAAATTTCTTTTCAACAATACTTAATAGTTTTTCTAGATTTTAAGGTACCATAACTATCGATTTGATTCTCTCACCAAGAAGGCCACCTCTCTCAAAATAGAGGTGTTAAGGACAAATGGGGGTTGGAACTATCAATCCATAGGTTACCTTCTATAATTCTTGCATATGAAGGCACATACCATAATAGCAAATTAACATAAGCAATACTACCAAAGCCACCTAACTTCAAGTGAAGCTCATAAATTCGATATGATCGGCCCACCCCCCTCTCGCATGCTTGAGCTAATTACAAACTTGTCTCCTGAACTTTCTGGTGAGATTTATCAAAGGCATGGTGGGATAATTTATTAGTGCAAGGGAGAAGCAAGCACCGTTGATTAGATTATTGTGCATGGACATTCATTGACATTGTCTCTTGGATACTCTCTGTGTTTGGTGCTAATTTGATATTATTATATCCTTGGCCTATATTTGGAATTTTTGTTGTGGCTCTTTGGGTTACAATTTTAGTAAGCTATTATGTTTTGGTGTTCTAGATCCTTTCTTTTGGGGGCATAGTTTCTTAGTTGTGTTTGGATTCGGCCCTACTAGTTTATTTGACTTCATAAATTTGGGGATTCTGAGTGCTTTGGTAGTGTTGTGTGGTTTGTGGAGTAGTGGAGTAGTGGAGTTCATGTTTCTTGGATCCAATTTGGGATCTTTAACACACTTGGATGGCACCTTTGTTTCTTTTTGTGTGAAGTTCTCATGGACTATAGGGAACCCTAGGAAATTCAAAGAGCCCTTCAAATGCATGAAGAATCCATTCAATGTAATAGAACTTCCCTCTTCTTGGTAACTACAAAGGTTCATGAAAACGAGCATCAATGCACCTCCCAAAATGCCATAATTATGAGTACTCTTGTTCTAAAAAAACAACAAATAAACACACTAGAGGTTGAATGGAATATGCTAAGAAACATGGTTATTAATCTAAGCAAAGAAGCTCAATCTACTACTTCTAATCATAGGATGTCAACAAATTTTTCTCAAAGGGAAATCAAGGAAGGCATAGTTCACTGGCTGATAAAGGACATGGATCTCAGAAATAGCGACTCTCTTCCTTCCAGTATTGGACTAGAAGAAGCCAACAATCACCATCTTTTTCATTAAGTGTTATGTTTACTAAAGCAAATAGAATATTGGGTATTTTTTAAGGCTATATACATGTGGGAAATATTGGGATGCATTAACTGTGAAAGCTATGTTTTTGGCATATAAACAACTGCCTATTTTTCATGGAAACTCAAGTCCACAGTAATATGTACTCTTGTTGTTTATCTTTGCAACAACTTTTACAACAAAATTTCCCAGTTTTGTCTTTTTCAAACATAGTTAATCAATGATTAACAATAATAATTTGATTTAATTAATAATTATAATCAATGAATTAATTATTAATTAAATAATAATTATCAATAATCACATACCTTGTTGCGAATAGGACTCTAAAAATGCCTTCAAACCTTATAACCATACCCATAATGCCACATGTGAGGCCACTGAGACTCATGATTGTGTGTCAATATGGAAACATCAAAAATGTAGTGTGCATACATACAATACAAATGAGATGTTATAAATAAGCATGTGATGTCAATGTGTCATGATGTGACACCTTTACCTTACTTCATTGAAATGTGAAATGTAAACACCGACACCCATTGACAATGATATGATGCAGATGACAGCACCCCCAATTGCAATATATTTTGTGTCATGAAAAACAAAGAATTAAAAAAAAAAAAACTACTAGGTCACATGAATTTTGATGATAGGGCCTTATTGTAATAGTGAGATGGTGGAAGTCGAGGGAACCTCATGCCTCGATATTTACTTCAAATTTGAAAGACCCATTATGTTACTTGATAAATGATATCGAAATTTATATCTCGTGATCTACCAATGATATTGTTTGTTCTATCGGCATTGGAACCTTCGATGATTCTCCATAGCTGCGAGCCTCCCATTTCACCCTATTTTTTACTCACTCATTTCTAGTAGATCAACAATGCATGGAACATTAATAACTGTTACACATTATTTTCGTCATCCCTATGATCGTTAATGATGTAAACCTATCTATTGCCTTTAGAGGGGTCACAGTGGCCTGAGTTCCTGAAGAGAGAAGGAAGAAGAACTTTTCCTGAGAAAAGAAGTTG